>JAUPFP010000025.1:600000-1165132 GCA_036925085.1 Brachycybe producta | reverse complement strand
CCTCCGTTCATCCTTTCATCCGTTCATCCATTCATCCTTTCATCCGTTCATCCTTTCATCCGTTCATCCTTTCATTCATTCATCCGTTCATCCATTCCTCCGTTCATCCTTTCATCTGTTCATCCATTCATCCGTTCATCCTTTCATCCAGTCATTCATTCATCCTTTCATCCGTTCATCCATTCATTCGTTCATCCGTTCATCCATTCATCCGTTCATCCTTTCATTTGTTCATCCTTTCATCCGTTCATCCTTTCATTTGTTCATCTTTTCATCCTTTTATCCATTCATCCATTCATCTGTTCATCCATTCATCCGTTCATCCTTTCATCCATTCATCCGTTCATCCTTTCATCTGTTCATCCATTCATCCTTTCATGTGTTCATCATTTCATCCGTTCATCCTTTCATCCATTCATCTGTTCATCTTTTCATCCTTTCATCCGTTCATCCTTTCATTCGTTCCATTCATCCTTTCATCCATTCATCCTTTTATCCTTTCACCCATTCATCCAATCATCCGTTCATCCTTTCATCTGTTTATCCTTTCATCCGTTCATCTTTTCATCCGTTCATTCTTTCATCCGTTCATCCTTTCATCTGTTCATCCTTCCATCCTTTCATCCTTCCATCCGTTCATCCTTCCATCCGTTCAGCCGTTCATCCTTTCACCCGTTTATCCTTTCATCCGTTCATCCTTTCATCCGTTCATCTTTTCATCCTTTCATCCATTCATCCTTTCATCCTTTCATCCATTCATCCTTTCATCTGTTCATCCTTTCATCCGTGCATCCTTTCATCTGTTCATCCTTTTCATTCGTTCATCCGTTCATCCTTTCATCCGTTCATCCTTTCATCCGTTCATCCTTTCATCCGTTCATCCTTTCATCCGTTCATCCATTCATCCTTTCACCCGTTTATCCTTTCATCCGTTCATCTTTTCATCCATTCATCCGTTCATCTTTTCATCCGTTCATCCGTGCATCCTTTCATCTGTTCATCCGTTCATCCTTTCATTCGTTCATCTTTTCATCCGTTCATCCTTTCATCTGTTCATTTTTTCATCTGTTCATCCTTTCATCCGTGCATCCTTTCATCCGTTCATCCGTTCATCCGTGCATCTTTTCATCCGTTCATCCTTTCATCCTTTCATCCATTCATCCTTTCATCCATTCATCCTTTCATCCATTCATCCTTTCATCTTTTTTCTATTTTTGCCAATATTTTTTCCATTTATATCCCCCATTTTTTCCATTTTTTCCATTTTTTCTATTTTTGCCAATTTTATTTGCCTTTTTTCCATTTTTAATTTTTTCCAAATGAAAAAAAATGAAAAAATGAAAAAAATGAAAAAATGAAAAAATGGATAATTGAAAAAATGAAAACATTTATTCATTTATCCATTTTTTTATTTTTTTATATTTTTTCCTTCTTTTTCCATTTTTGGTGTTTTTTCCTTCTTTTTCCATTTTTGGTGTTTTTTCCTTCTTTTTCCATTTTTGGTGTTTTTTCCTATTTTTTTCCATTTTTTTCCATTTTCACCATTTGTTTTCAATTTTTCCATTTCTGCTGTTTTTTTTTTTCTATTTTTGTTATTTTTTTCTATTTTTGCCATTTTTTTTATTTTTTCTCCATTTTTTAATTTTTTCCATTTTTTTAATTTTTTTAATTTTTTCATTTTTGCCATTTTTTTCTATTTTTGCCATTTTTTTCATTTTTTCCAATTATTATATTTTTTTCTAATTTTTGCTTTTTTTAAATATCCATTTTTTCATTTTTTTTGTCTTTTTTCATTTTTATATTTTTTCCATTTTTTCCATTTTTCCCTATTTTTTTCCATTTCTGCCATTTTTTTTCATTTTTGCCATTTTTTCCAAAACTATTTTTTCCATTTTCGCTTTTTTAGAAAAAATGGCAAAAATGGCAAAAAATGGTAAAAATATAAAAAATAAAAAAAGGAAAAAATGGCAAAAATGGAAAAAATAGAAAAAATGGAAAAAATGGTAAAATCTACAAAAAATAAAAAAATGGAAAAAAAATGGCAAAAATGGTGAAAATGGCAAAAAATGAAAAAAAAAATGGAATAAAATGGAAAAAATATGAAAAAATAGGAAAAAAAAATGGAGGAAAAAGGCAAAAATGGAAAAAAATTGGAAAACAAATGGCAAAAATGGAAAAAATGGCAAAAATGGAAAAAATGGCAAAAATGTAAAAAAATGGCAAAAATGGAAAAAATGGCAAAAATATAAAAAATAAAAAAAGGAAAAAAATGGCAAAAATGTAAAAAAATGGCAATAAATGGAAAAAAATGTAAAAAATGGTAAAAATATAAAAAATAAAAAAGGAAAAAATGGCAAAAATGGAAAAAAATAGAAAAAAATGGAAAAAAATGGTAAAAATATAAAAATGAAAAAAGGAAAAAAATGGCAAAAATGTAAAAAAATGGCAAAAATGGAAAAAAATGTAAAAAATGGTAAAAATATAAAAAATAAAAAAGGAAAAAATGCAAAAAATGTAAAAAAATGGCAAAAATGGAAAAAATGGCAAAAATATAAAAAATAAAAAAAGGAAAAAAATGGCAAAAATGTAAAAAAATGGCAAAAATGGAAAAAAAAATGTAAAAATGGTAAAAATATAAAAAATAAAAAAAGGAAAAAATGGCAAAAATGGAAAAAATAGAAAAAAATGGAAAAAATGGTAAAAATACAAAAAATAAAAATGGAAAAAAATGGCAAAAATGGCAAAAAATGGAAAAAAACGGCAAAAATATGAAAAAATAGGAAAAAAATGGAGAAAAACGCAAAAATGGAAAACAAATGGCAAAAACAGAAAAAAATGGCAAAAATGGAAAAAATGGCAAAAATATAAAAAATAAAAAAAGGAAAAAAATGGCAAAAATGTAAAAAAATGGCAAAAATGGAAAAAAATGTAAAAAATGGTAAAAATATAAAAAATAAAAAAGGAAAAAAATGGCAAAAATGGAAAAAAATAGAAAAAAATGGAAAAAATGGTAAAAATATAAAAATGAAAAAAGGAAAAAAATGGCAAAAATGGAAAAAAATGGCAAAAATGGAAAAAAAATGTAAAAAACGGTAAAAATATAAAAATAAAAAAAGGAAAAAATGGCAAAAATGTAAAAAAATGGCAAAAATGGAAAAAATGGCAAAAATATAAAAAATAAAAAAAGGAAAAAAAATGGCAAAAATGTAAAAAAATGGCAAAAATGTAAAAAAAATGTAAAAAATGGTAAAAATATAAAAAATAAAAAAAGGAAAAAATGGCAAAAATGGAAAAAATAGAAAAAAATGGAAAAAATGGTAAAAATACAAAAAATAAAAAATGGAAAAAAATGGCAAAAATGGCAAAAAATGGAAAAAAAAACGGCAAAAATATGAAAAAATAGGAAAAAAATGGAGAAAAACGCAAAAATGGAAAACAAATGGCAAAAACAGAAAAAAATGGCAAAAATGGAAAAAAATGGCAAAATGGAAAACAAATGGCAAAAATGGAAAAAAATGGAAAAAATGTAAAAAAATAATGGCAAAAATAGAAAAAATGGAAAAAAAGATAAATGGATGAATAGATGAAAGGATAAATGGATGAAAGGATGAATGGATGAAAGATTGAAATGATGAAAGGATGAACGGATGAACGGATGAATGGATGAAAGGATGAACGGATGAAAGGATGAACGGATGAAAGGATGAACGGATGATAGGATGAACGGATGAAAGGAGGAATGGATGAAAGGATGAATGGATGAAAGGATGAACGGATGAAAGGATGAACGGATGAAAGGCTGAACGGATGAAAGGATGAACGGATGAAAGGATGAACGGATGAACGGATGAAAGGATGAACGGATGAAAGGATGAACGGATGAAAGGATGAACGGATGAAAGGATGAAAGGATGAAAGGCTGAACGGATGAAAGGCTGAACGGATGAAAGGATGAATGGATGAACGGATGAAAGGATGAAAGGATGAATGGATATATGTATGAAAGGATGAATGGATGAAAGGCTGAATGGATGAAAGGATGAACGGATGAAAGGATGAACAGATGAAAGGATGAACAGATGAAAGGATGAACAGATGAAAGGATGAATGGATGAAAGGATGAAAGGATGAACGGATGAAAGGATGAATGAATGAAAGGATGAATGGATGAACAGATGAAAGGATGAAAGGATGAACGGATGAATGGATGAATGGATGAACGGATGAAAAGATGAATGGATGAAAGGTTGACTGGATGAAAGGATGAACAGATGAAAGGATGAACGGATGAAAAAATGAACGGATAAAAGGATGAACGGATGAAAGGATGAATGGATGAATGGATGAAAGGATGAACGGATGAAAGGCTGAACGGATCTGCTGAAAGGATGATTGGATGAAAGGCTGAACGGATGAAAGGATGAACGGATGAATGGATGAAAGGATGAACGGATGAAAGGATGAACAGATGAATGGATGAATGGATGAATGGATGAACGGATGAAAGGATGAACGGATGAAAGGATGAACGGATGAAAGGCTGAACGGATGAAAGGCTGAACGGATGAAAGGATGAACGGATGAAAGGATGAACGGATGAATGGATATATGTATGAATGGATGAAAGGCTGAACGGATGAAAGGATGAACAGATGAAAGGATGAATGGATGAAAGGATGAACGGATGAAAGGATGAACGGATGAACGGATGAAAGGATGAATGGATGAAAGGATGAAAGGATGAACGGATGAATGAATGAAAGGATGAATGGATGAACAGATGAAAGGATGAACGGATGAATGGATGAATGGATGAACGGATGAAAAGATGAATGGATGAAAGGATGAACAAATGAAAGGTTGACTGGATGAAAGGATGAACAGATGAAAGGATGAACAGATGAAAAAATGAACGGATAAAAGGATGAACGGATGAAAGGATGAACGGATGAAAGGATGAACGGATGAATGGATGAAAGGATGAACGGATGAAAGGATGAATGAATGAAAGGATGAATGGATGAACAGATGAAAGGATGAAAGGATGAACGGATGAATGGATGAATGGATGAACGGATGAAAAGATGAATGGATGAAAGGATGAACAAATGAAAGGTTGACTGGATGAAAGGATGAACAGATGAAAGGATGAACAGATGAAAAAATGAACGGATAAAAGGATGAACGGATGAAAGGATGAACGGATGAAAGGATGAACGGATGAATGGATGAATGGATGAAAGGATGAACGGATGAAAGGCTGAACAGATCTGCTGAAAGGATGATTGGATGAAAGGCTGAACAGATGAAAGGATGAACGGATGAATGGATGAAAGGATGAACAGAAGAAAGGATGAACAGATGAACAGATGAATGGATGAAAGGATGAATGGATGAAAGGATGAACGGATGAAAGGATGAACGGATGAACGGATGAAAGGATGAACGGATGAAAGGCTGAAAGGATGAAAGGCTGAACGGATGAAAGGATGAACGGATGAAAGGATGAACGGATGAAAGGATGAATGGATATATGTATGAATGGATGAAAGGCTGAACGGATGAAAGGATGAATGGATGAACAGATAAAAGGATGAACAGATGAAAGGATGAACGGATGAAAGGATGAACAAATGAAAGGTTGACTGGATGAAAGGATGAACGGATGAACAAATGAAAGGTTGACTGGATGAAAAGATGAACAGATGAAAGGATGAACGGATGTAAGGATGAACGGATGAATGGATGAATGGATGAAAGGATGAAAGGATGAAAGGCTGAATGGATCTGCTGAAAGGATGATTGGATGAAAGGCTGAACGGATGAAAGGATGAACGGATGAAAGGATGAACGGATGAAAGGATGAACAGATGAATGGATGAAAGGATGAATGGATGAACGGATGAAAGGATGAAAGGATGAAAGGCTGAACGGATGAACGGATGAAAGGATGAAAGGATGAATGGATATATGTATGAATGGATGAAAGGCTGAACGGATGAAAGGCTGAACGGATGAAAGGATGAATGGATGAACAGATGAAAGGATGAACGGATGAAAGGATGAACAGATAAAAGGATGAACGGATGAATGGATGAAAGGATGAACGGATGAAAGGATGAACAGATGAAAGGATGAATGGATGAAAGGATGAAAGGATGAATGAATGAAAGGATGAAAGGATGAATGAATGAAAGGATGAACGGATGAATGGATGAACGGATGAAAAGATGAATGGATGAAAGGATGAACAAATGAAAGGTTGACTGGATGAAAGGATGAACAGATGAAAGGATGAACGGATAAAAAAATGAACGGATAAAAGGATGAACGGATGAAAGGATGAACGGATGAAAGGATGAACGGATGAAAGGATGAACGGATGAATGGATGAAAGGATGAACAGATGAAAGGCTGAACGGATCTGCTGAAAGGATGATTGGATGAAAGGCTGAATGGATGAAAGGATGAATGGATGAAAGGATGAACGGATGAAAGGATGAACCGATGAACAGATGAATGGATGAAAGGATGAAAGGATGAACGGATGAATGGATGAAAGGATGAACGGATGAAAGGCTGAACGGATGAAAGGATGAAAGGCTGAACGGATGAAAGGATGAACGGATGAAAGGATGAATGGATATATGTATGAATGGATGAAAGGCTGAACGGATGAAAGGATGAATGGATGAACAGATGAAAGGATGAACGGATGAAAGGATGAACGGATGAACGGATGAACGGATGAAAGGATGAATGGATGAACGGATGAAAGGATGAACAAATGAAAGGTTGACTGGATGAAAGGATGAACGGATGAACAAATGAAAGGTTGACTGGATGAAAGGATGAAAGGATGAACGGATGAAAGGATGAACGGATGAAAAATGAACGGATGAAAGGATGAATGGATGAAAGGATGAACGGATGAAAGGATCAACGGATGAAAGGATCAACGGATGAATGGATGAAAGGATGAACGGATGAAAGGATGAAAGGATGAACGGATGAAAGGATGAACGGATGAAAGGATGAATGGATGAATGGATGAAAGGATGAATGGATGAATGGATAAAAGGCTGAATGGATGCAAGGATGAATGGATGAAAGGACGAATGGATGAAAGGACGAAATGTTGACTGGATGAACGGATGAAAGGATGAACAGATGAAAGGATGAAAGGATGAATTTATGAATGGATAAATAGATGAAAGGATGAACAGATGAATGGATGAATGAATGAAAGGCTGAATGGATGAAAGGATGAATGGAGGAATGGATGAAAGGACGAATGGATGAAAGGATGAACGGATGAAAGGTTGACTGGATGAAAGGATGAACAGTTGAAAGGATGAATGGATGAAAGGATGAATGGATGAAAGGATGAATTTATGAATGGATAAATGGATGAAAGGATGAATGGATGAAAGGATGAATGGATGAAAGGATGAATGGAGGAATGGATGAAAGGCTGAATGGATGAATGGATGAAAGGATGAATGGATGAAAGGATGAATGGAGGAATGGATGAAAGGATGAATGGATGAACAGATGAAAGGATGAACAGATGAATGGATGAAAGGTTGACTGGATGAAAGGATGAATGGATGAACAGATGAAAGGACGAATGGATGAAAGGATGAACGGATGAAAGGTTGACAGGATGAAAGGATGAACAGTTGAAAGGATGAATGGATGAAAGGATGAATTTATGAACAGATAAATGGATGAACGGATGAAAGGATGAATGGATGAATGAATGAAAGGCTGAATGAATGAAAGGCTGAATGGATGAACGGATGAAAGAACGAACGGTTGAAAGGATGAACAGATGAAAGGTTGACTGGATGAAAGGATGAATGGATGAATTTATGAATGGATAAATGGATGAATGGATAAATGGATGAATGGATAAATGGATGAATGAAAGTATGAATGGATGAATGAATGAATGGATAAATGGATGAATGAAAGTATGAATGGATGAATGAATGAATGGATAAATGGATGAATGAAGAATGGATGAAAGAATGGATGAAAGAATAAATAAATGGATGAAAGGATGAATGGATGAAAGGATGAACGGATGAAAAGATGAACGGGTGAATGGATGAAAAGATGAACAGGTGAATGGATGAAAGGATGAATGGATGAAAGGATGAAAGGATGAAAAGATGAAAGGAGGAAAGTATGAATGGATGAAAGGATGAATGGATGAAAGGATGAAAAGAAGAAAGGAGGAAAGTATGAATGGATGAAAGGATGAATGGATGAAAGGATGAATGCATGAATGGATGAAAGGATGAATGGATGAAAAGATGAATGGATGAAAGGATGAATGGATGAAAAGATGAATGGATGAAAGGATGAATGCATGAATGGATGAAAGGATGAATGGATGAATGGATGAAAGGATGAATGGATGAAAGGATACATGGATGAAAGGATGAACGGATGAATGGACGAACGGATGAAAGGATGAATGGATGAAAGGATGAATGAATAAAAGAATAAATGGATGAATAAATGAAAATATGAATGGATGAAAGGATAAATGGAATGGATGAAAGAATGAAAGGATAAATGGATGAATGGATGAAAGAATGAATGGATGAATGAATGGATGAAAGGATGAATTAATGGATGAATAGATGAAAGGATGAATGGATAAAAGGATGAATGAATGAAAGGATGAATGGATGAATGAATGAAAGGATGAATGGATAAAAGGATGAATGGATAAAAGGATGAATGGATAAAAGGATGAAAGGATAAAAGGATGAATGGATGAAAGGATGAATGGATAAAAGGATGAATGGATAAAAGGATGAATGGATAAATGGATGAAAGGATAAAAGGATGAATGGATAAAAAGATGAAAGGATGAATGGATGAAAGGATAAAAGGATGAATGGATAAAAGAATGAAAGGATGAAAGGATGAATTTATGAATGGATAAATGGATGAACAGATGAAAGGATGAATGGATGAATGAATGAAAGGCTGAATGAATGAAAGGCTGAATGGATGAACGGATGAAAGAACAAACGGATGAAAGGTTGACTGGATGAAAGGATGAACGGATGAAAGGATGAACGGATGAAAGGATGAATTTATGAATGGATAAATGAATGAAAGGATGAAAGGATGAATGGATGAAAGGATGAACGGATGAAAGGATGAACGGATGAAAGGATGAAAGGATGAACGGATGAAAGGATGAAAGGATGAACGGCTGAAAGGATGAATGGCTGAAAGGATGAAAGGATGAACGGCTGAAAGGATGAATGGATGAAAAGATGAACGGGTGAATGGATGAAAAGATGAACGGGTGAATGGATGAAAAGATGAACGGGTGAATGGATGAAAGGATGAAAGGAGGAAAGTATGAATGGATGAAAGGATGAATGGATGAATGGATGAATGCATGAATGGATGAAAGGATGAATGGATGAAAGGATGAAAAGATGAAAGGATGAATGGATGAAACGATGAATGGATGAAAGGATACATGGATGAAAAGATGAATGGATGAAAGGATGAACGGATGAATGGACGAACGGATGAATGGACGAACAGATGAAAGGACGAATGAATAAAAGAATAAATGGATGAATAAATGAAAATATGAATGAATGAAAGGATGAATGGATAAATGGATGAAAGGATAAAAGGATGAATGGATGAAAGGATGAATGGATGAAAGGATGAATGGATGAAAGGATGAATGGATGAATGGATAAATGGATGAAAGGATAAAAGGATGAATGGATGAAAGGATGAATGGATAAAAGGATGAAAGGATGAATGGATGAAAGGATGAATGGATGAAAGAATGAATGGATGAAAGGATGAATGGATGAAAGAATGAATGGATGAAAGGATGAAAGGATGAATGGATGAAAGGATAAATGAATGAGAGAATGAATAGATGAAAGAATGAATGGATGAAATGATGAATGGATGAAAGGATGAATGGATGAAGTTAAAGTGGGGTAAAAGGAGGGTAAAAAAGGTGGTTAAAAGTAGGGGTAAAGGGAAGGTAAAAGGGGGTAAATGGGTGTAAATTTAAAATAAATGGGGGTAGTAGGGGGCGAATAGGGGGGTAAATGGAAGTAAATAGAGGATAAATGAGGAGAAAATGGGTGATAAATTGGTGTAAATGAAAGGTAAATAGGGGTAAATGGGGTAAATGGGGCATAAATGAGAGGAAAATGGGTGTAAATAAGGAATAAATGGGGGTAAATGGGTGTGGTAAATAGGGGTAAATTAAAAATAATATAGGGGTAAATGGTAGATAAATGGGGATAATCGGGGGACCGATCGTAATTGGCTTCGTGTGTCAACTCCATAATCTGGTTGAAGACGTACAACCAACAACAACCAACTCTCGTACAATCTGATGCACATCCTTATCAGTCAATAAAGTGGCCTCGATTTCAGCGAGACCGTTCTTAGATTCTTTCGTAGGAACTGATTTTGGCAGGTCCCACGGCATCAAGAGAACAACTCTGTCCACATCCCAAGTAAGGTGCAAATCTTGTACAAGTCCGGAAACGGGGATCGGAGGAGATTTCGTCAAGTCCATTCCAGACAATAACAAAGGAGAAATTGAAGACAACAAGAGTTCCTGAGTCTCAACTAGATTGTATTTGGACATGAAACATTGGGCTGGGTTCATCTGATGATGTGACATTTTGTCGCTCAAGGCCAGCAACATTTTACAAAGGTCATGGCTCTTTCTAGAACAGAAAAATCAAAATTTTGGTTATAAGTAACGGTAGCTCAATCACTTAAGGCTATTTTCATGCTGATATCCTTCAAAATAAGCTTTTTTTGTCTATTTAAAGTTTATTTTAAAAGATATCAATATGAAAATAGTCTTAAGTGATTGAGATACCCTTCTAGTTTCTAAAACACTTTGCAGTTTCTCTTCATTTTGTTCCTGAAACACTAGATTTGCCAAGAGTTCAAAGAGACACATTCTTCCATGAGAACGCTCCGAAAGACGAAGAACTTCTTGTGTTTCCGTCGTTCCGGTTTAGAAGGGCACTGTTGGCCAAACGGTACCACTTCCTTTGAGGCGTCAACTTCTCAGAGCCTTAATCAAATTTAATGAAATTTATGAAGTTTATGAACAGCTGATTTTTCGAACTCTTGATAATCTGCTTTTCAGAAGAGCAAACTTAAGAAAAACTAGAAAGTCTTTTTCAAAACTAGAAGGGTTGCTCAATCACTTTCATGTTGATATCATTCAAAATACTTTTTTATAAATAAAAATTGGATCATTTTCAAATCTGACATAAAAAGCTTATTTAAAAAAAATCACGAAAATATTCTTAAGTGATTGAGGTGTCCCTTCTAGTTTCTAAAACTACATTCAAGTTTCTTCTTAATTTTGCACCTGAAAAGACAGAATAATCAAGAGTTCGAGGTTTGTTTACTCTTATAAAACCACCTCAACAAAATGTAACATTCCCGATTCCGCAGGGATAGCAGAGAGATCTTTGCTAGCCATTCAGAAGTGTCGAGTGAATGTTGATGATTTAAGTCTTTCGGTCGATTGGCTCCTGTGTTGTATACTTAACCACCAGGGACACAAGGGTCGGTACCTCAGGAGTCCATAGGTAGAAAATAGTGTCGATATGTCTTCTTACACGTGGCTGCTGGAGGCTTCGTTGTCCGGTTGAATCATTGGCTAGGTGGTGGCTGTAACATAAGTCCCACTTCCCAAGAAATGACAAAGTCCACACATAGAATTTATATATTTCAAAGATACTTTATTTCAAAGAACAGTGAGTCACTGTGGATTGAGAGTATCAGTGGTGTGTCTAGTCTGTAGATCTAGCCAGTCTGATCTCTCAATCCAAGCGGTCCTGCTTAAATACTCTTAATAACAGTACAAACATGTGATTGCTAAACAAAGGTGCCAGGTGTGTCCAAGTTTCTTGGACACAACCAGGACCTTCAATTAATTACATTAATTACAATACGAAAAACATCTATAAGATGTAATATTTATAACAATCAAGAAGGATCTTCGTTGATCCTTCCAATAACTTTCTAAAGATTCTCATGTCCAAGAGTTCTGCATCGTTGGTTTCTCTAGGATACGGCCTATTAAACCAACGATACAACCCTCTTGGCCATTATTCTCATCTTGGAGGGCAGGGAGTCATCGTCCCGATGGCCTCCCAGCCACCCCCAAGCATGAGGTGAGAATCTCCTTAATACATTCCTTTTATTACAGGGTGGTTCACTAAACGATTAATCTTAAATTCGTTACAAAAATATCTCAATTATTATCAAAATACTAGTGGGGTAACCCATCATAAATGACGGGAGCCAAATTCACAGGCAATTGTGAACTGAATTAGAATTTATTTTTCTCCACCCATTTATGATGTCAGACCAAGTAACAAACCAATTAGAAATTAATGACGTTCGTAAAAGGGTGGAGCAAAAGAAATTCTAATGCTGGGCACAATTGCACGTGATAAATTCTAGTTTAATTTTGCTACTATTATCCCCTCCCCTTTTTATATTTAAAAGAGAAAATGAGATTTTCATTTTCTCTGGTGTGCCCATACACGTCGTTTGTTTCTTTTTTTACTCTTTTCATTTCAATTTCAGTTTTCCCCTCCCCCTTTCTCCTCCACGTTTATCTCTCTCTCTCTCCCCTAACCTTTCCAACATTTTCCCCTCTCCAATTTTATATCATGGGGTTCTTAGATGGTGAGATGCTGAGAGCGCAACATAATCTTGCCATTAAGAAAAAAAAAGCGGTTCATTTATTCATTTAAATTTATATAAATTCCGACGTGCTTCAAGGTGTTTGTCCTTGTTTGTACAGCATTAACTGAGGTAAGGAAGTAAGGAAGCAAGGAGACAAAGAAGGATAGACCGGGGCTTAATATATATTATATATACTAGAATAAACCCGTTAACAACAGTAGAAATACATTATGAAACTGCTGTATCCTCAAGACATTATAAGAAACCTTCAATAAATCTCTGCATATTTCTCTACAGTTGTCGAATTAGATACGTTTTTCCTGAGTAGCTGACAGAATCCGTCACCACGTGAAAAACACATGGCCACGGGTGTCACGTGGTCTCCGCGTTCCTCTTACGTCACATACATGTTTTACGGGTGTCAACGACACCCAATAATCAATGTTAAAATGCAAATTGTTTTTTTTCGCAAATAAAATTCGTATTTACCAGTTCTGTATCGCTCTTGTCTTTAGGGTTCACTTCTGTCATTCCTTTTAAATTAACTAATATGTCACTTTTCAAAAGAAAAGCAACCAAACTAGAGCGCGAATAAACCACGTCATGGGAAAGAAAAAATACCGGGGAGGAAGTCCGAAAATTACAAGAGAAACGGCACACACATTACAGGTGGCCATCTTAACCCCATAACCGCCATCTTGTATCCATTCTCCACGTAATTTCTATTACAGAATGAAATTAAATGGCGAATATGGTCAAATATTTGCATTGTTTGTGATGTCGAGTATATAAAATGTGTCATCGTGACGTCATACGTGTTGCAACAGGTTGAATAATCAAAACTTTTGAAACGGAACGCTAACAGGAAAATTACAGCACATTCTATTATCCAACGACTTATCCAACAGTGTGACGTCACGTCCATAGGAATATAGGGCCTAGACAATCACACCGCTAGTCAAATCGATTAATAATAAAATAATACCCTGCTCGTTACAGATAACTTACGAAAGAAGCTAAAAGTTTATTATAAAGTAGGAGAGTCATGACGAAATCTTTATAAAATTTTAAAATGACTGATTTTTGACCAAAAAGTATTCAAAATAATGTAGGCCATTTTTAAACCTCAATAAAATAATTATTACAAAAAATATCACTATGGAATTGGTTTTAAATACTTCTTAAATTATTTTAGTTTTTAATAAACTTTGTCTATAACGAGTGCAATTAACAAAATATTAACTAACTAGTGGGGTAACCCGTCATAAATGACGGGAGCTAAATTCACAGGCAATTGTGCCCAGCATTAGAATTTTTTTCCCTCCGCCCTTTTATGAACAGCTAGCCGATTTTTCGAACTCTTGATTTAATTCCTACATTTCAGAATAGCAAAATTAACACAAAATGACGGCAAAAATGGACACAAAATGGCGACCAAAAATGGACACAAAATGGCGACCAAAAATGGACACAAAATGGCGGCAAAAATGGACACAAAAAAATGAAAATCGTCCAAGACTATAATAAGTCCATAAATATATTCAAAAAATGAACGTCTTCTAGATGCCCTGAAAAGCAGTCACTGAAATGAATTCAGGAGGGCCCAATAGACTGCTTTAAACTTCTAAAAAGGGTTCAAAAACGTGAACAAACACCTGTTTTATTGAATTAGCTATAATATGTTGAACTTTGAAACTTTAGTTTGAGAATTTAAGTTGAATTTCAAGTTCAAAGCGATATTTTTTACAAAATTATGCATCATACAAATAAATGTTTTGAATTTCACTTTTATTGAAATCACAAATTCCAATTGTTGAATAAGTTGTTCAGATTTACTAAATATTGAACACAAAAAAAGTAGAATTACAATTATTAACTAATAATTATAATTAAAAAGAGACAGGAAAGGGTGAAAAAGATTAGTTTTGAGTCGTAATCAGCATTAGAAGATTGAAAAATCACAATAAAGAAACATTTAGAAAAAAATAGAGATTACACAATAGATAATAATACAAAGATAATAGAAATAATAATAATAATAATAATAATACACAAAAATCATATTTTTTTTAAATAAAAAAAAAGTTTCAAATTGGAAGTTTTCTTAAAACAGTAAATAAAAAAAGAAAACATTTAACAAAAACAGTTAATAATGAAAAACATAGATATTTATTAATTTTACACAGAAATACTGTATATTATTATATTTATATAGAATATATTTAAATATAATTTGATTAACAAGATTCCAAACAAATGGAACATAATAAATATATTTTATATAATTAAAGAAATTTAAGGAACTTGGAGATAGAGAGAGAGAGAAAAAACCACAAATAAATTTACAATGATGAATAAGGCAAAAGAAATTATGCTTTACACAATTAAAGAGACTGGTTAGAGGCTTAGAGGCAAGAAGGTTTATTTTAATATTCTTTTTTGAAGTATTCTAGCCTCTAACCAACCTTTTTGATGACAAAAAAGCAGTTCCTTTCGCCTTAATAATGAAGTTTTTTTTTTGTCTTTTGTTTTCTGTACAGCTAGCAAATCCCAATCATAACAATTAAAACATTATCTACCACATTCCGTTATTCAACGATTTATTTAGCAATGTGACGTCATGTTCATGTCATTATATCACTGGATAAATTCGATGAAAAACCGAATGTGGGCAGAGATAAGCCCACATTAGAAATTTACTGACCCAACTTGATAGAAAATGAATACGATCTAAATTACCCGATGACCGTATTCTAAAACATTACTTAAAACAAAGTAAAACTTAAAAGCTAAACTTAAAAAGTCTCCCATAGACTTACTATAGAAAGTTTTGTCTTACGTCATGATTTACGTTTAACGTCAATTAAATTTCTTTTCAGAAACAATAATTCCAATAAAATTCAAATTGTTTACAAAACCAGAATGGTAAAAAATTAAGCTAAAAGATTTTTCATGGAAATATCTTTCAAAATAAACATTTTACGGTAGTTTTTAATGAAAATAACCTTCTTTTCTGCTTTTTTTTTTGCATTAACATTTCATAAAAATTACGTTAGTCTTTTTTTAGAAAATATTATAAAAAGTTTATTTTGAAAAATACCAGTCTAGTCTAGTTTCTAAAACACTTTGAATTTTATTTTTCGGAATGTTTTTAGATCCTGAAAAAAAGTATGTTTGAAAACTCTTTAAATTTTTACCTGTTTTCAGCCCTAAATCAAATTAAAAACTAAACAAAACTAGTATTTAAATGAATAAAAGTTTAGTTTTATCTTTGTCTTCTGCTCATTTATAATTCTTATTCAATAAACTAGAAATTTGTGGGGGTTTTTTATTTTTGCTATTTTAATTTTGAAATTTTTGTTTTCTTATCAAATTCATTTGCATCACACACACATTCAAATTCTATTTACACGTGAAGAAAATATACAACAAAATATTCAAGACTCAAAAAGTCACTGAAGAATAATTAATTATTTAAAAGAGAACTGGACCCACGATACCAATTAAAAATACTTCTGTTTTAAGAAAACAAATTTAAAGAAAACTTTCAAAATTATCAAAGACATAAAACTTTAAATATAGGAGGAGCCTAAATACCTAGTTTACACTTTGAGTCAAATGCATTTAAGTTGTTAGTTGAATTATACGGAAGGAGATGAAAAACTTAATTGTCTTCACTTAAAATTCTATTTAATATTTAAATGCATTTAACTTTTTAGGTAAAGGCTTATGGGTATAAAAGAAAACATTCTAAACTCCTAAAACTTTGCTAAAATATTTAAAATCATTTTAAACAAGATGTTTATTAATATAAACAGCAAATAGTAATTAATAAAAAGAAACCTTAATATTTCTCTTTTACTGCGTGTGTGCGCGTGGCTCAACAGTCATTTGTGAGTGTTCAAAGTGAACTTTTAAACTAGTTTAAAATTTAAAAAAAAAAATTAAAAAGGCCCAAATTTAACATTGCTTTGTACCTTGTACACACACATGAGTTAAATGAATTCAAATTAAATGTGTTTCGGTGAATTATACGGAATTCAGTTAAGGACATAAACCAAATAAAAAATTGACTTAATTATTAATATTTTAAATCGAAATACTAAATCAATACTTTGTCAATAGTTTATAAATTATATTTAAGTATTAACTCAATATTTTTTAGATTATTAACTGAATAAATTGAATTCGACATATTGTTGTTTGTCCTTCACAGGCCTCTGTAGAATACGTTTATTTTATTTAAATGCATTTAAATGATCAGGTGTGTGTACTAGGTATTAAAATTGTGTTTCAGAAATAAACGTTGATGACCACTTAAGATGGTTTATACACAGCTGATTAAAAGAAACTAGAAAGTGTTTTTTTTTAGAAACTAGAAAGGTAGCTTCACAATCACTCCATTGCATTTTCCCGTTGATATTTTTCAAAATATATTTTTTCCATACAAAAACTAAAAAAATATCATAAAGTTAAAGTTGGGTCATTTTCAAACTCGCATTAAAAAAAAGCTTATTTTGTAAGATAACATCGTGAAAAAACCCTTCAGTGATTATTGAGCTACTCTTCAAGTTTCTAAAACCCATTCAATCATCTTAATTCATCTGAAAAACAAAATAATTAATTATGAGTTAAAAGAGGGTCATTTATTCTTTAAAACCACCTTATAACTGTGTTCAGCATATTTGACTGTCGAGCCACTTTATTTTAATAGGGATCGGATTTTTATGCAATATCAAGTAAAATGTTTCTCAATTTGTGGTCCAAGTGCCAATTGTGAAATAATCCTCCTCCTCATCATCATCAATGATGATTCATCATGATTACAGCAATCTGCAATTATGCTTTTTCTAATACAAAAAAGGCTGGCTAGAGACTAGATATCTGGTTACAATCAGTTGTCAACTAGTTATAGCCTATAACCAGGTGTTAATTATGATTGAAAAAAAAAACAATTGTTCGTTGATCTAAATGGGAATGTTCCTTCACAATTGACTCTTGGGCCACAAATTGAGAAACATTTGCTTGATAAGTGCAGTAAAATCCGAGCCGTAATTATTAGTAACTTCCAAGAAGGAAACCTGAGCTAAGAAATGAGTTTTTTTAAAAAAAAAAAAACTCTTTAAGAAAAGACAAACAACTGGACAACAACAAAACAGAAAATAAAGAGACATTTTACAATGATTAAAGAGAGAGAGAGAGAAAAAAACCACAAATAAGAAAAAAACAAAAAATCGCTCATTTTAAAACACACTATAGAATATAATAATATAAATTATTCACAAATTTACGACCAGAAAAAAATTGACAACATTTTAGTCAATTGCCGTAAAGAATGATATGCATTTTTTTTTTTAAATTGGGAAAACAATCAATCGTGACGGACACAAGACACGCAAAAATACTCTCACGCACACACACACACACACACGGCACTTTGCAATTTTAATTGGGCCTTAAAACCTAGGTCTCTCTTTATCCAAATTAATGGACAATTCATTCAAATTCGTCACTCGTAAAAACCGGTTGATTGTCTAAAAAAGACCCTTTTTTTTTGCTCTGACAACATATTTCGTAAGCCTCCCAAATATAGAATTAGTTCGACGTACTGCGTCTTTTTTTTAACCGTATACCCATGTATGGAGTCCGGTATAAAAATGTTAAGATCTCCTTTTAAAACCTCCAAGAAGATTAAAAAATAATATCTTCATTGAGCACATATAAAACGAAAATTGGTTATTTATGGCAAGTTCCGTTTTAAGTCGTTATTAGTTTTTTCTTTGTTACGAAGTTAAAAACTCACAAACACTCACCAGAAAATATCCTTGTACTCTCAAACACCAGCGGCCTCGCGACCTCGATCGGATCGCAAGAAACCCTCTAAACTCTGGCTCCCAAAGACGAGTATCCGTCATTAGAACAGTCATCGTAAAATATTTGTGGACTTGGTGGAGGCGAACAACCTAAACTCTTACCGATACCCGAGTCAGAACTGGCAGAATGGTTTCTTTCCTTACAAAGTCCTCTTTTTGGAGGACAATGAAGGAGAACTGGTGTTGTCGGAATGGGTGTCGTCGGACCGCTGCGACTTCCGCGCTCTTGGCGTTCGTTAACTCGTAGTCGCATGTCTTTCGGAGGATTGTCGCACGGAAGATTTAGTTCACTTCCAGAACTTGACGATCCGACACCGAGAAACGGCGATCCACAGAGTGACTGTGGCGTCGGAGTGCAAGGTGTCGGAACGCGACGTTCGCACGATAAGTTACCGCCACCCGTTAAGCTCCCAATCGGAATGCGATACAATCGAAGCGGTTTACCGTCATTATTTGCTGAAATTAAAAAAAATAACAATCCCAGATGATAAGATTTGATTCATTTTGGGTTTTGCCAGTGGCGTAACTACAAAGAGCAATGGGAGCTGTTTGTTCCGGGTGTGTTCCCGTTGTTTTCTCCAAAAGAGAAATTTTTAAAATTTTACTTCTAGGTTTCCTAATAAATAATTAATAATTTTACATTAAATATTAAGGTTGCTGAATAGATATTTTGTTTTTGTCCCTCCGGATGGCACCACTCAAGTGGCTACTGTATGTTCTATAGGATATCTTTCCCCACCCCCCTTCCATTTGCAGCTTTGAGAAAATTTATTTTTTTCAAGCGAACGTTTTTTCATTAAGAAAAAAATCAAAGTGTTTTAGAAACTAGAATAGTTGATGATAATGCTAGAAGTTTTTTTCAATAATGAAAACTTTCAAAATAAACTTGTATGACAGTTTGAAAAAGGCGAAAATAGTTTTTTCATGAAATGTCAATGATAAAAGCCCCCCCCAAAAAACGGGTCATTTTCAAACTGAAATATAAAATATTTTATTCTTTAAGTTTCACAAACAATTAGAATTTTTTTATAATGTTGTTTCTAAAAAAAAAGTTCGCGTGCCGTTCTTGCCTCGAAATTTTACAAAAAACATCTACGGACCAAAGTATTAGCCACATCAGGAAAGACAAAAGCAAAATAAGTATCTATTCAGCCACCTTACGGCAACCTGACGTTCCAGTCTGGATAAGATGCTATACTACAAGCTAGTCTGAATTCTAAATTCTAGCCTCTAACCAGGTTCTAAGACTGAAAAACGCATTTTTGATTTCATTATTGGACAAAAAAAATTTATGTGGGGTAATCGAGATATTTGCTCTCGGTGACGAAAACCTAGCTACGCCAATGAGTTTTACGATAACGGGCATTCGTAATATATAAAAATTTACAATGTGGCGATGGTGGCGGCGATAAACTCGGATCACGTTCTAATTTGTCCACTTTGACCCATTCTCGATGCACTTGGAAAAATTCCGGTGCTGTCGTACAGAAGTAGATGTCGTTCTGTTTACAAAACAAGACAAAAAAAAAATTAAGTCTACAACTTTAGATTTACGAAGAAAAACCGGTCTCAAAAGAAACGTGACGAGACCTTTGATGTGATCAACTTGAGTCTCGGCATTCCCATCGTTTGAATCAAATTTCCGTTTATTATGAGACGAATTTCGATGGAGTCCAACGTAAATGCCAGAATGTAAGGAAAGGCACAAACTATTCAGAAATAAACAAACAAACAAACAAACGCAACTTAGAATATATTATTGAATCCCCGAATAACGAAAATACGATCGAATCACCGATTGCATCTGGAATAGACGTCCATTGAAAATCAAATTCAGATGACGAATAATCATTCAATTTCTGAAAATGTGACGTATCTGAAACACAAACAAAAACGACAAAAAAAAATATGAAATAAAAAAAATCACAAAGTTAAAAACTCGAAACACAAACATGTCATTTGCTTTATATTTTAAAAAAATGGCCGAACATTTTTTTAAAAGTTTAAAATGGCCTGAAAATGCCTCAGAAGATCTCAACCGACTCCACAAGTTAAATATAAAGTTGAAATCTTGTAATATGTGGGGGAAAAATGAAGTCATTTGCATTTTTCAAGAAAAAAAGGCTGAAAAATTGAAAAATGTCTGAATGCCCTGAAAATGCCTCACTAACGTTTAACTTTAACTTTTGAATTTTGAAAAATTAGTAAAAACGGCCAAAAATTTGAAAAGTGTCTAAATACTCTGAAAATGCCTTGCTAGGGTGAAAACATAAAAAATATATTAAAACGCTTAAAAAGTACAAAAAATCACGATTTTTTAAATTAAAAAAATAGGAAAAAATGAAATCTCTGTTGTTTTTTTGTTTTTTCAGAAAACTGCCAAAAAATGAGTGTCCTAAATGCCCTGAAAATGCCTCACTTGGACTAAACTCATCCGAAATAAAAAAAAAACTACAAAGAATTAAGAATTTTTAAATTTAGACAAACTGGAAGAAAAAAAATATAGTCCTTGGCTTTTTTTCATAAAAGTGTCTAAATGCCCTGAAAATGCCTCAGGAGGGCTCGACACGATCGAGAAAAATCCAAAAAGCTTAACACTTGAAGTACCATCATTTTTCAAATTCAAATTCAAACTCAATAACCAGATTAATCTTTGACGTACTATTATAGCAAAGTAACAACTCCGCTTCTTCATCTTCGTAAATATCCACCGCAGTCACCAAATGAATCTGATCGAGAAGACAAAAAAATACCAACACAACATTAACGACTACGAAAAAACAAAACAACGAACCTTTCTAACCCCCCCCCCCCCCCAAAAAAAAACTCACTTTGTTAGCTTCGACCTGATGCAATCGTGTGGCTTCACCCGTCTTTTCGTTTATCAGATCAAACTGATGTCTGTATCCGATGCAGATCTGATTATCCTCGTTTGCATTCGGACTGTCGACAACGGTCATCAGCACAGGAGAGTCCATCACGGACAACTCCTGCAACAACAACGTAAAAGAAACACGGATTAGTCACCTCGAGACATCAAGCAAACGATGATGAGGAGGAGAAGGTTCGAGCCTCACTCGAATGTACTGAAATCCATCGACCGTGTCCGTATCCGAAGACGCACACCAAGCGGTCCAAGCAGCAGAATGCCGCCACTGCATGACCAATAATTTCCGTCCGATGGCCACCACCATTTTCAGGTGGCTACAACCCGGCCGACTTACAGAATACAAATGACAACCTTTTGTACGTTCAAGTTTGTGATCTTTGAGATCGGCCTTTGTTCGAACGGTGAAGCAGTTCACGTCTTCGAAGTCCGATAAGCGAAACACGTGAACTTTGCTGTCACGACCTGAATGCAAACAATTAAAAAAATGAGTTTACGGACAAAATTTCTTTACGGACATTAGAAGAAATTTTATCGGTAAATTACCTTTATCCGAACGGAATAAAAGTATCCCATGCGCTTCGATGACGTTGATCTGTTTTACGATGACACTTCGATCAAATATTTGATAATGTGCCACACCCTCTTTAACAAAGAAATAATTAACAATGGTTAAGATGACTTTTAAAAGCGTAAACGTCACTTCGAACTCTGGTTATTCTGTCTTTCAGAAAGCAAAATTAAGCGAAAATTTGAAAGTGTATTTGAAACTAGAAGGGTAGCTCAATCACTTCAGGATATTTTCATGTTTGATATATCTTTCAAAATAAATGTTTTTAATTTGAGTTTAAAAATGACGAAGCGGATTATATTTTTTTAATTATTGTCTATGAAAAGTTTATTTTGAAAGATATCAACATGAAAATACCCTTAAGTGATGGAGCTAGGACCTTTCTAGTTTGTAAAAAAATGTCTATAAAAAGTTTATTTTGAACGATTTCAACATGAAAATATCCCTAAGTGAATGAGTTTTTTGTACCCTTCTAGTTTGTAAAAATAATGTCTATAAAAAGTTTATTTTGAAAAGTATAAACATGAAAATATTATAAAGTGATTCAGCCACCCGTTCTAGTTTCTAACCGACTTTCAATTTCTCTTCTTAGCGTCGCTCTTTTGAAACGAAAAATAACCAGAGTTCGAAAATCAGCCGTTTATGAAACAACTTGCGTCGTCATGCCGTGTTTATAGTCGTCGACTCGTCATGTTTGAATATAACCCTGCACCCCCAAAAAAACCGTCATCGCGGCAATAACGACTATGAACGCGGCATTACACACTTGAGCAACAAAAAAATAATAATAATTGCAGTAACCTTCTATGTCGTAAATTCCTGATTCGCTTCCAACAATCAATCGATTGTCTCCTGAAAAAAAAAATATTAAAATATTTGATGTTACAAATAAAAACATCGCAAAAATTTTAATGAAAATGATAAATGAAACTAGTGGAACTAAGACGTTTTATAAGTCAACCACTTGCAAAATATGCAAATTGAAAAAGAAAAACGGAAAGTGTTTTAGAAACTAGAACGCGTCGATCAATCACTTAAAGGTTACATAGTTTCGTGTGTTGATATCTTTCAAAATAAAAAAAATCGTCCACTTCTCACATAAAAAGCTTATTTCGAATGATATCAACATGAAAATACTCTTAAATTGATTGAGCTACCCTTCTAGTTTCTAAAACAGATCCGAAAGACAGAAAGATCAATGTTCGAGAGGTGTTTTTACACTTCAAAAGCACCTTAAGAGGTTCATTTACTCTTCTAGTTTCTAAATTCCTACGAATACCTACTTATAAAACGTCTAAATTCAAACGATTCTGAATTTTTTGTTTTTGCAATTATGAATTTCCACTTTGAAAAATTTACCCCAAGAATCACCACAGATCAAATCATTCGGAAAATCCGGATAGAAACATTGAGGTTCCCAGGGTTCTCTCTTAAAGAGGCTGGTCGTGGCTAGACTCGTAGGAGCGTCACCCTTGACGATGGTGTCTAGCTTAAGTGCTTGTCCGAATCGAACAAACTCCACTTGTCTCGCTTCCTCTTTCCTACGGTTTCCTCGTTGTTGGTCCGGAAGGACATCGCTGAATGCACGGCGATTGAGCATTGTCTGCCATTCCAACAGTCATTCAAAACACACACAATAAGCTAAAGCGAGGAGAACTTTTTCCATAAAAAACTGATACTTACTGTTCGATTCTCGGACATGTGTTCGGTGAAAAGATCCTTGATGAGCATGTCCAGAGTTCTTTCGCGCTTCTGCGAGAAGGTCGGAGTGTTGAAAGCTGCTTTTTCTCCGTTGATCACTATAAAGACACATGAAACCCGGTCAAACCAAAAATTTTAGTTATAAATCATGTGCCGAGGTCGGTGTCAGCACAAGGCAACTCTCATAGTTGAACAAAAAACATTTCGAGAGGCAAATCTACCGAAACAAGTACAGAGCTTCTCAGAAACATCTTTTAAACAAAATTCAAAATGTTTTCGAAAATAGATGAATAAATGAACAAGGTGGCTATATTTTTTGCGACGATCAGTATAGACATAATCGTTTGACGCCAGTTTTAAGACGTCAAGAAACAAAAAAAAACGAAAACCGTCGTTTTAAAACTGTCATCAAACGATTACTTCCGAACAGATCGCCATAAAAACGTAATCACCTTTTCAATTTATTCATATATTTTTGAAAAAACTTTGAATTACGTTTAAAACATGTTTCTAAGAAGCTCCGTACTTGTTTCGGTGGATTCAATCCTCGAAATGTCGGTTTTTGAACCTTGTTGTGCTAATAAAAAAAACCTATGAAGGTACGATTAAGAAAAAAAAACATTAAAATTTCAATGGAATCAAGAAGCTTACGTTTTACTAGTAGAAATTCTCTGAATTCTTGGTGATTGCAAAATATGGGAGGACAAGGCAAAGTGGGTCCAAAGAGTGGTACGGTCTCTTCGGAAAATAACGAAACCCTACGAAACAACATCAGAAAGTTCAAAATCAAACAAGAAGTTACGTCACGCCACTGGACATAAATCTATGACTAACAAGAACGTGCAAAATAAATTGTACCTATAAGCATCTTCATCCTTGATGTAACTTACAACGGCGAAAATATCTTAGATAAAGGTGTCGTTAAGGATTATTACAACTTTTGTCTTTCAGGAGGAAACTAATGTGGAATTTGAAAGTGTTTTGGAAACTAGAAGGGCAGCGCAAACACTTAAGCCTAACTGCTGTTTAAAACATCGCGCCTCCCTTTGCATCACCAAAAATGCGCCCTACAAACCTCCTGCGCCCTCCGCGGTCGCGGAGGCTGCGGGTCCCCAGCTACACCCCTGTTACCTCCGGTGTAAATCCACCTTTAGCGTTGCTCTTAATAAATGCATATCTTTTTTTTTTTAATTTTCATGAATATTCTAATTCCAATTGCAAATATTCCTCCTTCATTTGGATATTTTGCAAATGGTATGACATTTTTTAATTATAAATATAATATGCAAAAGATACGAGTGAACTGAGATTTAATCATTGTCGGTTTAAAGTGGGCAACATCCTCGCAACTGCCTTCGACGAAAATCAAATTGACAATGTCGTTGCCAATGTGCCTCTTCCTTTCCACCTGTGTTTTCGAACAAGAAAAAAAAGTGAAATACAAAAAAAAAAATAAACATTTCAAATATAAATTACGAAGAAATGACAGATTAATTATTATTAAATCCATAATTTGAATCCACCTGTTGCTTGTTGTCTTTAGAATAGGGTAACAAAGTGGAAACGTGGAACATTATCTCGTGTCCCTCGTAGATGGTGTACACGGAATGTTTGCCAGTCATGTCACCTGTTAAAAGATGATTAAATATATATGTGGCATTTCTACTTTTTAAAACAATTGCCACACCGATAAATTGAACTCATTTGAATTACTATCTGATTTCAGGAGCAACTTGAGGAGAGAAATCAAAAGTGTGTTCGAAACTAGACCGGGGTAGCTGAATCACTTAATAGTTTTTTCATATCGATATCTTTCAAAATAAACTTTTTGAGAACAAAAATTCTAAAAAAAAAGTATTGTCTGCTAAACAATAAAATTGGGTAATTTTCAAACCTGACATAAAAAGTTTATTTTGAAAGATATCAAACATTAAAAAACTCTTAAATAATTATAAAATACCCTTCTAGTTTCTAAAACACTTTCAAGTTTCTCTTCTATGTTTCAGGAGGAACAACACTAATTACAAATTGAAAGTATGTTAGAAACTAGAACGGGGTAGCTGAATCACTTAATAGTATTTTCACGTTGAGATCTTTCAAAATAAACTTTTAGGAAGAAAAATCTTAAAAATATGATTTGCTTTAAGTTGTCTCATTTTCAGACTGACATAAAAAGCTCATTTTTTAAAAGATATCAACATGAAATTATTTTTAAGTGATTGAGCTGCCCTTCTAGTTTCTAAAACACGTTTAAACACGTTAATAAAAAAAGACAAACCTTTGACATCAAGGCCTCCTCTGTATTTGTCCCATCCTCTTAAGCGGACTTTGTCACCCAACAAACTCACAAATTTATCAAATTCTTTGCTTCCAAATTCTGAAAATAAATAATAAAATCATACATTTTATAAGCATCCATTTGTAAAATACACAATACATTGTTAAGAGGCTCTATCACTAAATTACTTTGAAAAACATCCGCAAAGAGCGCTAGCATCGTTTTTCTAATGAGCACATAGACACAATCTTAAAGAAAAAACGTTAATTTCTAAAATACACAGTTGCGGCAATATGTTTATTTTTCATATTTAAAGTTGTCCAATATTAAGTTTTCAAAGTGCAATGTCCACCTTAAATATAAGCTGATCGAGTGATAGAATGACAAAAAATTCGTAAGTGTGCTTCTATTTTTAAAAAATATTTTAAAATCGCGAATTTCTAACTCTTATGTTAAACTCCATTGAGTACGCGCTCATAAGAAAAAAACATCCATTAAAATTGCTCGTAAAAATACGTAAAAATAATTTTAAAAAAACCAGAAAAAAAATCAGCACTTGCGCCAATGTGTTGGCTTCACTGTGGTTTAATTGTGTTTTTTTAAAATTATTTTTACGTATTTTTACTAGCATTCCAATGGATGTTTTTTTATGCTTACGAGCGCGTATACTCAATGGAGTTTAACATAAGAGTTAGAAATTCGCGATTTTGAAATAGTTTTTTAAAAATAGAACCGCACTTACCAATTTTTTGTCATTATATCATTCCAAATAGCATATGTTTAAGGTGCACATTGCACTTTGAAAAGTTAAAATTGGACAATTTAAATATGAAAAATAAACATATTGCCGCAGCGACCAATTCTGTGTATTTTAAAAATTAACGTTTCTTCTTTAACATCGGGTCTATGGGGTTCAATAGGAAAACGACGCTAGCGCTCTTTGCAGAAATTTTGCGAAGTAGCCTGTTAAGACATAAAACATATGTCATTCTTTTTCTTTTTTCTAGTCCAACATTCCAAAGATATTATTAAAAAAACATTAAACGGTCATATAATGTTATAAAGTGCAATATTTTTATTTAAATATAAGGATGTTGGACCCTATGAAAGAAAGAATTTTGATGGCTGAACCCTCCTAACAACAAACCCAATCATTAGATTTATTAACGCTTTAATAAGCACATCAAAAGCTTCACTTGATTTTCAGAGTTTCGTCTCGTTTTATGCTTAAATGAACACCTAATTCCAATTTCAAGTGTAGAGATTTTTTTTTGTTTCATTCTCTCCTATCTTCTTCTGATCTGACTTTTTCTTAAAAATCTATTCTTAAAAAGTTACTTCAGAAGAAGAAAAAAAAGAGAGAGATCAATAAATGTGCAAAAAAAAATACAATCCAAATACAAGTTTCTTTGTTGCAAAAGTCAAATATAATGAAATTCAAACAAATAAATACAAAAAAGGAATCGACAAAACCACTGGAAATCGTTTAACACGAAAAATCTGATAATATTAAATATATTTTCGGTTTGCTTCTTTCGAATAGCATAAAAATTCTTTTAACACGAAAAAGAAAATCTGAATAATTCCATTTCGTATTAAAAGGTTTCCACCAGGGTTTATTGATTTAAATACCTGGATTTGTTTTTGTAAAAAAAAAATCACCGATTTAAAACATTTTTTAAAAATATATTCACTTTTCAACTTTCAATCTCTTTCTAAATTCTAAATCAGTGTTTCTCAAAGTTTGTGGTCTGCGGACCACCGGTGGTCCGCAGATGGTATCATAGAAGAAAAAATTAATTTAGGCTCCAAATGTGGCTGAACGGAAGTTACAAAAGACTAGGGATGGGCCATTCGAATCCTCGAATCCCGCGAATCTTGAAAAATATTCGAGATTCGAAAACTGGAATCTTCGAAGCTTTTTTCGTCTTTTCGAATCCTAACCTTAAAAAAAACTTGTTAAAAACTTTCGTAAAATTAGTTTTAACTCCATTGACGTCCAATAGAAGCGTTCACTAACACAAAAAACAACCGGCGATTGTTTCAAATTCGGTGGTATCCGGATTACCAATACCCTGAGTGAAGCCACACTTGTTTTTTTATTATTAATAATTTAATATTTAATATTATTTCATTTATTTGTATCTTCTTAATGAATAATATAGGATACTTATATGAAGGATTCGAGATTCAGGAGATTCGAGAGATTTGAGAACCTTTTAGGATTCGGATTCGAAAAAATTTAGGATTCGTCCCACCTCTACAAAAATAAAAAAACACATTTTGAAACTAGAAGATTAAACGAAAATGAACTAGTGAATTTTTCAAGATTGGTTATAGTAATTGTACAAAATAACTGAATTTTTCCAAACCACTTTCTGACAGCAAGATATAAAAGTGAAAGCAATTAAATTTATATATTAAAAAATAAATCAAATGGGAATTTGCCTTTTTTTTATAAAAAAAAAACGAAATAAAATAAAAAGTGAAATTACTAAACCAAAACCTCTGAAAAATATTTATAATTTTAGACACCGAAAAAAAATCAATAAATGGTAACAGACTGTTGTGTTTCTGCTTTTAATTTTTTCGTTGTCGAAAAAGAAAAAGGGGACAGAAAAAAAAAAGAGATCCTTTTGTCTTTAAAAAGTATTTCAAGGAAGACAAAAAAAAATCTCAAGTCACTTTTGTGTTTTGTGAACGTGGCTGCGTTAAACAACAGTTTTCTCGTTTGAAAGAGCAATTTGGTGTTATTTTTTTTATCATATGTTAAATAAAAACACATGGTGCTGACAAGTTCTGCTCGCGTTTCTGTTTTGATTCTGTTGCCAGTCAGTCCACATTTTATCAAACAAAACCATTTACAAGTGGACTGGCAGCAGAAAAGCAACTTGTCCGTAAGATCAGTTTTAAAAGCCTAGGGGTGTGTCTAGGGACAGCTTGCACCACTAACGAAGTACTCTACTCTTCAAAAAACCACTTTTAAGTATTTTTAATAAAGGTGGGACGAATTCTAAATTTTCTCAAATTCGAATCCGAATTTAAAAAAAAAAAAAAATTCCTCGCTCCGCTTGCTTCAAATTAGTACAAAATAGCATAAAGTAAAAATACATATTTTTGCAAGCAAAAATGAAAATAATAGAACAAAGTGAAGTCTTGAAAAATAAATATTATACTCGCTTCGCTCGCAATTAAAAGGACTGTGGTTTTGAGCATCTTTGGGCTTCCAAACATAAAGTAAAAAAAATACATATTTTTGCAAGCAAAAAATGAAAATAGAACAAAGTGAAAGTCTTGAAAGATATTATACTCGTTTCGCTCGTATTTAAAAGAACTGCGGTTCTTAGCCTTTTTGGGCTTTCATTGAAGTATGCAAATAATTTTTCCGAGGCAATTTTTTTTCTATCCGTCCACTCCTGTTATATCTATTTCTAGTATGTAATTTGGGTAAAGGCTTTTTTTTAGGTGTACTCTTAACTTTAGTGCAATTTAACAAATGCATTTTTACTTTCGAAAAGCTTTTTGAACATTGCAAACTATTTAACTTGTAAACCACCAGCCATTTACTGAATTTCATTTTAAATGGACCAAAAAAGAAGAATGGAAAGAGACAATATTGAAAGACAATGACAATGCAAACAAAATTCGACAACAATCCTCGAGGAATCCTTTTCCCTCTCCCCCAACATGAAATAATCATAAAACTTCCACTTTACCGTTACTATACATTTCATCATCGGTTGTTTGACCTGCTTTTGCGTACAAAACTCCAAATTTAAAATTTACGGAACCCTGAAAAAACATAAGAAAAAAAAAACACACCAATAAGATAAAACGTACATTTTTTCTAATACATTTACACATATTACAAAATACACTTTTTTTTACATCAAATTCAAATTTTAGATTTTTTTATTAAATCACTTCAAATTGAACGCAAAATTGACAAAAAAAAAACAATTTTGATCCAATTATATTGGTTATTTTTTTCCTTCTGAAGAATAATGAAGAGGAACTTGAATGTGTTTTAGAAACTAGAAGGGTAGCTCAATCACTTAAAGCTATATCATGTTAATATATTTCAAAATAAGCTTTTTTTATGCGAGATTGAAAATGACCCAACTATAAGGTCTTGTTTCCACTGGGGTGAAAATTTCAACTGGTGAAAAATAGAAGAAATGTGGCCCCGCCCATTCACTATCATAGGCAAAGGCCACGTTTGTTTAATTTTTCACCAGTTGAAATTTTCACCCCAGTGGAAACAAGGCCTAAGCAGACGTTGTCTTCCATTTTTGCCTATAAAAAGTTTATTTTGAAACCAAACAACATGAAAATACCCTTAAGTGATTGAGTTACCCTTCTAGTTTGTAAAAAAAGTAATGCCAATAAAAAGTTTATTTTGAGATACCTAAATTAAGCGGGTCACCTACCCCTCTAGTTTTTAAATTAAAAAATTAAGAAAAACTAGAGTGTGTTTACACCACCTTAGGCATCTTTAAGCCTCTGTCAGGCAAGGCCACTCGAGTGGCGCCACACAGTCATTTCAACAGCAGATGCTCTGTACACATGGAGTGGCGCCACTCCTCATGTAGCGCGCTATAGACGACCTAGAGCGACTTTAGTCGCCGCTCTCTAGAAGTCGCGAGTCAAGTGGCTAAACAACGGAGTAGCGCGACAAGTGTGGCGTCACTCGAGTCGCCTCGTCTGACAAGAGGCCTGTGTAAACACCTCTGGAACTCTGATTATCCTGTCTTTCAAAATGCAAAATGAAAAGAAGAAACTTGATTGTGTGTTTAGAAACTAGAAGGGTAGCTCGCAATCCCTTCAGAGTATTTTCAAAATAAGCTTTTTATGTCACTTTGAAAACGAAAAATGATTCGTGTTAGGGTAGGCGCACACTGACGATTTCACCACGACTAAACAGTTTTGTCGCAAATGTGCGCATACAGCAGACTCTATTGAGCAGTCTCTTCTCAATAGCCGCAACCAACAACTCGATGTCAATTTCTGACATAATGTGACCGGACGATAGACGTGACAAAGCCAGCAAGCATGCAGCCAACTACCTTTTTTGACAAAGAGGCAGGTGCCGGAGCACGACTGTTTAGTCGGCGGTATGCGCGCTCCTATGCACTGCCACGGATATGGGCACTCTCTCACGATAGTTGTCCAATTTATTTTTTATCAAAATGCCTCGCCGACTGACTTTTGACTTTTTTGGTCGTGTTGAAATCGAGTCGGAAATATGCGCGCACGCCTATATAAACTTACAGCCTTTTGGGATCGCAACTAAATAGTTGTCCTAAGTCGCCCTTAAACGGTTTCGACTGTACAGTATATTAAAAACACAACCATTTTATGTTATAAAGACACAAAAATCTTATTGATACCTAGAATAAGTCAGAAGAAAAAAAAGTAGAAAAGAAAAAAAAAAAATCGAAACATGGAAGAACTTGACTCCAAAACCCAAGTGAGCGAAAAATTTCAGTGTGCAATGAAATACACTGATGGGAGGAGGAGAAGAAGAAAAAAAAACACACCCAAAATATATTATAGAAATATCGATTTCGAACATTTCCTATGTTGCGTGTATAATATAAATAGACGAACTTTTTTTTTACATATAAAAAGAGAGAACTAGGTTTAGTTTATATCTTTCAAAAGAGAGAGAGAGAGTGAGAAAAAAAAATAACAGAGAAAATGGATAATGTCGTACATGTCGCTCCATATTTTTTTTTTTGCTTGTATTTCAAAACACAATAAAATCAAGTAGAAAAAAAAGAAGAAAAAGAACATAATCAAAAAAGTCAAAAAAATACACCCACACAAAGACAAGACAAAAAAAAGCCTCCCCCCACACACACTCCTCAAAAATAACACAAATAAGCCAAAGGTAGAAAATGAAAATTCAATTTGTCTCACTGAATATTTACATAAGAAAAAAAAAAAGACACGCCAAAAAAATCTACATAAATAAACTCAAAAGTGTTGATGATATATAGATATCAGTAAAAAATAGAAATGTCTTTCTTTTTTTAGATGTTTTATATAAAACAAAAAAGATTTTCAAACTTTTGGTTATTTTATTTTACAAGAAGAGCAACAACTATTGAAAAAAAAAATTGAAAGTGTTAGAAACTAGAACGGTAGCTCAATCACTTAAAAAGGTATTTTCATGTTGATATTTTTTTTTTAAAAAAATAAGCTTTTTAAGTCAGTTGAAAAATAACCCAACAAATTTAAAAGCAGATGATATTATTGAATTGTAGCCTATAACATTTTTATTTGGAAATGTATATCAACATGAAAATAACCTTATGTGATAGAGCAACCCTTCTAGTTTCTAAAACACTTTCGAGTTTCTCTTCATTTTGTTCCTGTTCGAAAATAAGCTGGTTATAAAATATCCTTAAGGTGGGTTTTATTTTGTCATTAAAAGTGTAAACTTTCGCAAACTTTGCTCCCCAGACTTTGGTTATTCTATCTTTTAGGCGTAAAATTAAAAAAAAAAACGTTGAAAGTGTTTTAGAAACTAGAAATGTAGTTCAATCACGTTAAGAAGTTAAGGTTAATTTCATCTTGATATATTTTAAAACAAACTTTTTATGTGAGTTTTATAAAAAGCCCATTTTAAAATACGTCACCATAAAATACTATTAAGTGATACAGCTACCATTCTAGTTTCTAAAACACTTTCAATTTCTCCTCAGTGTAACTCTTTCTATTAAGTGATACAGCTACTACCATTCTAGTTTCTAAAACAAATTCAATTTCTCCTCATTGTTGCTCTTCCTATTAAGTAACACAGCTACAATTCTAGTTACTAAAACAAATTCAATTTCTCCTGTGTTGCTCTTCCTATCAAGTTACACAGCTACCATTCTAGTTTCTAAAACAAATTCAATTTCTCCTCAGTGTAACTCTTCCTATTAAGTGATACAGCTACCATTCTAGTTTCTAAAACATTTTTCAGTTTCTTCTCAGTGTTGCTCTTCTGAAACTGCAAAATCACCTGTTCATAAAACCTTTTTAATATTTGTTCCTGAACAAAAGAAAAGAAAACTTTTCCTGAAGTTTACAAATGAAATGAAAAATAAATATCCATCCATTTTGAATGATAAGCAAACCAATGGCTATTTTTCTTTCTCCAAGGAAAAAATGCTTTTAATGCTGTTTTTTTTTTTGCTGAGATGACATTTTCAGTGTTAATCTTAACCAAAGATTGAAAAAAAAACACACTCTTCAAAAAAATACAACTTTCTTTCTATTTTCTTCATTGTAGAAATGAAAAAAAAAAAAACAAGAAAAGAAACCTGTCTATTCATTGAATAATGTCTTTCTCTCTTCTTTGCTTACTTTAAAATGGAAATCGATATTTTTCTATTCACTTCGTTATTTATTCTAAAAGATTCCCCATTTTTAGAATGGTGGATGGAGGAGAGAACATTTTTATATGTAAGAAGCAAATCTAAAAAAAAGCTAAAAGCATTTGCACCAAACACAATAGAAAAATGTTTGTTCGAAAACAAAGTTGGGTTTCTAAGCAGTGAAAATTATAAAGACTTTTTTTTTTGAAGAGAGAAGAAAAAAAAAGCAATTTTCCCCTCTTAAACTGAAAAAAAAAAAAATTTCCTCCATAAAAATAAGAGAGAAAAAAATTCTTCATTTCATTTTTATTTACTTCCAATTCATTAATTTATTCAGAAGAAAAAAAAAACCATGGTTACAAATAGACAAAGATTTCAAATTATTCAATCATAATTAATATGTGCTTCCCATAATTCTATTATCATTAAAACTTTGGCGATTTCCGCATTTTATAAATAATTTAAGATGCCTTCAAGTTTCAAGTATGAGATTTAAGCTTGAGTTTCATGCTTGAATTTAAGTTTCAGTTTTAAGCTTGAGTTTGACGTTTGAGTTTCAACCATTAGTTACAAGCTTGAGTTACTCGCGCGAGTTACACGCTCGAGTTACACGCGCGAGTTACAAGATCGAATTACTAGCTTGAATTACAAGCGAGAGTTTCAAGCTTGAGTTACAAGCTTGAGTTTGAAGTTTCAGTTGCAAGCTTGAGTTAAAAGCTTAAGTTTGAAGTTTGAGTTACAAGCTTGAGTTTGAAGTTTGAGTTACAAGCTTGAGTTTGAAGTTTGAGTTACAAGCTTGAGTTTGAAGCTTGAGTTACAAGCTTGAGTTACAAGCGAGAGTTTCAAGCTTGAGTTACAAGCTTGAGTTTGAAGTTTCAGTTGCAAGCTTGAGTTAAAAGCTTGAGTTTGAAGTTTGAGTTACAAGCTTGAGTTTGAAGTTTGAGTTACAAGCTTGAGTTTGAAGTTTGAGTTACAAGCTTGAGTTTGAAGTTTGAGTTACAAGCTTGAGTTTGAAGTTTGAGTTACAAGCTTGAGTTTGAAGTTTGAGTTACAAGCTTGAGTTTGAAGTTTGAGTTACAAGCTTGAGTTTGAAGTTTGAGTTACAAGCTTGAGTTTGAAGTTTGAGTCACAAGCTTGAGCTTGAAGTTTGAGTTACAAGCTTGAGTTTGAAGTTTGAGTTACAAGCTTGAATTGCAAGCTTGAGTTAAAAGCTTCAGTTTGAAGTTTGAGTTACTAGCTTGAGTTGCAAGTTTGAGTTACAAGCTTGAGTTTGAAGTTTGAGTTACAAGCTTGAGTTGCAAGCTTGAGTTAAAAGCTTGAGCTTGAAGTTTGAGTTACAAGCTTGAGCTTGAAGTTTGAGTTACAAGCTTGAGCTTGAAGTTTGAGTTACAAGCTTGAGATACAAACTTGAGGTACAAGCCTGAATTACTAGCTTGAGTTACAAGCATGAGTTTCAAGCTTGAGTTTCAAGATAAGGTTTCAAGCTTGAATTTCATGCTTCAATTTAAGCTTCAGTTTAAATCTTGACTTTCAAGCTTCAGTTTCAACCTTGATTTTCTAGCTTCCGTGGCAAACAAACATTTTCAAAAAAGAAGGGGAGGTCCAGAGATCAGAGAGTAACTAATATTTCATGTCCACTTTTGTTAGTTTACTTCACATTTTTCTAATAAATAACCTTTCTACAGGAAATCATGAAAAATGAAAAAAACATTGAAAAGTAAACAATGAATAAACAATACACACAAAAAAAAATCGACTAACCTCTTGTTCTTCAAGCAACAAAAGATCCTTTTGTATTTCGGCCGCAAAAATTTCTTTCGGACTTTTCTCCATCTTTTCCATATTGGAGAAATTGCTGATTTTTTTTTATGTTTCAAAATGAAACAAATAAAATGTTACAAAATAAATACGACTAAATTAACTACAAATTCAAATAATGTCAAACCTTAATAAAGACTTGACTGTCATCGGTTTGTTCGGTGAATTTGAAATACACATCTTTTGAGCACCCTGTAAACAAATTACATCATTAAAATTAATCTTTTAATTATTTCTTGTAGAAAAAAAAACTGATTAAAAAATAATTATTTTGCCGGAATATCAAGATTTATTCGAAACTAGAAAGAGCAACCGAAATTCCACTAATTATTTTTGTGTTGCTATCTTTCAAAATAAACAAAACAAAACAAATCAAAAAAGTTTAGACGTTTAAGATCAGCTTAAAAGTTTTATTCAAAACAAAAAAACGTTATTAGATCTCTGATTATTTTGCTTAAGAAACTAGAAGAGTAACTGAACCACTTTTCATGTTGATAATCTTTATAAATAAACTGTATACCCGTTTGAAAATCACCGATTTTTTTTTATAATGTCATTTATACAATTCTTTGACCCAACTTGAAGTGAAAAATACAAATTTAAAATTTAAAATTACCATAAAAAGCTTATTTTTAAAGATATCACAAAATAAATTATTCTTGAAGTGATTCCTTTTCTCTAGTTTCAAAAACTTTGTTTTCTTAAGTTTTATGAAACTAAGAAGAAACTGAAAGTGTGTTAGAAACTAGAACGGTAGCTGAATTACTTAATTGTATTTTCATGCTGATATCTTTCAAAATAAACTTTTTATAGAAATTTTATTTTAAAAAAAATTGTCGCCTGCTTAAAAAGTTGGAGACATCTTCAAACTGACATAAAAAGCTTATTTTAAAAAAAAATTATCATGAAAATAACCTTATGTGATTGAGCTACCCTTCTAGTTTCTAAAACATATTCAAGTTTCTTTTCACTTCGCACCTGAAAGATGGAATAATCAGACTTCCAGAGGCGTTTTACACTTTAAAACCACCTTAAGATGGTTTATCAACGACTGATTTCCGATCTTTGTTTATTCCGTTTTTCAGAAGAAAAATTAAGAGAAACTAGAAAGTGTTTTATAAACTAGAAGGGTAGCTCGATCACTTAAAACCACCTTAAAGTTGAAAACATCTTCAAACTGACATGAAAAGCTTATTTTAAAAGATATCAAAACATGAAAATACCCTTATGTGATTGAGTTACGCTTCTAGTTTCTAAAACACATTCGAAGTTTTTTCTTTCATTTTTCATCTGAAAGACAGAATTAATCAAGAGTTTGAGAAGCTGTTTAACACATTGAAACCACCTTCTTCAATGTTAACAACGGAAAATCGCTTTTTAATAAAAATTAATAAAAAAAAAGTTTATTTTTAAAAATACAAAACAAAACATGAAAACTATCTCTACATCTTCATTTACTCTTCTAGTTTCAAATGTATTTTTAAATTTTTTTATAAGTAAGTTGCTTCAAAAAAATATAAAAAAAATATATGTATTTCCAAAAAGTTGACTGATTTTTTTTTTGTTATTTTCGTACCGTCTTTTTGAACAAAATAACTCGATATTGTGGAACACTTTGGTTATTGGAGTCGGTGAGAACGACAGACAAAAAGAAAGGAGACTTCTCAGAATCGGCGCCAACATAATTTTGGTGAACTGAAAAAAAAGCAAAAACGACCAAAAGAAGAAAAAAAAAACACATCACAATTTCAAATTTAAGACACAAACACATATAATTTATTGGTCATATTAACAATTTGATGAAAAAAAAAGAAGGGGTCAATGAACTGTCCCCTTTTATACAGTATGTCTCAGAATAAACATCCCAGTCTTATTATCAACGTATTTTTGGGGGGCCCTGGCCACTCTTTATTCTTTGCTAAGAGTTGGAAAACAAGACTAAACAAAAGTTTCAAAATTAGCTATTCATAAAAACATCTTAAATCCTCAGGTTTTTTTAAAAAAAATCATTAACTTCTTTAATTTTTTTGGATATATTGCTAACAATCAACTATAAAGCCCGTTATACACCATCAATTATGTCTTAAATTAATTCATAAATTAATTTATAAATGTGACATTGCATGTGTATAACGACGAGAATGTTAATTTATTTGTTCAAAGTTGCATTAATTTAGAAGATGTTCTATTTTTCTTAAATGATCACATCTACTGGAGCGCTTTTTCAGGATCACCATCATTCTTATGTAATTTACAAAGCTATATATACGAAGCGCTCTGCAACATATTTGCCCTCCCCCAAATCTATTGTCTAGAAGGTCACAAGGTTAGATATACGATAAACTGTCACACTACGCACTGTTCTGCGCACATTCTTTTTTTATTTAAAAATGTTCAAATACTTTTACATGTGTATGTATAACCACCGATTGATACTTATAAATTAATTTATACATTTTATTTACCAAAATCATTGAAGAAAAAACTTTCATCATTTAATTCACACAAATATTTAAGCCATAATTGATGGTGTATAACGGGGTAATAAACAGATTTAGTATGCTCGCGTTCTGAGACCAGCAATTAGAAATCGGGACTAACAGAAGTTGGCTCCGCCCTTTTTTATGATGACCGGCAACTTCTAATTGGTTTGTTGTGTGGTTCGACGTTGAAAAGGAAGGAGCACGTGACGTCAGACTACATAAACCAACCAATTAGAAGTTGCATTCGTCATTAAAAGGGCGGAGCCAACTTCTGTTCGTCCCGATTTCTAATTGCCTGTCGTTCTGAGACATAGCGTAATTTTTTTTTGTTTTAAAAATAAAATAATTACTTACCCTTTCCTAGGAAATACTTGAAGTACCATCTTGTTTGATATTCGGGGTTTTCTAGAACAGGAGTCGAAGGAGAACTGTAAATCTATCATAAAAAAATATAAATAATTCAAATCACAACTTGCAAATAAAATGAAATCCAAATTCAATTAAGGGGGTGGGGCTAACAAATTCAAGACGTCAAAACCTGGCACTTAAATTTCAACTCGAACTCTCTAAAAGCAAATTGATACATAAAAAAATACCATGTTTCAAGAATACTCATTAAAATAAGATTATTCAAATGTTGAAAACCCTGTTCAGAGAGTATTCAACTTGAAAAATTCAAATGCCAAATGTTTTCTATCTTGAAATTGATTACACAAAAAAAAAAAACACCCACACCCCCTATGATGCTTGCAGTGATTGCCGCACACAAGGGGCACTTATTATACTATACATGGGCTCGGATTTTTATGCAATATCATCAAGCAAACGTTTCTGAATCTGTTTTCCAAGAGCCAATTGTGAAGTAACAATCCAGTTTAGATCAACCAACAATTATGGGATTTTTTTTATCAATACAGAACACTGGTTGGAGGCTAGAAATCGCAATGACAACTGATAGTAACCAAAACATCTAGCCTCTATACCCAGCCTTTTTGATTTGAAAAAAAAAGCATAATTGTAGTTATTCTAATGATGATTACTTAATGTACTTCACAATTAGTACTTAAGCCACAAGTTGAGAAACATTTGCTTAATGTTGCATAAAAATTCGATCTCTAAAAATGTATTAACATTTTTTCGATGAAATTCAATTTCAAAGTTTGTTACAAAACGATTAATATTAAGAAGAAGAAAAACGCCTAATGACAAGTTTGTATTATTTTACAATTGATTAAAATATCAAATTTTTTTTTTCTTTTCAAACTGCTATTTTCAAAAATTGTCATAAAATTGTTTATTATTATTATTATTATTTTATTATTATTATTATTATTATTATTATTATTATTATTATTATTATTATTAGTATTATTATTAGTATTATTATTATTAGTATTATTACTACTACTACTACTACTACTACTACTACTACTACTACTACTAGTGGGGTAACCCGTCATAAATGACGGGAGCAAAATTCACAGGCAATTGTGCACATGCGCGTCGTTTTGTTCCTTTTTTTACTCCTTTCATTTCAATTTCAGTCACCCCCTCCCACTTTTCCCCTCCACGTTTCTCTCTCTCTCCCCCTTCTACACTTTCCAACCTTTTCCCCTCTCCAATTTAATATCATGGGGTTCTTGGATGGGAAGGGTGCAACATATAGTTGACCTTGAGAAAAAAAACAGCTGTTCCTTTATTCATTTAAATTTATATAAATTCCGATGTGCTTCAAGGTTTTTGTAGTGTTATATCCACTCACACACAAACACCCCCCCCCCCCCCCACACACACACACACAGACCTGGCTTAATATATATAATTTTTGATTTTTTAAGTCTTTAACTAAAAATCCCTTGTAATTTTTTTAAAAGTTGAATTTTTTTTTCAAAAATATTGCTTGATTTGTTTTCCATTAAAATAGAACCCTGTTCTGAGAGTTCAAGGTAAAAAAAAAATAAGTAACGAGTGTGGCTTCCTTACGTCATCTCTGTCCACATATTCGCCACATTCGACTCGAAATCGTCTTAGTTGTTGTTCTAAACCATCACATTCAACCTGAGCCAACTGAAACAAAAGAAAAAATTAACATATTACAATTATTTTAATTAATAGATTAAACACAACACTAATTAAACTTTTCTGTTTTCATTACACACACACACACAAATGGCTTTTTCTTTCGGTTTCCAAATGCAGCCTCTTTAAAAAATATCCGTGACATCCAATCCATTCTTGAAGAAAAATAAAACCCATTCTACCCCCGCCACATTTACTTCCTCCACACCAACAAAAAAGAAAAAGATTACCATTTTTTTTTTCAAAAAAAAAAGGCCAATAAAAATTGATTTCAGTGTCTACTCTTACTTAAATGACATAAAATATGAGCTTAAGAATTTAAGACTAGAATAATACACTATCAATCAGTCAACCAGAAACAACAATCTCAAATTAAAATTTTATTATTTTGTTTCATTTCAAACCCCCAAAAAAAATTATGAGAAGAAGAAGAAGACAAACAATTTTGTTCATCCACTGAAGAAATAATAATAATAATAATAATAATAATAAAATGTCTTCTTCTTATCTAAAGGATAAGTAAAAGTGTGGAGAGAAAGAAAGAAAAAAATCTATAACAACATTTTAAAAATGAATGCAAAACTTAAATGATAAATGATAAGATTCGTTTCTGTGAAGAAATAGGACAACTTTTATTTTTCTATCTCTTTGTCTAAAGGTTCGTTTCCACTTAGGTATTTCGCATAGAAGCAGTTAGGCGCAGTCAGAAAAGTTCCTTCCGATTTTTTTTTAAGGTTTATTACGTGTTTGATTCTGTTTGTTATTTGGTCTGATTGCTCATAAAAAAGCGGGGCTAACAGAATTTTTCTGGCTGCGCCCAACTGCCTGTATTTGGCACACAGACTACTTTTTATTGGTTGATTTTGCAGGTGGCTTTGGCTGTGGTTGCACTTTAATGCTATGAGGGGGAAAAAAAAGCCGGACCTTGGAACACACACACACACATGCAGGTAGTTCTACGCAGCACTAAGATTTCGTTTGCCCCGCCCTTTTATGAGCGTCATCAATTTCGAATTATTTTGGTACTTGGTCTGATGTTACACGCCCCGCCCTTTTATGAGAGAGAACAATTTCTAATTGGTTGATATTTGGTCTGACGATCGTAAAAGTGCGGGGCAAACGAAATCTTAGTGGTGGGCAGAACTAACTGCCTGTCACACACATACAGGCGACAACTCGACTTCATTCATTGTGCAGTCAAAATCGACCCCCCCAAAAGTAAACTGTGTGACAAGAACCTAAAGGCCTTATCACACGAGAAACATTTTGGGGCAACATTTCAGTCAGTTTTACAAGACACCAGCCCTTACAACTGCAAGATTCTTTATCACACTTGGCAACATTGTTGATCCACTTGTTAACAATCTGGGATTGAAAGCCCAGAAGCAATAAACAATTGTTTTTCTTATAAAAATGAGATCAATAAAGACTCGAAATTCTCTGCATTCCATGTAAGGGAAGCCATATTTGGAATGAGTGTGTGAGAATTGTGATGGTCACGTGACAACAGTGTGTGTTATGATTTGGTTGTTGAACTGAGTTGAATGAAATGTGGGTCAAGAAAGTTTAACCTTTTTAATATCAGGCAACTAGCTTTGAACTAGTTGAAAATGTGGTTGCCAGTCATATCGCACGTGTCAACATTAGGTTGGAAAAAAAAAATGGCTCGCAAAATTGAAAGAAATTTTGCTCAAAATGTTTCTCATGTAATAAGGCCTTTAGAGTCATGAGTCTGTAAACATGAGTGAGCAACATGACCTTGACAAAAATAACATTGTTTACAGACTAAAAAAAATGTCGCAAGTGCAATTAAAATGTTGCTGAGCTCTTATTGCAGGCATTTTGCTCAAAGAGACACAGTTATGTTGTTGCTTCATAAATGTGCAGAAAGAAAAAAAATATTAAGTTCCAATCACACAAGCGACTTTTCATCTATGCAATACAATGTTCAATGAGACATGCAACTCAAGAGTTTACAGTGTGATTTGACATTTAACTTAATGAAACTTGCGTGAGACTGAAGTCAGATGGAAGTTGCACATGTTCAACTTCTGAGAGACTTTTTTTTAAAAAAAATACTCGCCAATAAACAGCCAATCAGACATGAACTAGAAATGAAATCAGATGTTTGAATTTGCAAGTCTCATCAAAAGTTTTATGGCAATCAAAAGTTGCTTTTGTTTATTGCTGCAAAATATTACAGTGGAAATGCAAAAAAATTATCAGATACACGTATGTATTTTCATGAAATTGTTTTTACAGGATCATGAATCCTGTAAAAACAATTTCATGAAAATACGTGTATCTGATAATTTTTTTTTTGCATTTTTTAAGTGGAAACGTACCCATTGAATTAAAATAAAACCAAGTTAGTTTGTTTCTCCATCAGATTAACATTCATCACACTTGAAAATTCTCGAAATGACTTGTAAAATAAATGGAAATTAATCAAAATAGTTGGAAATGCTTTTTTTTATCCTCTTCAAAAAAAAACTAATAAAAGTTCATTGATTTACAATGCGATTTAATTCAATTGATTTTTTTTTAAAAAATAAAATATTACAGAAGCAATTTTTTTTGAAAATCTATGAAGCCCTGTAAAGGACACGCAATATTTTTTTGAACATCTCGATATTTAGACTTTAATCTCGACATTTCGACTTTATTCTCGACATTTCGACTTTATTCTCGACATTTCGACTTTATTCTCGACATTTCGACTTTATTCTCGACATTTCGACTTTATTCTCGACATTTCGACTTTATTCTCGACATGTCGACTTTTAATCTCTTTTATTCGGCCATGTTAATTATGCCATGTTGCGCGCACCATACTCTAATAATTAAATTAATGCAAGCGCCCTCTTGTAGCACCAGTAATTTAATTATTAGAGTATGGTGCGCACAACATGACATAATTAACATGACCGAATAAAAAAGATTAAAAGTCGATATGTCAAGAATAAAGTCGACATGTCAAGATTTAAAAAAAAATCTCGCATGTCCTTTACAGGGCTCCATACAAAATCAGTTTGAACCTTTAAAGATTTTTTTAATTTTAAATAACAAAAATTAATATAGATTATTTTTTTTAAAAAAAAAATACCAATTAAATTGATTTTCAACTTTAGAACTCTTTGATTATTCTTGTCTTTCTGGTGAAAAATGAAGAGAGAAAAAACTTGAATCTGTTTTTTTTTTAGAAAGTAGAAGGGTTAGCTCATTTACTTAAGTATTATTTTCAGGTTGATATCTTTGAAAATTGGTTAAAATGAAGAGTGGAGAAAAAAAAAATCCATGAATGAAAGCAAAAAGGGCTTAAAAGATCAAAGACGATGATGTGCTATATTTAGAAAACATTTTCTGTTGTAATAAGAATGAACTATTTTTCGCCATTCAAAAATTGTATGACGATGTATTATAAAAAAAAAAATCCCCATTGAACACACACACAAGATGAAAAAGTAAAGAGTGAGACTTCAAATAACGAAAAACATCATGAGATAAAAACTAGAAAAAAAAAACATAAAAAATAATAAGCCCATATCATAAACAGGGTGGCCGCAAGTAAAACGCGTCCCTACAATCACTCTTCTTTTATCTCAGAAATATAATTGAAGTGACTTTTAAATTTCTATTTAAAAACTAGAAAAGTAAACGAGAATTTTATTTGTAGATATGTTTTCTAGTTTTGTTTAATTTTTTTTTTTTTAATTTCTAAAAAAGCCATTTCGTTTGTAGAGAAAATATCTCGTGTTTTGATCTTCTCATGTTAACCGTATGATGAATTGAAGCGCTTGGGTTTTTTAATTTTTTGTTTAAAAACTAGAATGCACACGAGAATTTCATTTTAAGAGTTTTATTTGTGGATATGTTTTCTAGTTTTGTTCAAAATTTAATTCATTTCAACAGAGCCAGTTTAGTTTTTTTTTTAGAAAATATCTCGTGTTTTGATCTTCTCAGAATGAATAAGAAAGGTTGAGGTGCTCGGTTTTTTAAATTTCTGTTTAAAAACTAGAAGGCACACGGGAATTTTCTTTTAGATTTATGTTTGGTATTCGTATTTTCTAGTTTCTTTTTAAAATGTCTACAGAACTGTTTACTGTTTTTTTTTTTTGGTTGAGATGCTCAGGTTTTAGATTTCAATTTAAAAAACTAGAAAGCACACGGGAATTTCCTTTCAGAGTTATGTTTGTAGATATTTTTGTTTTCTAGTTTGCTTTAAAATTTCATTCATTTCTACAAAGCTTTTTTTAGTTTTTTATAAAATATGTAGTGTTTTCATCTTCTCATGCTAAGTGTATGGGTAGTTGACCTGCTCGGTTTTTTAAATTTCTATTTAAAAAGTAGAATATACACGGGAATTTTCTTTTATATTTACGTTTTTAAATGCCCTTTCTAGTCTTTTCTAAAATTTCATTCATTTCTACACAGCTGTTTAGTTTTTAAGAAATATTTTGTGTTAAGATCTTCTTACGTTAATTAAGTGAATGAGAAGATGAAAGTGCTCGGCTTTTTTAATTTTCTATTTAAAAACTAGAAGGTATACAAGAAATTCTTTTTAGAGTTATGTTTGTAGATGCGTTTTCTAGTTTTGTTTAAATTTTCATTCATTTCTACAGAGTTGTTTAGTTTCTATAAAATATCTTGTGCTTCTATTTTCTCATGTTAAAGTGTAAGAGAAATTGAAGTGTTCAGTTTTTAAATTTCTATTTAAAAACTAGAAGGTACACCACACGGAAATTTCTTTTTTAGTGTTATGTTTGTAGATATGACCATTTATATTTTTGCATTTACAGCCAACAAAAAATATATATATTAATGCACCCCCCCCCACACACACACACACAAAAAATAAACTGGAGGCAGAATAAAAAGAAAACCCACTTATTAAATAATAACACATCAAGACATCTTCTTACTAAAGAAAGAGAGAAAACCCAAAAAAAATTCTCATTTTTCTAACTTCTTCTCTACGAGCAGTTTTACACGTGACAACTTATTTCGATAAAAGTGTCGACAAATAGCCTCTTATGCAGGCTCCACATCACCGCAATTTCAAATCGTGTCGTGTGATGCGAGAACGCATTTTTTTACAGTAGAAACCATTTAACACGAAAAAGAAAAATCACATAACCCGAAAAATATTTTTCAGTCCGGTCCTCCTCTTATACCTTTGTACACACACATGAGCTAAATGAATTCAAATTAAATGTGTTTAGGTGAAATATACGGAATCCAGTTAAGGACATGAACACACACCAAATAAAAATTGACATTATTATTAACTAGTGGGGTAACCCGTCATAAATGACGGTAGCAAAATTCACAGGCAATCGTGCGCATGCGCGTCGTTTTTTCCTTTTTTTACTCCATTCATTTCAATTTCAGTCACCCCTCCCACTTTTCTCTCTCTCTCCCCTTCTACACTTTCCCCCTCACCCCCTCCCACTTTTCTCTCTCTCTCTTCACCCTTCTACACTTTCCAAAGGAAGAGTTCAACATATAGTTGACCTTGAGAAAAAAAAACGGTTCATTTATTCAAATTTATATAAATTCCGACGTGCTTCAATGGTTTTTGTTACTCCACACACACACACACACACACAGACCTGGGATATTATATATATAATATTTTAAAAATTGAAATACTAAATCAATATTTTAATGTCAATAGTTTCTATATTATATTTAAGTTAATTAACTGAATATTTTGAGATTATTAACTGAATAAATTGAATGCGGCATATTGTTTTGTTTGTCCTTCACAGGGCTCTGTAGAACGTGTTTAATATTTAAATGCATTTAACTGTGCATGTGTGTCGAAGGAAATTAGAATAGATCTTTTTTCCATCTATTTTAATTCTTTTTAAAGACGAAACGAATAACTCGAATAAAATAATTAATTAAGATGGTTTTAAAGTGCAAATTGCCTATCGAACTCAAAATTTATTCTGTTTTTTTTTTCAGGTACAGAAATAAAGAAAAACTTAAGTTTTAGAAACTAAAGATAACATGAAAATACTTCTTAAGTGATTAAATTACCCTTCCAGTTTGTAAAACATGTTCCAGTTTCTCTTATTTTTGATCTTTCTGAAAGACAAAATTATCAGATTTTGAAAATCAGCTGATTTTCCCGCCTTGAAATTCTGATTATTTTGTTTTTCAGAAAAATTATTTTTAAAAAAAAAACCTAAAAGTGTTTTAGAAACTAGAAGGGTAGCAGACATAACACACCAGCGATGTTACGTAAACGATGGAGCTCACACAGACCCATTAGATCCCTAGGTAAGTAGGGGGTACTCAGTGACTTATGGCCCACCCTGTATATCGACACATTTAACGATATAAGGTATTCTCGTGTAACTTCCGCTCTATATTATGATATTTATGTGATAGACCTAACAATAATAAAAAAAAAATGCCCAAAGAAATGAAAGTATAAAAGATAATAAAAGATCCTCTTTTCTAATAACAATATCGTCTTTCTGACAAAAAAAAAGAGTGAAGAAAACAGAAGGAAGGATGTTACCACAATTTACTGATTGATTGAATTCTAGGACAAAGTTTCAGTGAAAAAGAAAAACACAAGTGGAAAATCCATTTTTATTTTTGGCTTTTCTTTCATCCTTTCACGCATTTTTTTCTATCTAAAAGTATATATTGTATAATATCAGCAACTTTCATTTGCCTCTGAGCCACTCAATCAACTAGAAAAAAAAATTCTAGTTTTTTAGCATCTGTTGCAGAGCAACCACAAAAGTGGTTCTATAATAGTAAATTTTTAAGTACACACAATGGAAACAGTTTAAAGTGGGTTTTTAAAGTGTAAACGCATTTAGAACTGTCTTTCGCCAGTAAAATTAAGACAAACTAAAATTCTAAAAAGTGTTTTAGAAACTAGAAGGATAGCTCGATCAGTTAAGGGGTGTGTTCATATTGATTATCTTTCAAAATAAGCTTTTTATGTAAGTTTGGAACTGAGTTAATTTTAAGTAGACCATATTTTTTAATTTTTAATTATAAAAAGTTTATTTTGCAAAAAAAAAAAAATATCAACATGAAAACACCCTAAGTGATCTTAAGTTCTTTAACATCGGGATATGGGCTCAATAGAAAAACGATACTAGCGCTCTTTGCGGAGATTTTTCGAAATAATTTAATGTTACAGCCCCTTAAAAAGAAGAAGAAGCAAGAAAGTGTTTTAGAAAGTAGAAGAGCAAATATTTAAATTTGACCAATTTTGATGGTTCAAAGTGCAATGTGCACTTCAAATATATGTTCATCTAGTGATAGAATGACAAAAAATTGGTAAGTGCGCTTCTACTTTTAAAAAGTATTTCAAAATCGTGAATTTCTATTTTCTACTTCTTATGTTAAACTCCATTGAGTATGCCCAAATAAGAAAAAAAAAACATCATAAAATGCTCGTAAAAATACCTAAAAATAATTTTAAACAACTACAAGTAAACCACAGTGAACCCAACACATTTACGCACATGCTGAATTTTTTTCTGGTTTTTAAAAGTTATTTTTAGGTATTTTTACGAGCATTTTAATGGATGTTTTTTTCTTATTTGGGCGTACTCAATAGAGTTCAACACAAGAGTTAAGAATTAGCGATTTTGAAATAGTTTTTAAAAATAGAACCGCACTTACCAATTTTTTGTCAATCTATCACTCGATCAACATATATTTAAGGTGCACATTGGACTTTGAACCATCAAAACTGGACAACTTTAAATATGAAAAATAAACATATTGCCACCGCGACTGTGTAGTTTAAAAATTAACATTTTTTCTTTAACATGGAGTCTATGGGATCAATTGAAAGACGATGCTAGCGCTCTTTGTGGACATTTTTCGAAGTAACTTTGCAAACTTCACTTTCGAACCGACAGAAAAGGTTTATTTTAAAAGATATCACACACTCATCTAATTTTTGCAGTGGTTCCCTTATTGATTTTTGTATAAACCATTTTGGTGTATAAAATGTGTACATTTCTATTGGCCCATTAGATTTTTCAGATTGCCCATCTTGCAAATATTATAAGAACAGAATAAAAGAAATGATAGTCACAAGAAGACAAATCATAAGAAAGTGAACAAAACCACTTAAAATTGTTTCGCTATAGTTGAAAGAAGAAAACAAGAAAATTTATAGAAGGAGCACAATTGTCTTGTTTTTCTTCTTCTTCTTCTTTTGGACCCAAAAGTCAAAGTGACCTTTCTTTTTTTTCAATCTAACATTGACTAATGAAAACCTAACATTTCCTTTGTTCTCTTAAAAGAACAATAAGACAGCCCAAAAAAAACACCCAGAAAGACAACAAATCTTCTAAGAATAGAGTGAGATGAAGGAGACTAACATGTAATAAAATGAAGCAGAAAAAAAAGGGCAGACACACAATTTAGTCAAAATGTCCACCAATTTTTTTTTTCTAACCCAAACACGAATTTCGAATACACAAAACAAGCAGCGCGACCTCAATAACCATTTTATTTCATTTAATCTGTTCAGATGTTGCGCAACAGGTGTGTTTATTAGTAACCTTAGTTTTCTAAAAGGAGATTAACTCTTAGAAAAAAATTTCTTCATAAATATTCTTCTAACAAAAAACATTTCTGTCTTTCTCTCTTAAGCTTCAGCAATTGATTTAATTGTATCGCAATTAAACAACGCTAAAAGCAGTCAAGTCATTAAGTCTCTAATTTATTTTCTAAAGCTGTATAGAGAGTGACACATTAAACACACCGTCAACAGAAAAAACACACACACACAATCGGATGGCTTCTGTCCTCTGTGTCTGTGTGTGTCTTGTTCATGTGTCTCCTTGTCCCGTGTTTGTGCGTGTGAGCCCTGTGTTTGTGTTCTTTGTATAAATAATCGTTCCATATTTTCTGTGTCTGTTGTATGTCATATCTAAAATGATTACTGTGTTCGTGTGTCTCCAGTGCGTTCGTGTGTCTCCTGTGTGTTCCTGTGTTTCTGTGTCTCCAGTGTGTTCGTGTGTCTCCAGTGTGGTCGTGTGTCTCCCGTGTTCGTGTGTCTCTTGTAGTTGTGTCTTCTGTACTTGTGTGTCTCGTATAGTAGTGTCACTTGTGTGTCTCCTGTGTGTGTGTGTCCTGTTTTTTGTGTTTGTTCTGTGCCTCCTGTGCTTTAACTCACCGTATCTGTTACTCGTGTCATAACTCATAGTGTGCTTGGGTCTCCATCTGTGGACGTTTGAAACAAACACACACACAGACACAGACACGTAACTTCTGTTAAGTATGTCTTGTATGTGGTGATGTCTTTTTTTGTGTCACAAACATAACACACACACACACACAGACATTAGCGAAAACACACACACAAACGAGCACACACGCAGCTGAAAAAGGGAAAAAGTATGACTGTATGACGTGTTTTGTTTTTGTAAGTAACAATATTAGGAAACGTGTGCGTGCAGTGTGTCCCAGATTTTAGTTGTTGTTAAGATAATCGATGACCGTCATTGCATCAGACACACGACCCTGGCAAATTGCAACTCCATACACTATACCAAAAGGTTGCATATGCAACCTGCATTGCATCTCTGTGTGTTTACATGTGTTTCTGTGTGTGCTTGCGTATGCGTATAATGAAACTCCGCCCCCACCTACCTCCCGAGCTTCACGGCACTCCCCTCACAACAACAAAAACATAACCCTTTCCATATTTACAACATCAGAGATAGTATAATTAACATGAATAAATATACGGCTCGGATTTTTATGCAATTTTTAAGCGAATGGTTTCTCAATTTGTGGCTCAATTGCCAATTGTAAAGCAACTGAAATTAAGCTTTTTATAATCAGAAAAGGCTGGTTAGAGACTAGATATCTGATTACTATTAGTTGTCAACTAGAGAGTTCTAGCCTCTAACCAGTGTTATGATAGAGAAAAAAAAATGTTATCTCTAAACGAGATTGCTACTCTTCACAATTGGCTCTTGAGCCACAGATTTAAAAAAAAAAATAATAACTGCATGATATTGCATACAAATCCGAGCACTAATAATTAACAAATTTCAACAATAAAGTATTACTAATATGAATAACAATGCTCTTGAGTGCCTCAGAGGCAAACCGACATGTTAAGTCACCAATACCTAAATTTTACTTTGAAGTCATTTGAAATTTATTTCTCTCCATTGAAGTGAATAGGATATAACATATTATACCTCCATATAGCAGCCGATGTGTACAACTATGGACTTAACATTGTTTACCACTGATAGAATTTGACAAGCTGATTCAAAAGATGTTAAAATCGTGGTTATTTTGTGCTAAAATAAATATGACTTAACACAGTTTACCTCTTGAGGCACTCTTTTGTGTGTACGCATGCATTATGTGCTCTTGTAAAAGGTGTAAATCGAGGACTTTTGTTAGGATACACACCAACACACCGAGGACATATAGCAAACCGAGGACGTCCTCGGTTTGAAACAATGCTGCCAAATTGATCAGTGACCTTCAATGACGTCATATGTCATTTTTGGTGGAATTTGGAAGCAGTCCGCAATTTGATTGTGCATAACTTGTGTCAATACATATGGTGTGTATGATTTAAAATTTGGTGATCTTTGGTCATACACTCACTGGTCCTCGGTTTGTGCAACTTGGACCGAGTCCTCAGTTCCTAGGTGAATTTTTCTGTATGTGTGTGTCCTCAGTTTCTTAGTATTGTCCTTACCAATGGATGTGTCCTCAGTTGTCTGGTATCATCCTTACCAATGGATGTGTCCTCAGTTTGGTATCGTCATCAGTTGTTTGGTATTGTCCTTACCAATGGATGTGTCCTCAGTTGTTTGGTATCGTCCTTACCAATGTATGTGTCCTCAGTTATTTGCTATTGTTCTTACCAATAGATGCGTCCTCGGTATATATACCCATGGTTTAAAATGCAATTCAGTATCACTTATTTTTTGAACAACTTCTACCTATTATCATTGGATGAACATTGGAAAATCAAGAATACATGTATATTCTTAGTTATTTTATTTTTGTACATTGTTCATGAAGTAAATAATAAATTTGATTATATTGTATATTATATCAATGTGTACGTGTCTATAAAATGAATAAAAAATGATCTAGGCCTACATTTGCTATAGTTAAAAAAATAAATGTTGGTGTGTAATATTTGTCCTGTCCATTAAATTGTTTTAAAAACAATTTTTGGGCTTGTGGAATTCAAAGAAAAGACATTGTCAGTATAAAACACATGTTCTCCATATGTTCTGACCACAAGTTTCTAACAAAGAAGCATCTTCTTTTCGTGTGGCTTATGGTCAGTTTGGATATTCTGAATGCAATAGCAGCGAAGTAATAGTTACAATGAAATCATCCAAAGTAACTGCTATTTTATTTTTTGAAATCAGCTTTTTTCAAATAAAAACAGCAGACATAGATGTGTTAGATTGTTGGCAAATAATATTAAAAAACACAATTCACTTCAATCACTTTTAACAATTTCAAATACCCTTTTTTGCAAACTTATTAAGTCATGCCCTCAACTTTTACCAACATATATAAGCTCGCCATTTTTTTACTGATCTTTCTAAAACAGAACTGTTCTTTAGAATAATTACTTCATTTTAAATATGAATACTGAACCCAAAGTGTCATTCTCAAAATGCCTCCTAAAAAGGTATGTAGAATAAGTATATTCACTACAAGTAATTCCTTCAATAAAAATTTGCTTAATTTTTAATTCCTATTTAATTTAAAAATTAAGCTATTCATTTTCAATAATTTTAATTGAGTTTAACCTCCTTACACAATTTGCATGTTTGAATCTTAAGTTAATAAGCCCTTACAATTAAAAATCCTGAAAATTACTCATTCAGAGAAAGTGCAAAATGCAGTTTTTCGTTGGACAGCATGTGTCTGCAAAGTGGAAAGATAGTTTTTGGTACCCTGCAAAAATCACGGATTATGATGTCAATGGGGTAAATCTAACTATTTTATATGAAGATGGCATAAGTGATATGACACAACCAAGATTTGGTAAGACATATACCTGTCTCTTAATTCAGGGTGGCTGATTTTTATTGATTTGGAAAAGAATCACCATTTTAAACAATAATCTTAATTATATTTTACATTTATTTTTTTCACAAATTTCAACAAAACAAAAACATCTCGGTTTTTCCATTGACATTTCATAAAAAACTATTTTCACTTTTTCAAACTGTCATAAGTTTATTTTGAAAGATATCATCATGAAAAAAAACTTTTAGCATTATTACTAACTATTCTAGTTCCTAAAACACTTTGAATTTTGTCGTAATGTTTCTCCTAAAAAACGGTCACTTGAAAAAATATAAATTTTCTCTATACCAAAGGGGAGGGGGAGAGACCTCCTATAGAACATAATAGCCATGCAGGCGCACCATCCGGTTAAACAAAACCGAAATTAATATCACAAAATACATTGAAGAATGCTTGAAAAAAGAACCAGTTTTAAAAAACTGAACCTGGAAAAATATTAAAGATTACTGTAGAAATAAAATGTCCAGTAAAGTTTAAAAGGTGACCAGGAAAACGCCCACACGAAAAATGTGCATGAAAAAATGTGTGCACAGAAAAATGCACATAAAAAATTGTAATGAATTCACAGTCTAGAATTCGATCGTTTAGTGAAACACCCTGTAATAAAGAATGTATTGTTAAAGGGTCTCACCTCATGCTTGGGGGTGGCTGGGAGGCCATCACAACGATGACTCTCTGCCCTCCAAGATGAGTATAATAGACGAGAGCTGCATCGGTGGTTTTGATAGGACATATCCTAGAAGAACCAACGATGCAGAACTCTTGGACATGAGAATCTTTAGAAAGTTGTTAATAGAAGGATCGACGAAGATCCTTCTTAATTGTTATATTTATAGATGTTTTCGTTACAAAATTAATATAATTAATTGAAGGTCCTGGTGGTGTCCAAGAGACTTGGACACACCTGAAGCCTTTGTGTTACCGATCACATGTTCTATTGTAATATTTTGTATAAATACAGGACCGTGTGGATTGAGAGATCAGACTGGCTAGATCTACAGACTAGACACACCACTGATACTCTCAATCCACAGCGACTCACTGTTTTTGTGAATAAAGTATCTTTGTAAATATAAACTTATGTGTGTGGACTCAGTTATTCTATGGGAGTGGGACTTATATTACAGCCGCCACTCAGCCAATGATTCGACCAGCAGAGAAGGAAACCTCCAGCAGCCACGTGTAAGAAGACATATCTACGCTATTTTCTACCTCTGGACTCCTGAGGTACCGACCCTTGTGTCCCTGGTGGTTAAGTATACAACACAGGAGCCAATCGACCGAAAGACTTAACCATCAACATTCAATCGACACTTTCGAATGGCGAACAGAGACCTCTCTGCTAACCGTGTGGAAACGGGAATGTTACAAAATGCATACACAGAAAAATATGCACATTTCAAGTACCATGCATATTTATTAAGGCTGTACCGAGACGATTTTGCCGAACCAATTTTTGATGATTTACTGCTAATCAGCAAACAAATGTTAACCAATTTCCGCACTCAACAGTTGTCTGCTTCCCGATAAAAGGGCAGCGGTAGAGGGTCAATCAATTCATTACCAACTTTATCACTAATTTATCTTTAAAAGGAAATTGTTGTCCTGCCATTGCTTTGTAAACTCGAAAATTATAATTTAACTTTTTTTCCATATGTTCTTGTGCGAACCACTTCTCTTTTGGCTGACGCAAGCAGCCGAAATTGGTAGTGAAAATCGGCATGATCGGCTCGGTTAAATCGATTGGCATGCCGATTTTTTTTGTGTGATTTGTTCGTTATTGGCTTGGTAAAAAGTGTGATCGATACAGCCTTAATATTTATAAATGGTTGGTTGAATATACCGAGCGCATTTTTCTGTTTGTGCATTTTTCCATGTGCACATTTTTTGTGCCATATCTGACAGTGGGGTTTATTTATGTGTGCAATTGTTGTGTGGGCTTTTTTCATGTGCACCTTTTCACAGATCTGTTTAAAATATTTAATTTTTCACATTTACTATTCTAATTTAAAAAAACCTTAAAATTGTCATATCTGTCCAATGACACAGAAAAGCAATAAAGTTTCACCAACCTCAGTGTTCTACTCATTATTACTACATGTAAAAATCTTGATATTGTTTTTATAAAAACCATGTATTTTTGGGGGGAATTTTCTAATTATTTTCATGAATGTATATATACTCATTTAGATAAAAGCTTCATTTTAAAATAAGTCTCTTACTGATATATGCATTTGTTTCAATCATCTGTTTGTGATACAAAATACTTCATCTTTTAAGTCCTCTGTATGCTTGTAAAATTTAAACCCAAAAGGTCCTCAGTATTAATGTAGTGCAAGAAATGCCCTCGGTTCGAAGGTAAAATATTGGTGTATTTCTACCACAAATAGTCCTCGTTTTTTCACCCTTATACACATTTTAAGTCCTCTATATGCTTGTAAAATTTAAACACAAAAGGTCCTCAGTATTAATGCAGTGCAAGAAATGCCCTCGGTTCGAAGGTAAAATATTGGTGTATTTCTACCACAAATAGTCCTCGTTTTTTCACCCTTATACACATTTTAAGTCCTCTATATGCTTGTAAAATTTAAACACAAAAGGTCCTCAGTATTAATGCAGTGCAAGAAATGCCCTCGGTTCGAAGGTAAAATATTGGTGTATTTCTACCACAAATAGTCCTCGTTTTTTCACCCTTATACACATTTTAAGTCCTCTATATGCTTGTAAAATGTTATCAAAAAATGGGTCCACAGTTTGAATGCAATGAAAAGATTGAGCTCGGTTTGTATGTTAAATATTGATTGTAGATGCACACACAAATTGTCCTCAGTTTGGATTCTTAAAATTTTACATCATACACTTTGTGCGTCCACAATGTGTATGTAAAAGTTCAATTTTTAATTATTAAAAATTATGCAAATCTGAAGATATTTTGTGATTACTGAGATAATGCTGATTCCAACGATATATTTATATTATCTGTAGCTATACTCCTTGACAGTGCCCTCAGTTCGATAGGATATTGCTAGTGTCCTCGGTTTACACCGTAGACAAGTATGTGTGTGTGTGTGTGTGTGTGTGTGTGTGTGCACGCATGTGTGCAATGTGCCTGCGTATGTGTTAGTGCATGCGCATGTGTATGTGCCGTGTGTGCAAAAGGTAGTTAGAAATAGGTGAAAACTTCAGTTGGCTCCGCCCTTGTTATGACGACTGGCAACTTCTAATTGGCTGGTTATATAGCCTGACGTTGAAAAGGGCGGAGCATGTGACGTTAGACTTCATAACCAGCCAATTAGAAGTTGTCAGTCGTCATAACAAGGGCGGAGCCAACTGAAGTTTTCACCTATTTCTAACTGCCTGTGTGTGTGTGTGTCTGTGTGTGTGTGATTGTGTGTGTGTGTGTCTGTGTCTGTGTGTGTGTATATGAATGCGAGCATGCGTGCGTGTGTGCAGCTACATGTCTGCGTGTATGAGCATTTTTATAAATAAATATATCGATCATATAAAAGAGAAAATGAGAATAATGAAGAGAAAAACCAACACAAGAGAATGGATTTTGTATTAAATGAAACACACAAGAGAGAAAGAGAGAGAGAGAAAAGAAAGTGTAGGCAGATTAAGGAAAAAAGGGAGAAGAAAGGGTTAAAAAGGTAAAATAATAACAGAGTAGAAAGGCTTCTCTCTTTTCAAGCTTTTCTTACCAGTTCTACTGAACCATAATGCCTCCGACTGAAAACGCCTCTTCGACACCCCAAATCCGTAGAAGACGATCTAAAATATAACAAAAGAGAAGAAGAAAAGAGAAAAAAATGAGCTTTTTTTTTAAGAAAAGAATCGTGAAATTTGAAATTCAAGACTCTTAAATACAACAATAAAACCAAACTCAATATGATAATTGGCTTTAAACATTAGACCCTTTTTTTACGGATCATCTCAAAAGAATTCTTTTAAAAAGAAAGAAAAGAAAAACCTGAACAAAAATGATTTGAATTAATTATTAATAAAATGATGATATAATCATTCAGAGGAGACTCAAAAAGCCAAGAGAAATAAGTGATATTTTTATTATATAAAATGAAAATCATAGTGGTGTATATCACAAAATGAAAAAAAAAAAATTGAGTTACACCATGATTTCACATCCAGACAGACTTAGTAAAAAATTATTTTTTATAGTTTTTCTCACCAGGTGGCAGTATTTGTTTCATGTCATTATCAACAAATTCAACTTTGTTGAGAAGTCAAATCATATTGTAACTCAATTGTTTTTTTTATATTTTTGTTGACATACATCACTATGTTTCTCAGGCCCCCCCCCCTCAATACCACATTTTATCAATGGAAATGATAAAAGAATTTGATGGAAAACTGAAATAAAATGAAATGAAATTGCTGCTTAATTAACATATATGTCAATGAAGGTCCTATTACTTTGAATTCAATTTACTCAAAATATTATTTTAGTCACTTATTCCTCTTGGCTTCTAAACAAAAAACCATTATTTCACAAATTTCATTTCATTAATTCATAACTAATAACAAGCCATTATAAATTTTAAATATAGGAAAATATAAAAGAAAAATAAGAAATGTATTTTTCAATTATTTTAAGTGCTGAAAATGGTTTTCATAAAGTAAATTACAGAACTAACAAAAACCTTTCAATTTCATCATTTTTTAAAAGTTCTATTAAATCATTTTTATTTAATAGAACTTTTTAAAAAATGATCAAATTGAAAGGTTTTTTTTTTTGAAAATTCAACAAACAAAACAAAAAAAAAATTGTAAAGATATAAATTGAAAAATATTTTAATATTTGATATCTTTGCAAATAAGCGAAAATATTTTAATATTTGATATCTTTGCAAATAAGCGTCAATTTTTCACATCGTTTGTCCTTTTCAAACGTTTAATTTTAAAACATATGTAATATTTTTCTGTAATGAAAAAAAAAATATTTAGGTGTAAAAGCTTGTTGCACACTGCATCGGTTCAGAACGGAACGAATCAGAATATTTTAATAACAAGCATTTCAATAGAGATTACCGCACACTAGCTTGGATCGGATCTGATACGCCACGTCAGCGGGAGGGGGGCTCTATTGAAGTGATTATTATCAAAACACTAGTGGGGTAACCCGTCATAAATGACGGGAGCCAAATTCACAGGCAATTGTGCCCAGCATTAGAATTTCTTTTCCTTTGCCCTTTTATGACGTCAGACCAAGTAACAAACCAATTAGAAATTGATGACGTTCATAAAAGGGCGGAGCAAAAAAAAATTCCAATGCTGGGCACAATTGCCTGTGATAAATTCTAGTTTAATGTTGCTACTATTATGTCCTCCCCTTTTTTATATTTGAAAGAGAAAATGAGCTTTTCATTTTTTTTCTGGTGTGCGCATGCGCGTCGTTTGTTCCTTTTTTTACTCACTTTCATTATAATTTCAGTCACCCCCTCCCACTTCCCCCCTCCACATTTCTCTCTCTCTCTCTCTCTCCCCCTCTACACTTTCCAACCTTTTCATCTCTCCAATTTAATATCATGGGGTTCTTGGATGGGGAGAGTGCAACATATAGTTGACCTTGAGAAAAAAAGTGGTTCATTTATTCATTTAAATTTAGATAAATTCCAACGTGGTTCAAGGTTTTTTTCCTTGTTTGTACAGCGTTACTGACACACGGAAGTAAGGAAGCAAGGAGACAAAGAAGGATAGACGGGGTTTAATATATATATATATAATTAGTATTCGTTCCATTCCGACAATTACAAAAAGTAATCTGTTAGCAGCCCAATGAGCCTATGGCAGAGAGACATAAAAGTCAAAGTCTCTCGCCCAATTCACGACTCAGTGTAAACCCGGCTTAAGACTGTGGATTAGGACAATCACCACCGCGCCCTGCGATGTGCTAAACCGACCCTTCCGTTCCATACCGATGTAGTGTGCTACTTGCTTATATATAAAAAAAGAAGCAAATGCTTTATTTTGCCTGCTTTAAAAAAAGGTATTTAAGGAGCTTTGAAGAAAAAACAAACACTTAAAAGTGACTAAATTGGGGTCTTCTTTTTTTCTAAATAAGGAAACAGCCAGTTTGCAGTGATTGCCTACCTACAGGAGGCGGAGTTGCAATATACTAAAAATGATTTTGTTACTCTACTGTTTTTTTTTAAGGAAAAAGAGGTGGAGACAGAAAAAAGTAAAGTGAAAATCAATTATTTGTCGAGAGAAATAGAAAAAGGGTCTGAATTTTATAAAATTATATCACGGAATTTGCCAATTGCAACTCGGTTTTTTTTACTCTCCCTTTTTTTTTCTATTTTACATCTAAATTTTAGGCATTTTTTTTTTAAAATGAGGTGTTTTTTTTATCATAATTTTTACACAAAAGAATGGTAATTGTTGGTGTGGAAAGGAAATACATTATAAATAGTCTCATTGGGATTAGCTTACTTGATGCATTAAATATGAATATATATGTGTATACTGTATGACGTTTTTTCTTTCTCATTCTCTCTCTCATTCTCTCTCTGTCCTTCTCTCATTCTCTCTCATTTTCTCTCTCTCTCTCTCTCTCTCTCTCTCTCTCTCTCTCTCTGTCGCCATTTTCAGCTACAAATCGATTTTCATATCCTTGGTTCCTTTATTTTCTAACCCCCTCTCACTCTCCAGTCTCCCCCCTTATAACTTGAGGGGTTTTTTTTAGAATTGTGTGGTATAATATCGTGTTTTGAGAGTAACTGTTGCGTTAATTTTATTTTTCAAGTATCTCAGGGACAATCTTGAGATAGTAAATAGTTTTTTTTTGAGAGAGAGAGAGAGAGAGAGAGAGAGAAAAAAAAATCTCGAAAATGAGACTCACATTATGACAAAAAAAAACCCAGACACTTGAGAGTTAACTTTTATCATATTTTTTTTTCTTAGAAAAAACCACTTGTTTGTTTGGTTATTAATTTTTATTACAAGTTTTGTCGAAACCACAGGCTCAAATTCAAGATAGATTACTTATTAAGCACTTGAACTCTCCCTCTCGCTTACTCTTTCAGCACGGTTCAAATTCAAGAACAAAATTTGATACTTGAATTTCAACTTGGAATCTCTTTAGAGCAAGGGTTGAACAAATTCAAGAACACAAATTTGACAATATGAATTTCAACTTGAACTCTCAGAGCAGAGTTTAAACTTGAAATTCAAGAACAAAATGTACTGCTTGAACTTGGACTCTAAGCAGGGTTGAAATTTCATGAACAAAATTTTATATACTTGAACTCTCAAAGCAAGAGTTGAAATTCGAAAACAAAATTTGACACTTGAACCTCAACTTGATCGCTTAGCAGGGTTGAAATTTCAAGAATAAAAAACATGATACTTGAACTCTTTGAGCAGGGTTGAAATTCAAGAACACAATTTGACATACGAATTTCAAGAACAAAACATGCTATTTGAATTTCAAGAAAATTTGATACTTGAATTTCAACTTGAACTCTCTCGGAGTAGGGTTGAAATTCAAGAACAAAATTTGACACTTGAACTTCAACATGAAACTTTAATTTATGAATTTTGCAATGGCCGACTTTATATAGAAATATGTCTTCGAAATAATTTCATGACGATATCTTTCAAAATAAACATTTAATGGTAGTTTGGTAGTTTTTTTTAACTGTCATAAAAACGTGTATTATAAAAGATAACTTCGTGAAATCACATGCAAACAATTTTTTTTAACTCTTCAAGTTTCTAATAATCTTTTGTAGTTCTTTTCAATGGACGGAGGAGAATGAATAATACGAAGCTCTAACGGTTTTTTATTCTCCGGCTTTTTCTATTGTGTGTGTCAAAAGTCATTAATTGTTAAAAAAAAACACAATAGAAGAAAAAAAAACCAGACAGCTTTCACAAAGACACAATTGGTTAAAAGATCATTAGTCAGTCCCATATGTCACCTGATAAGACTTAAAACTCCCCCTTAAGGTACTTCCCCCTCTCAGATAAAAACGAGAGGTCAAAGGTCACATCCAATCAACAATAACAAAACAGAAAACGATTAATAAAATGTCCGCAGTTTCAGATGAGTAACATCAGAGAGAGAGAGAGAGAAAAAATTGAAAAGCGTGTTGTTAGTTAGAAACTAGAATGGTATCCTATGGTAGCTGCCTTAAAACGATGGTTGCCCTAAAGACACAATTAAAAAAAAATGATTACCACTAAAACCATTTGCCCTATGTGGTTTTAATACAATATGGTTTCAGGATAATGTGTCAATTTAGGCAAATATTTTTTAAGGTTAAATAATATTAGGACAAATAAGTTTAAGGCAAGCCGTTTTAGATCAAGTAGCATAAGGGAAAGCTTCTTTTAGAGCAAATTGCATTAGGGCAAGTTTCTTTTAAAGTAAATATCATTAGGGAAACTTTCTTTTAGCGTGAATATCATTAGGTCAAGTTTTGTTTAGAGCATACGGCATTAGTGCAAGTTTTTTAGAGCAATTATCATTAGGGCAAGTTTTGTTTTAGAGAAAATTGCATTAGGGCAAGTTTCTTTTAACTGTCTACAAATCTTAGGGCTATAGAATGAATATCTTAGGGCAAGTTTGTTTTAGAGCAATTATCATTAGGTCAAGTTTTGTTTAGAGCATATGGCATTAGTACAAGTTTCTTTTAGAGCATATGGCATTAGTGCAAGTTTTTAGAGCAATTATCATTAGGGCAAGTTGTTTTAGAGAAAATTGCATTAGGGCAAGTTTCTTTTAACTGTCAAAAAAATCTTAGGGCTATATAATGAATATGTTAGGGCAAGTTTGTTGTAGAGCAAATTGCATTAGGGCAAGTTTGTTTTAGAGCAAACTGCATTAGGGCAAGTTTCTTTTAGAGCAAATTGCATTAGGGCAAGTTTCTTTTAGAGCAAATTGCATTAGGGCAAGTTTGTTTTATAACAAATGGCATTAAGGCAAATTTCTTTTAGAGCAAATTGCATTGTGAATAGTTTCTTTTTAGAGTGAATATAATCAGAGCAAGTTTCTATTAGATAAATGGCATTAATTAACATTTCTATCAGAACAAATGACATTAGGAAAAGTATCTTTTAGAGCAAATGGCATTATAGCTAGAGTTTTCAGGACAAAGTGTCATACAACCCCCCCCCCCCCTTTTTTTTTAGCTAGAGAAATGTAATTTTCCATATAAATAATCGACTTTTCATTAGAATATTTATTTTTCATGTCTGTTAGTTCTCTTTTTTAATGTTTATCAGAGGTTGTTGTCTTTCTCTCTCTCTCTCTCTCTCTCTGTCTATTTTTTGACATTCCTTCTGTGTTTTTCTTTCTATCGGTATTTGTGTATTCGATTTGCGTTTATTCTCTGGTGTTCTTTTGAACTCTCGTGTGTGTTTGTATCCTTTTAGGGGTTTTTGTTTTCCAGGTTGTTTGAAATGCGTTTTGTTTGTTCTCAAACAAAATTGTCAGTCTGTTGTTGTCTCAAATGTGTATGTTTGTATGTATTCTAACCTATGTAAGCATTTCTCTCTATGGGTTATTATTTCTGACCATATGTGTGTATGTGTGTGCTGTGTTGTGTTGTGTTCACAATGTGACTAGAAAAGGCTAAAAAATCCCTATGTTGCATCTATCCACACACAAAAAGACAAAAACATATTATCTTTTTTTTTGCTCATTAAAAAAAAAGATTTCAAGGTGAAAACGTATCTTGAAAAATGTTTTAGAAACTAGAAGGGTAGCTCAATCACTTAAGAAGGGTACAGTACTTTCATGTTGTGATATTTATATATATATATATATATATATATATATATATATATATATATATATATATATATATTAAGCCAGGTCTGTGTGTGTGTGTGTGACACTGTACAAACCTTGAAGCACGTCGGAATTTATATAAATTTAAATCAATAAAATGAACCGCTTTTTTCTCAAGGTCAACTATATGTTGCACACTCCCCATCCAAGAACCACATGATATTAAATTGGAGAGGGGGAAAAGGTTGGAAAGTGTAGAAGGGGAGAGAGAAAATGTGGGAGGGGGTGACTGAAACTGAAATGAAAGAAGTAAAAAAGGAACAAACGACGCGCACGCGCACACCAGAGAAAATGAAAAACTCATTTTCTCTTTCAAATATAAAAAGGGGAGGGAATAATTAGTAGCAAAATTAAACTACAGTTTATCACAGGCAATTGTGCCCAGCATTAGAATTTCTTTTGCTCAGCCCTTTTATGAACGTCATCAATTTCTAATTGGTTTGTTACTTGGTCTGACGCCATAAAAGGGCAGAGGAAAAGAAATTCTAATGCTGGGCACAACTGCCTGTGAATTTCGTTCCCGTCATTTATGACGGGTTACCCCACTAGTCTTTCAAAATAAGCTTTCCATCTCAGTTTGAAAATGACCCCACCCACACTTTTAAACTCAGACGATATTTTTAAATTTTTGGAGAGAAAAAAGAAAAGTTTATTTTAAATTTATTTAAAGTTTTTATTAAAAGTTTATTTCTAAAACACTATCCATTTCTTCTGAACATCGTTTTAAAGTGTAAACACGACACTTGCAGTCTGGTTAATGTACCTTCCATTTGCAAAAGTAAAGAGAAATTTGAGAAAAGTGTTTTAGAAACTAGAAGAGGTGGCTCAATCACTTCAGAGGTATTTTTTATTCATGTTGATATATTCATATATTCATGTCAGTTTGAAGATATTTCTTTTTAATTTTTTGTCTATAAAAAGTTTATTTTGAAAGATATCAATATGAAAATACTATTAAGTGATTCAGCTACCCTTCTAGTTTCTAACAAACTTTCAATCTCTTAGTATTCTTCTTCTGAAATTCAGAATAACCGGAACTCGATACGGAGCAGTTCAGAAGCAAGAAGAAGGTTTTAAGGAGCAACATTTTGAGTTGATTTAAATACTAGAAGGGTAAATACGTGATGTATTTACCCTTCTAATATTTAAATCACCTCAAAATATTGGGTACGTAATTTAAGGGTATGTATATCTTGTAAAATAAACTTTGCACGGGAATTTGAAAACGGCCCAATTTTAGTTTTCGTTCATGTATAGCTTTATTTTTTTTAAAAAAAATTGTGAACATGAAAATATTCTTAAGTGATAACGCTACCCGTCTAGTTTCTAAAACACTTTCAACTTTTTCTTGAAGTTCTTCCCTGAAACTGCACTATTAACAAAAGCTCCAAAAATCAGTTGTTCAAAGGCAGGTTTTTAAGATATTTAAGCGTCCATCGAACTGTTATTACTCTTGAAAGTGATTTAGAAACTAGAAGGCTAATTTAAATCACTTACAGATATTTTTTTCATAAAATAAAAACTTAATTGAAAATTGAAAATTAACCAATTTTAATTTTTGTTCAAAGAGAATTTATTTTGAAAAATATCAACATGAAAATATTTATTTGATTGAGTTTGTTGAGTTACCCCTTCTAGTTTCTAAAACACTTCCGATTTTCTTCTTAAGGTTATTCCTTGAAAGACAGGAAGAGTAATCAGAGTAATCAGCTGTTTATAAAACATCTTACAACTGGAATTACAACCATAATCCTCACCATAAAACAACTAATCTTGTTTTTTTAACCGTATTTTCAGAATAACTAAATGATATATTTTTAAGAACTAAACTTGCACATTCTATTAATCATCGATGTATATCATCTTCAAGCATTGTGTGACATCACCACTGCTGGATAAATCGATGGATAACAAGAATGTGCTAAATAGTTGTCAGACTCGAACGTATTACAAACTAATCGAAATAAAACTTTTCTTAAAAAAAAAGCAACTTTGAGAAAAAAATTCAACTTGTTAGAAACTAAAATAGTAGGCGAATATGCTAAAAGTATTTTCACAATGACTATCTTTAATGAATAAATTTTCATGATAATTTTGAATAATTGTGTTGCAACTTTGACCATTTTACTTCACTTAAGAATCATAAAAAAATTAGTTATAAAAAATATTATGAAAATAATTTTATCAATAATTAGCCACCAGGTACTTATTCTAGTTTCTAACAACAAACTTTGAAATTTTCTTATTTAAAGCTGTTTTCTTTTTAGAAAAAAAAAATGTTTACTTTTACTTCCAGCATTTTGAAAATTAATGTTTATGAATCACCAACATTAAATATTTTCGCAACTTTAAGGAACAAACTTGGCACTTGAACTCTCCAAACAAGGGTTCCAAAACAGAAAACGCTTTTATTATTCAGTAGCCATTAAAGAGGAAATTCATTTAGTTGGAACTACGCTCAGAGGCTTCAAGTGCTAACTTTCTTGCTTTAATTTATGCATTGTGACTTGTACATTTAACTTGAACTCTCAAAATCAGGACCAAAATACAGAGAGAAAAAAAAAACACCTGTTTTATTTACAATGTTTTTCTTGGTTGGAACCCTGTTCAGAGGGTTTAAGTGCTAATCTGCCTTCTTTAATTTTGGCCTTGTAACTTTGAACTTGAACTTGAACTCTCAAGACAATAACACGTGTTATGCTAAGTACTCAAGTGTTTTTTCTTCGTTGGAAGCCTGTTCAGAGGGTTCCAAGTGCTAAGTTTCCTACTTTAATTTATGCATTGGGACTTGAATTGGAACCTAAACTCTCAAAATCAGGATTAAAATAGTAAAAAACCACCTGTTTCATCGAGTACCCATTAAACAATGTTTTTCTTGGTTGGAACCCTGTTGAGAGGGTCTAAGTGCTAATATTTCTGCTTTAATTTGGGTCTTAGAACTTTTGAGTTTAACTCTCAAGACAAAAACTCTCAAAACAGGTGTTTTTGTTCGATGTTTGAACCCAAAGATAGAAAAACACGTGTTAAACTGAGTGGCCCTTATGAACCCTTAGGAACCCTGTTCAGCGGGTTCAAGTGCTAAGTTGACTTTTTTTATTTTAGGTCTTAGATCACTCTGTATAAAGCTAAGCTAAAAAAAAATGTAAGAAAACAACAAACAAAATAAAATTAAAAGCAATTTGCAATTAAAAGTGAAAGGAGCAACAAATTAAATAAAATGTCAATGTCATTAGAATCAAATCCTCTCAACAAAAAACCACATAATTATTGTGGCATTTATGAAAATCGACGATTTTGAACGATGTTTTCAAGACAAGAAAAAAATTATCGCAAATTTTTAATGAAAAAAAAAAATGGTCAATTTTCATAGATTGAAAAACGCCAGGGTTCATTGTCATCATTATTGGGCAAATTACATAAAAGATAACAAGTAAAAGTGGTCGTCAAAAATGCAAATGATCTTTCAAAATGTAATTTGCATTTTAGAAATCCTCTCTCTAACTCTTTCCTTCTATCTTTCTTTCTCTCTCTCTCTCCCACTCTACCTTTCTATCCATTTCATTTAATAAAGAAGCTCAATACTCAAGTAAAGATATTTCTTCCCAATTTAAAGAGGCTATGTGGCAAGCAGAAATGAAAGAAAATTGATTAAAAAAAACTAGAAAGAGCAAGAAAAAAACATTTCACTCTAATTTACAATATGATATCGTTCAAAATAAACTTTAAATTTTAAAAAAAAGTTGCTTAAAGTTGGGTCATTTTCAAACTGACATAAAAAGCTTACTTTAAGAAAATACTCTAAAGGGATTGAGTTACCCTTCTAGTTTCTAAAAGAGTAAAACACTTGAGCTTCTCTTAAATTTCCTTCTGAACAGCTAGCTGATTATCAAATTTCGGTTGTTCTGCATTTTCAGAAGAAGAATATTCAGAAGAATAATATTAAGAAGAAATTGAAAATGAGTTAGAAACTAGAAGGGTAGCTAAATCACTTAATAGTACAGTATTTTCTTATTGATATCTTTTAAAATAAACTTTTTTATAGACGAAAACTAAAAAAAAAGTTGCTTAAAGTTGGGTCATTTTCAAACTGACGTAAAAAAGCTTATTTTAAAAGATATCAACATGAAAATACTCCTTAAAAGTGATTGAGCTACCCTTCTAGTTTTTAAAACACCTTTAAGTTTCTCTTTATTTTGCTTTTGAACTGCTCCTTATCGAGTTCCGGTTATTCTGCACTTCAGAAGAACAATACTAAGACGAAAATGTGTTAGAAACTAGAAGGGTAGCTCAATCTCTTAAGGGTATTTTCATGCTGATATCTTTCAAAATAAACTTTTTTAAGAACAAAAATTAAAAAAGTTGCTTCAAGCTTGCTTATAAAGCTGAGACATTTTCAAACTGACATAAAAAAAGCTCATTTTGAAAGATATCAACATGAAAATAATCTAAAGCGATTGATCTCTATATAGCCCTTCTAGTTTCTAAACCACATTTAAATTTCTCTTCATTTTATACACCTGAAAGACACAGAATAACCAATGAGTTTGAGAGAATAAAACCGTTTTTTTTTTTTCATATTAAAGAAGACCTAATGATACATTTTAAACGATAAATATAGGCTGTTATGTAATATATAAAAGAAAAAGGCGATTTACAGTTCGTCCAACCTCGAAGATCTTCGCCTCATGAACAGAGCCACTTTCGGATCATCGAGAAACCGCGAATCAACGCAAATCAGAGGAGTAACACGGTCACACACCAAAGACTGAGACCGATCTCTTTTAGGAATAGGTGGATGATAAGAACAAGGTGGAGGTGGAGGTGGTGGACCGTGTGGTCCACCACCACCTCCTTTAGAACCCGAACTCGAAAGCGAACCGGAACCCATCATCATCATCATCATTCCAGATGTTAAAGGACGACTTAAACAAGAAGATGGTGACGGAGGAGGAGACGGAGGTGGACGTGAAGAATTCAACCAAGACATCTCTCTCTCTCTCTCTCTCTCTCTCTCTCTATTTCTTATTGTTTTTTTCTTTTGTTTTTTGGTCGGGTTGTTGTTAAAAATTAAATATTTACATAATATTATATTTTTTTTAAAATAAGTCAAAAATATAACTAAAGAAACATCTGTAATAAAATCCACAATGTAAAATAATATTCTGACAAGTGTTTTTCAATTGGTGTCACAACATTTGAAGATAAACGAGACACAAAAAGTGCCAATTGTGATATGATTGATATCTTTTCTTATTAAAAAAAAAAACTAGAAAGACAAATATACAAATAATTCACAGACACATTTTAAAAAAAAATTTTATCATCATCATATTTGTTAATAATAATAATGATGATGATGATGATGATGATGATGATGTTGTCGTGAGCAGAAGAATACAAAAACTAGAAGAGTCATTTTGTGTCTCAAAAAAATCCTCCAAACCTAACTCCATCATATTTATATATGGACTTCAATTACTAACTGCACTTTCATAGTCTCAACTAATACATACTGTAAGAACCACATTTTAAGTTCAGCTGCTTCTTTTCCAAACACATAGCTACAAATACATACTCGAGTGACATACTGAATTCAGTATTCATACCCTGAAAAAAAGAAAACACAGCTTCCTAGCAAGACAAGTCCATTTGCAATAAAGGTACTCTCTCTTTCTCCCTCCCTAACTCCCTCCCTTTCTCTTGTCAAAATGATATGATGGTGTTTTTCTCTTTAATTTTAAAGGCTAATAGAAATATGACATTATACAACCAGATTGTTTAGAGGCTAAAAAATTCTTATAAACTCATTCAAACATGGTAGAAAGGTGGAGAAAAAAAAAAGTGTGCAACCTTTGAATTCTAGTCTCTAACATGTTTTATTCATTTAAAAATGACGTTGTTTTTCTCTTTTATTTTAAAGGCTAATAGAAATATGACTTTTTACAACGAACCAGACTCTTTAGAGGCTAAAATTTTTATAAACTCATTCAAACATGGTAGAAAGGTGGAGAAAAAAAAGTGTGCAACCTTTGAATTCTAGTCTTTAAAATGTTTTATTCATTTAAAAAAAAAACGCAAATTTTTTGTGTGACTTTAATGACGTGGGCCTGGTGAGGCTTACGTACAAAAATACACATTTCTAGCAAGCCAAAAAGGAGCAATGTGTTCTAGGTAAAAAAAAAAAAAATAAAAGCTGTGATCACACTACACAACATTTTGTTGTAAAATGTAAAGTGATCATCTTCCTAATAATTACCAACCCTTAATTATTGCAATATGGCCTGAAATAAATTGCAATTGCCAATGTGATAATACTTTTGCAAAACAGGTAGTGACTTCTTGTTTTCTTATGCAAATATCAAGCAAATGTTTCTCAAATTGCGGCCAAAGTGCCAATTCTAATGTAATAATCATCATTAGAGCAATTGCAATAATATTATGCTTTTAATAATAATCAAAAAGGCTAGTCACAGAGGCTAGATGTTTGATTACTATCAGTTGTCAACGAGAGTGCTAGCCTTTAACCCGGTGTTTTAATAAAAAAAATCCATAATTGTAAATTTGTTGGTTGGTCTAAATAGATTGTTACTTCACAATTAGCCCTTGAGCCTAGTAATTTGCTAAAAGTAATAAATGGCACTGTAATTAAAATGCCTTTTCAACTAACTAATAATTCACAAGATTACTTTTGAAAAAACATTGTAATTTGTAATTGTAATCAACAACCTTTGTTAAATGAAAAATACAATTACTTCAAATTAATTTTCAAATTACTTGTTTTTATATTTTTTTATTCTCAAACTGCTTGGAACTTGAGTTAATTATTTAATTACTTTTTTACAATTTAGTACACTGATGTAATTAGTAATTGTAATTAATTTCACATCCAAAAGTTACTTGTCCCAACTAGTTTAATGCACAATTGGTTAGTAGGGATTCATACAAAAAAAACCCCACCAATTACTAGACAATATATTTTGTCAGTATTGTGGAGAAAATTAAGCTGCGTTCACATTACTCAACAAATTGTACTAATTACAATGCTACATGACCTGTGGTTAGGAACTTAAAAATGTTTACACGAAATTGTACTCAACAAATAATTGATGTGTCATTCATTCATTACTGATGAGACACATCACTCATTTGCACGGTAGTCACCTTGATCAATGATATTCTATAAACGCAACCCAAAACCCATCATTATAGCAAGACCACCGACCTATATTGAACGATGTATCTTTCTATTGGTTGCAACAACTTTTACATGATATAAAAAGAAAACTTTCTACAACAACACTGATGCTGCAAGTGATGTTGTGTGGCATTTGGCACAATACTATACAACAAGTTGTTGAGTAATGGAAATCCACCCTTAAGGGTTAGAATAAACAAACTATTTTTTACCACTTTTAGACTAAAAATTGAAGTCAAAGGTGGTCGGGTAATGGTTGCAATATGGTTGTAGTCAAAAAGTGGTCTGTTTGCAAAAAGCCTTAGGCCAGGCGCAAATTAGGCAACAAATCAAGCCTGCAACCAGCAACAGCCTCCCGCAACTGCTGCTGGTGACACTACAATAGCGCCACCACGGCACGTTTGTAGGCACCAAATTAGTATAGTTCACAACAGTAGTAAGTGGATGTTGCAATCATATTGTGTGCCTGCAACCACTTTCTTGTCACGTGATCATGATTTGGTTGCTGGTTGCTCGCCCATTTGGTTCCCTAATTTGCGCACGGCCTTAGAGTTCTATTTTCTTTTTGCATCCAATCAAAAGACAACCTTCAATAACTGGTTCTGAGCTACAATGACCCTACTGACCTGAGAATAACAGTACTCCCATTATAATTGGTCAACGTTTACTGAAGTAAAGATTATTGATCAGTTTGATGATACACATCAAACTTGTTGATTGGTGTCAAGCAATTATTAGGTTGCATGCCACAGGTTGCACATAGCTTTTGCACAACAATTTGTTGAGTAATGTGACCATCACCTTTAGCTATAAAGCTTTTTTTTTTCTTTGTACAGTTTTTCCATTGTTATGATTTTGTCGCTGATGTTATTTAGAGTGTTTTCAGAATGTGTCATTAGAAAATCCTACAACATTCACTATAGCTGTTTCATGTCAAATAATACCATATAGGCCTAGATTTTTCTCTCTCTTTCTGTGTGTATATATATATATATATATATATATATATATATATATATATATATATATATATATATATATATATATATATATATATATATATATATATATAAAATATCATGTGACATATGTGTTATATAATCTTTGCCTATTTCTTTCATCATCCTAATAAATTAATAAATCAATATAGAAAAAAAAATTATTGTTATTGTACACGCTTGTCAGCAATGAACTTGTCATAAGCTGATTAAACTCAATTAATCCTTTTATTTACACATGCACACACACACACACACAGTGACACTGAGACAAAACACGCAGTCAAATGAAACATACTGTATACGCACAGATTCAAACACACAAGAAACAAGACACAAAACACATCCACACAAAACATACACAAAGAACACAAAAGACAAGACAGAAAACGCGCACACACACAGACAGCAAATACAGGCACCAAACACACAAGAAACAAGACACAAAACACATCCACACAAAACATACACAAAGAACACAAAAGACAAGACAGAAAACGCGCACACACACAGACAGCAAATACAGGCACCAAACACACACACACACACACTTACAAGAAACAGGAGCAAACAAGACGTACAACAACACACACATTGACTGAAAACACAGACACATACATCCAAAAAAAAAACAGAACAAACGCTACACACAAGACACATACACGCACGCAAACAGAAGCAGAACACACAAAAACACCGACAGAAACAAAATATACAAACGGAAAACACAAACATACACAAGCAGAAAACACAAGACACACAACAAACAAAAAACATACACACACACAGCATACGCAGACACAAAACACCCAAGACATAACACATACACAATAAACACACAGAAAACACACACAAAATACCTGACACTTAGACAAATGCACACATACAGAGGCAGAACACACGCACAGACAGAAACAAACACACACACACACACACACACATACATACAAACAGAACACACACAACACAAAAACACGCACATAAACAAAAAACAGAACACAGACACGCACGCACGCGTGAATGCATGCATGCATATCTGAAAATGTCAAACACACACTCAACTCCTCAAATGTGTTATGTCATGGTTTTCTAACTTTTTAACCTCAAAATCAACATAATTCTTGCAGTAAAAAAAAAGGCCATTTGGATCAACAGTAGATTGCATGCATGCACCATGGAGGCCCATTGTAGTTATGCAATTTAAAACGCCCCTTTGGGCCATCTATCCACATGCAAAACAAACACCCTCCTCAATGATCATCTCTAAATCTCTCTATCCCTCTCCCAATCTCCCTCTACCTCTCTCTCTCTCTCTCTCTCTCTTTCACTCTATCTTTCTAAAAATGGGTGGGTGGAATATCCAGTATATACATGTATATATGGAGTTTTGTGGATCGATATTAAAAGTGATGGTGACCAGAAAAATCAGTGCAGAAAAACATGAAACCCTTCCATTGGATTATATATCAAATGAATGGACACTTGAGGCAGAAGTCCTCTTCATAATCACTTTTATCTTTCATTTTAAGACATGTTTTACTTTCTCATTTGAACCTATGTTAGAATATAGGATCATCATTTTTTTTCTTACTCTCTCTCTCTCTCTCTTTTGTTTAATTAGAATTGTCTTTTTAACTGACTTCTGCAGGTCTTTAAATCCTTAATTTCTCAATAAATGTCATTCATTAAAAAAAACCTCCTAAAAATACAGAGTGGGAGAATTAAAAGTCATTTCAGAAAAAAAATTACTTATAATAAGGGAACGTGTTCTGAGTGTAATGAAATCAATTATCAGCATGGAGAATATGATGGTTTTTCAATCAAAGAGTCGAGAGTTATGGACGCATTCAGACTAGGCTAGTTTACCAGCTACTGGTTGATGCTGGCTGGTTGGTTGTAGCCCTCTAGCAGCATAGTGTGGACTGCTACCAGCAGCTCCTTTCTCTAGCAATCTTGTGATTTTAACAGTGGCTGGTGAAGTTGAACATGTTCAACTTTAGCAGCTACCAGCTGGTCATATGACGACCTTCCTGCAGCTACCAGTGTGCTACCAGCAAGTGTGAACCCTTTGTCGCTAATAGTGGACAGACAGTTAGAAATAGGTCAAAACTTCAGTTGGCTCCGCCCTTGTTATGACGACCAGCAACTTCTAATTGGCTGGTTATGAAGTCTGACGTCACATGCTCCGCCCTTTTCAACATCAGACTACATAACCAGCCAATTAGAAGTTGCCAGTCGTCATAACAAGGGCGGAGCCAACCGAAGTTTTGACATTTCTAACTGCCTGTCTAGTGGGCAGTTGAAACTCCACTGCTTGGGTTGGTTGGTTGTTAGATTTTGATGTTTTTGCAAGACGGTGATTGGATGACTTGCACTGCTAATACCAGCAGTCACTGGACAAGTGTGAACCCAAAGCAGCCACTTGTAAACCAGCCTAGTGTGAATGCGCCTTTAACAACTAGCCTCTAAACAGCCTCATTGACAAACGCCTTCTTTGTGCCACTCAACAATCCTCTTGAAATATTTTCTGTTGTTACTGTACTCGCTTTTATATAATTTCATGATATGTTTGTGAAATTATTTGAAAATATAATCCACACACTGCATGGGGATTGAAACCCCACTACACCAGCAACAAAAGACACAATTCCATGTTGTTTTACTTTTTAGACCTGTTTTTTATAAAAGCGAAAAATTACAACAAAAAAAACATGTTTTTTGTTTCATTTTCTTGTTTTTCTAATTTTCTGATCTTTTTTTTTCTGGTTGGTTTTCAGCATATGTGAATCATCCCCTAGGAAAGAATCACACAATAATTTTCTATTTCTAATTTCTGCTGGTTTTTCGGCGTGTGTGATTCGTCCCTTACTTTTTTCTGCATACTTTCAGCTAAATAAGTAGACAATAATTATTTAAAATAGTTAAAACAAATTTTTCATTGAATTTTTTTTCTTCTAAAAGTGTGATCCAGTTCTTTATAGTAAGACCCAACCATGTGTGAAAACAAACAACAACAAAAATCAGAAAAAAAGTTTCCTCTATATTAATTCTGCTTTCCTTCGCGTTTAAATGTTTCTTCACATCACAATAGAAAAGAAAAAAAAAACATTTCAAAGACATTTTTTTCTGTTTATAGAAGATTGGAGAAATAATTGTAATTACAGATGGCAGAAAGAAACAATTGCTCTTTTTTTTTGTATATTTATTTTTCTGCCAAATAAACAGAATGTAATTATTCAAATGTGAGATAATTTCTGTTTTCAATTACTGTTTTTTTTTTCCTTCTCCTTCTTTCTGAATGTGTGATCCAACAATATTAAAAATTAGATGTGGGAGGAATCCTAAAGTTTTTTCGAATCCGAATCCTAAAAGGTTCTCGAATCTCTCGAACCCTTCATATAAGAGAATCCGATATTATTCATTAAGAAGATTCAAATAAATGAAATAATATTAAATATTAAATTATTAATAATAATAAAACAAGTGTGGCTCCACTCAGGGTCAGGCCACAAGGTAATATTGGTGATCCGGATACCACCGAAATGGCAACAATTCGCCGGTTTTTTGTTAGTAAACGCTTCTATTGGATGTCAATGGAGTTAAAACTAATTTCACCAAAGTTGTTAACCGATTTTTTTTTTTAAGATTAGGATTCGAAAGATTCGAAAGACGAAAAAAGCGCGTAGATTCGATTTTTCGAATCTCGAATATTTTTCAAGATTCGCGAGATTCGACAATTCGAATGCTCCATCCCTACTAAAAAAATCAAAACATTGAGAAATGTTTGCGGCTCAAAAAGAAAGAAACGACCCTACACAAAGCTCATTTATCGTGCAGAAAATAATTATTAATCCATAATGGGGGGCTTCCAAAAAAAATCGACTTTAAGTTTTGTTTTTGGATATTAAAGAGAATAGAGAGAAAGAGAGAGAAAATGAGTTCAGGTGCAATTACTCATTTTTTTCCTTTTTTCTCTCTTGGAAACCTCATTCATTTACTTCATACATTATAATGTACTACTTACTATCTATTATGTAGGTGAATATATTCTCATAGGGAATAAGGTAAAAAGTATTTGCCAAACTTCACTTATATTAGATTTAGACAAAAATAGTGAAGAAGAAGAAGCAAGAAAAAAAAAATCGATTTGGAAGCTAATTTTTATATATAAAAAATCAGGAAGAAAAAAGCAACTGAAAGCCACCATTTTTTTTTCTCTCTCTCCAAATAGCAGAGTAAAGGAAAGGCATTTAGAAATCGGGACGAACACAAGTTGGCTCCGCCCTTTTTATGACGACCAGGAACTTCTAATTGGTTTGTTGTGTGGTTCGACGTTGAAAAAGGCGGAGCATGTGACGTCAGAATACATAACCAACCAATTAGAAGTTGCCGGTCGTTATAAAAAGGGCGGAGCCAACTTGTGTTCGTTCCGATTTCTAAATGCCTGTGAGTAAAGGTGGGCCTAGGTGGCCATGGGCGCCCACACGTAGGAGCAAAGAGGGGCGGTCACCTCAACCCCCCTCCCCCTTTTCCAAAAACAAAAAATATTTAAATGCTCTAAAAGCTCTAAAAATGCCTCAGGAGCGCTCAGCTGGCCCCAGAAGTCCTAAAAAGTTTGGAAAAGCACAAGGATTCAAGAATTTTTAAAATTCGAAAAAAATGGGTAAAAAGCCAAAACTATAGTCTTTGGTTTTTTTTTCAAAAAAGGGGTCAACAGTTGAAAAATATTTAAAAGCTCTAAAAATGCCTCAGGAGCGCATTTATGAAAGTTTGCATAAGAGCGCCTTATACCCACACAGTGGTGTTGGAAATCGCCCCCCCCCCCTATGAAATTATCCTGCGGGCGCCATTGTAAATGGCGGTTGCAAATTTTAATGTTAAAAAAAGTTTTCACTTTGTTTAAGCAGCGTTTTTACTTGTACAAGTTTTCGGTTTTAGCACATTTACTACTTGGAGAGCTCCCACTTTTTTTAAAAAAAAAAAACACAACAAAAATGTCATTTCTTTGACAATATAATGAGGTGTTGACAATTTTAATGTTAAATGTGGTTACCCATGTTATTTTATATATATAAAATAACATAAACGCCCAAAAATGTGAAGATCATTGAACTCACAATGTCATTTAATAAGGGTGTCAAAATGGTTATTTTTTTTTTGGCTTGCTCAAAAAAAAAAACATAGCCCTCCTTCTTCATACGCCTTCAATCTCAGTAAATCACTATCAAAGTGAAAAATCAACCATTCTGCAAATAAACTAGTCAATTTACAATTTGTAGTACCATTTTTGCACATTTGATTTGAAGTTGTTGAGAATGCGCAGACTGCTTAATATAATAAGCCAATTTAGAAAATGCCTTAATAAACAACAATCATTGCAAAATATGCAAATGAAAGCAAGAACAATGAAAACTAATTCTCGTTTATTCAGCTTTTTAGAGAAACAACAATAATAACAAACAAGAAGTGTGTTAGAAACTAGACGAGTTTCAATCAATCACTTAATTGAATTCTCATGAATACTTTTTTTTTTTAATGACGATTTCAAAATCTCCACTTTCGTTTTTTCACTTTAATTCAGTTACTCTTCTAGTTTCTAAAAAAAATGTTCAAGTTTTTCTTTTTCTTTAAGAGGCTATATCGCAAAATTACTTCAAAAAATCTCCACAAAGAGCGCTAACATCGTTTTACTCTTGAGCCCATAGTTAGCACAGTGTTAAAGAAAAACCGTTAATTTTTAAAATACACAGTCGCGGCGGCAATATGTTTATTTTTCATATTTAAAGTTGTCCAATTTTGATGGTTCAAAGTAAAATGTACACTTTAAATATATGCTGATCTAGTGATAGAATGCCAAAAACTTGAAAAGTGCGGTTCTATTTTTAAAACATATTTTCAAAATTGCGAATTTTTTAACTCATGTTAAAACTCCATTGAGCACACTCCAATAAGAAACAAAAAAAACATCCATTAAAATAATGCTCGTAAAATACGTAAAAATAATTTTAAAAAACCATAAAAAAAATTAGCACGTGCGCCAAAGTGTTGGGTTTAATTGTGGTTTTTTTAAAATTAGGCCTATTTTTAGTTATTTTTACGAGCATTTTAATGAATGTTTTTTGCTTACGATTTGCATAAGAGTTAAAAAATTCGTGATTTTGAAATACTTTTTAAAAATAGAACCGCACTTACCAATTTTTTGTCATTCTATCACTAGATCAGCATATATTTAAGGTGCACTTTGAACTTTGAAAACTTAACATTTGACAACTTTAAATATGAAAAATAAACATATTGCCGCCGCGACTGTGTATTTTAAAAATGCAGCTACCCTTCTAGTTTCTAAAACACATTCAAGTTGCTCTTCATATTGCTTCTGAAAGACAGAATAACCAAGAGTTCAAGTGACAAGAGGCGTTTTACACTTTAAAACCACCTTCAAGTTATGAAATGCAATTCTAGAACACAATTTGCACATCGCCTAAAATTACTAGTCACTGAGCAGAAGATATATCAAATTAGTGATTTTGCAAATTGACTAGTGAATTTTCAGAATTGCTGCTTTTTCACTTGGACTATAATTATAGCTATGTAGTAAAACAACACCTAATTGAAAGTGGCGACAAAATATTTCATATTCCTCCTCATCTTTGTGGCAATTGATCACCATGTACAGTATATATATAAGGATAATATCTAAATATTATGGTGCAATATGGTTCAAACGGAGGGGGGGGGGGGGGGGGAGAGAAGGAGGATTGAGCCTGACAAAAAAAACAACCTTAAATGGATGCCAAAAAAAACCATCATCATCATCACAACTGAAGCAGAAAAAATGGCTTGCAGTTTTTTCTTCTGTTAACAATCATTGATTTATTATTTTATCCAATGTTTGTACTTTTTTTTACAAATTAATGCAAAGTTGGATTTATGACGTCATCACTTATTAATGCTTGTGGAAGCTCAGAAGTAAAATCTGAAATACAAAAAAAACCGCAAAAGTTTGCAGAATCATTGAAGCTTGGCGTGTAGAGCGAGAGAGAGAGAGAGCGAGAGAGGAAGAGAAAGAAAGAAAAACAGCGAGAGAGCCACAGAGAGAGAGACAGCAAGAGAGAGAGACAGAGAGAGAGAGAGAGACAGAGAGAGAGAGAGAGAGAGAGAGAGACAGAGAGAGAGAGACAGAGAGAGAAAGAGAGAGAAAGAGACAGAGAGAGAGAGAGAGAGAGAGAGAGAGACAGAGAGAGAGAGAGAGAGAGACAGAGAGAGAGAGAGAGACAGAGAGAGAGAGAGAGAGAGAAATCAATAAGAAAAATCTACAACAATAAAAAATACAACTGACGTCATTAGAAAATATTTAATATCTGTTCTTTTTTAATGCTTGTTATCAAATTAATGCATTAGAATAATTCAAATTAAACAATGGAGGTTAATTTTATTTATTTTTAATTATTAATTAAAATAAATAAATCTTCAAGTATAAAAATTTTTTTTGCAACTGTTCTATATTTTTTTCATTTGTAGAAAAAATACAATAGAGTTCTATCATTAAATGAAAATCAATTGCAAACTTTCTAAGCTGCAATGTCTTTGATGCCATCTAGTGACAAAATCGAGTTTTCTAAACGTAAAATTTTGTATTTCGTAAAGTGTCCTCAAGAGGGAGATAAGTGCCCCATTTAAAATAAATGTAGAAATGTGAAAGAGCGGGAATTATAAGATGTTGAAAATGAGAAATTTCAAATTGTATCTGTGTTAAGAACGTGCTTTATGTGCGTGCGTGCGTGCATGTGTTTGAGTGTGACATTGCGTGTTTATTTTGTGCGACACTTTTTCTTGGTCTGTGACACTGTTTCTTGATATGTCTGTGTTTGTGCGACACTGTCCTGAAATTCTTGATGTGCGTGAGATTTATTGTTTTAAGCGTGTGTGTGACACATTTTTCTTTGTCTGTAACACTGTTTATTAGCGTGTGTGTGTGTGTGTGTGTGTGTGTGTGTGTGTGGCATTGTGTTTCATGAAAGTGAGACTTGGTGGCACATTTTTCCATCGTTTGTGAGGCTGTTTTTGTAGGTGTGCCTATGACACTGCGTTTCTTGGATTGTATATGTGACACTGTGACATAGTTTATGAAACTATATTTTGATTTGTGTATGTTCGCGTGACACTGTTTTTATAAAATCTTGATGTGTTTGTGTGAGGCCTGTTTTGTTAAGTGTATGCGTGCGTGTGTGTGTGTGTGTGTGTCTGAATGTTTTACTTAGTTTTGTGACACTGTTTCTTGGTTCATTTATATGTATGGCACTTCCTGTTTCTTAAAATTCTTGGTGATTGTATGCATTATTGTGTTTGTATTTTCGCGTTCGCGTGTCTGTTCCATTCGTGTGCGTGCGTGTCTGTTGTTCCAGTCGTGTGCGCGCGTGTCTGTTCCATTCGTGTGCGTGCGTGTCTGCTCCATTCGTGTGCGTGCGTGTCTGTTGTTCCAGTCGTGTGCGCGCGTGTCTGTTCCATTCGTGTGCGTGCGTGTCTGTTGTTCCAGTCGTGTGCGCGCGTGTCTGTTCCATTCGTGTGCGTGCGTGTCTGCTCCATTCGTGTGCGTGCGTGTCTGTTGTTCCAGTCGTGTGCGCGCGTGTCTGTTCCATTCGTGTGCGTGCGTGTCTGCTCCATTCGTGTGTGTGCGTGTCTGTTCCATTCGTGCGCGTGCGTGTCTGTTGTTCCATTCGTGTGCGTGCGTGTCTGTTGTTCCATTCGTGTGCGTGCGTGTCTGCTCCATTCGTGCGCGTGCGTGTCTGTTGTTCCATTCGTGTGCGTGCGTGTCTGTTCCATCCGTGTGCGTGCGTGTCTGTTCCATTCGTGTGCGTGCGTGTCTGTTCCATTCGTGCGCGTGCGTGCGTGTCTGTTCCATTCGTGTGCGTGCGTGTCTGTTCCATTCGTGTGCGTGCGTGTCTGTTCCATCCGTGTGCGTGCGTGTCTGTTCCATTCGTGTGCGTGCGTCTGTTGTTCCATTCGTGTGCGTGCGTCTGTTGTTCCATTCGTGTGCGCGCATGTCTGTTCCATTCGCGTGCGTGTCTGTTCCATTCGTGTGCGTGCGTGTCTGTTCCATTCGTGTGCGTGCGTGTCTGTTCCATTCGTGTGCGTGCGTGTCTGTGACATTCGTGTGCGCGCATGTCTGTGACATTCGTGTGCGTGCGTGTCTGTTCCATTCGTGTGCGTGCGTGTCTGTGACATTCGTGTGCGCGCGTGTCTGTGACATTCGTGTGCGCGCGCGTCTGTTCCATTTGTGCGTGTGTCTGTTGTTCCATTCGTGTGCATGCGTGTCTTTTCCATTCGTGCGCGCGTGTCTGTTCCATTCGTGTGCGCGCATGTCTGTTCCATTCGTGTGCGCGCGTGTCTGTTCCATTCGTGCGTGTTTTTCCTTTCACGTGTTATTTTCTACTCGCTCTGTGTCTTGTTTTCCTGATTTTATTTTGTTTGTACGCTTTTCTTTCTGCATTTGTCCTTCGTTACACACGTGTGTGTGTGTATATATAAATATAGTACATATACATGACTGTGTGCAATGGATCGAAAGCGCGGTTAAAATAAACAAACATCCGACAAAAAAAAACATGTGGTTAAAAAGTCAAACAAAAGATGGAAAATGCGATCATAAGAAATGGAAATGCCAAACGGCAATTGAAAAACCACCTGACAACACTCCGAAATAGGCGGAGGAGAGAGAGAGAGAGACATAGTCACACACACAAACACATTCAACTTGAGTTAAACATGCAATAAGATCATTAAATATGACGAATAACTTTTATAACAGACAGACAGATCAGCAAACATTTCCTGAAAATATTAAAACTAAAAAAAAAAACCAAAACAGCTAATCAATAATAATAAAACATTCCAGACTTGCAATGAAGAAGAAAAATACACCAACAACCCTCTGATAAATTTTGATAATAAAATTCAATCCTGAGTGAAAGAGAGATAAAGAGAGAGAGAAACTTGGACTCAACTTCAAGAAATAAACTTGGCACTTATAACTTGTACTCTCCAAGCAAGAATCCAACATTGAACATTTTTTTTGCTCAAATGGTTCTCACAAAAATAAGCGTGTTTTTTTTTTTTCTTCTTATGTAAAAAAAAACCCTGCTTTGGAGGGTTCAAATACCAAGTTTTTTTCTTCTTGAATTTGAACCTTAGGAATGTTAATAATCTCTTATGAAACGCCGACCTCCCCAAAAAAAATATTTTCATTCGAAAGCCGAAGAAAAAATTAATAAATTTCCTCTCACATTCAAATGTGGAATTTAATATCGGCGGCGGTTGGTAACAACAGCAGCAACAACAAAAACCACGGGAGTCAAAAATTTAAACAAAAATCTTAGTATTTGAAAGTGAACTTGAACCCTCAACAACAAGAGTTCCAACACAAAAAAACTTCTATTTTTTTTTTTGCAGTACTTGAGCTACCCTCCTAGTTTCTAAATCGATTATTATATGCTGATTATTTTTTTTTAAAATAAGCTTTTTCAACGGTAATTGCATTTATTTTGTTTCCACTTTAAAGTGAAAAACAAAAATAAAAATTTAGCATTGCCAATAAAAAGTTTATTTTGAAATATATCAACATGAAAATAGTAAGTGATCTAGTTTTTAACACTCAATCGAAAATCAGCTGTTTAACATTCATTTCCAATTAAAAAGTAGAATTAAAGAAATATTCTAAATTTTTCCATTCTTCGTTATGAGTTTCATAAGAGTGGAATTAAATTTCAAAAACTAATTATAGAAATTCTTTTCTTCTTTTTAATTTTAATCTTTTAATTTGAACTTTCCACGTTAATAAATAATTTGACCGTTTCTCGTCATTATTATTGTTCATCCGTTCGTTTTAGAATTTAATAAAGAATGGATTACATTTTTTTTTTCTGCTCATACAATTCTCGGCAAAAAAAAATTGAGATTTATTAATTCCTAGCAACCAAAATTAATATAACTAATATTTAATTCTTAACGAATTAATTTTCAAAAATTCAATTTTTTCTTCTTTTTTTTTAGAAAATTATTAAACGAGTCATTTTACGGTAGATTCAATTAAAATGAGAAATTCGTAATTCAATTAATAAATAATAAATTCATATTTTTATTAAATTTATATTTTGATATATAAAAAGTGTGTTAAATAAAAAGCTTTTTTAATGAGTGTTTTTTTTAATTAAACTAAATTTAGAAATTTACTTAATTTATTAATAATTATTATTCGAATTACAAATTCACAATATTTGTTATTCATATTTTGAATAAATTTGCTATAAATCGAATTATATATTTTTTTTAATTTTTATAATAAAATTTTTGAATGAAAAAAGCATTTAATTAAAATTAGAAATTTGTAATTCAATTAAGTAATAAATATTATTTGAATTAAAGTTAGAAATTCGTAATTCAATTATTAATTGAATTACAAATTCACAATTTTTGTTAAAAAGCTTTTAATGAGTGTTTTTTTTTAATTAAACGAAATGTAGAAATTAACTTCATTTATTAATAATTATTATTCGAATTACAAATTCACGATTTTTGTTATTCGTATTTTGAATAAATTTGCTATAAATCGAATTATAATTTTTTTTTTAAATTTTTATAATTAAATTTTTGAATGAAAAGCATTTAATTAAAATTAGAAATTTGTAATTTAATTAATTAATAAATATTATTTGAATTACGAATTCACTATTTTTGTTATTTTATATTTGATTAAATATGCTACAAAATCAAATTATGATTTCACTGATTGTATTTTTTAGAAAAAAATTATTATAAAATTTCAAATTTTAATTTTGAACTATTTATTAGATCATAAATTTATGATCACAAAGTTCAAAAATTAAAATTTTAAATTTTATTAATAAATTTCAAATAATGGCTCAAAACTTATTCAACAAAATCATCATTTTTTTCTTGCAAATTCATATATTCGGACCATGAATTTGACCAATTGGATTGACCACAAGGTGGCAGTCTATTGAAGCCCAGTTGCAGCACTATGACATTTTCTGATGCTCGTTAGTGCTGTTGGTCAGTCCGAAATTAAGCTTAAGGGTCAATCATAATAATAATCAACTCTTTGATTATTAGAAAAAAAAATGACCCAGTGAGTGGATCATACTTGATTCCTAGTACTTCAAATCCCGACTGACCAGTGCCCAACAACGTTAACAATCACCAAGAAAAACGTCATAAATTCATAATCGAACCTCTTTTAAAAAAAAATATAATAATTAGAGCTCGGATTTTTATGCAGTATCAAAGCAAGTGTTTCTCAATCTGTGGCCCAAGTACCAATTAGGAAGTAAGAATCTCTCACGTTTAGATCAACCAACAATTATGTTTATTTTTTTCAATCAAAAACACTGGTTAGAGGCTAGAACTCTCTGATAAGTACATCATAGTAGTCAGTAGCCTTTTTTGATCAAAAAAGCATAATTGCATTTGCTCTAATGATGATTATAACTTCAAAATAGGCCCCTTTGAGCCACAGATTAAGAAACACTTCGTTTTGATATTGCATGAAAATCCGATCTCTGATAATAACCCATTGACATCCATTTTTCGACCATCAGCACGTTGACCATATCTCAAGAGAGATTTTTTTTTTATTCAAAGAGCTAAATCTTAAGGGGTCAGTTTAAATATATAAATAATAATGTCATTAAAACATGAAATGATCTCTTCATTCTCTCTCTCTCCCTCTTATCATTTTAGTTCTCTCTCTCTCTCCTATCTATATTTATATCAATATCTCTCTCTCTCTCTCTCTTCTCCTAATTTATCTCTAGAGAGTCTCATTATTATTACCCATATTACTATACAAAAGCCACCTGTATGAAAATCAATTTGTAGCTACAGTAACCCATCAGATTATTGATTTTTATGTTTCCATGTGAAATAATACATCCAATGATAAATACCGTATGTTTTAGAATCAAATCCCCCAATCCCCCCAAATCTATTATCAAATTATAAAAAGCAGCGAGGCTATAAATTGTTTAAACTTAAATATCCTCTTAAAACTTCTGTTGCTTGTTAGCGACCGACATATTAAAATTATAAGTTGTACAAAAAAAAAAAAAGATTTTTAAAAAAAGTTATTAAATTTTAAAAACAGAAATTTAAATTGTATAATTAAAAAAAAAATTATTAAAATTAAAATAATCGATTATTGAATTTATTAGAATTTTGAATATTAATATTATATAATATTAAATTTTAAATAACTAAATAAATCGAAAATCAGCTATTCGTAAACAATTTTACCAAGAGAATAGAGAAACTTGAAAGTGTTTTAGAAACTAGAAGTGTAACTAAATCACTTTCACATTGATATCTTTCAAAATGAGGTTTTTTTTAAAATTGAGTTTTAAAATGACCCAACTTCAAGCAGACAATATTTTTTTTTCAATTTTTGTCTTCTGAAAGACCGACTAATTAAAAGTTAAAAAAGCACCAGTCATATATTCAATATACTAATGGGGGAGTTAGTTCTGAGTCATACTGTATTACGTATAATGTAATCATTAGAACTTCTACGAATTTTTTTTTTCGTTCTCTCTCTCTCTCTTTCTCTTTCTCTCTCTCTCTCTCTCTTTCTCTCTCTCTCTCTCTCTCTCTCTCTCTCTCTCTCTTGCGTAGAAGTTGCTTTTAATGATAATATTATCGGTCAGATACATATAGAGATGATATTGATCGGAGGTATAAATAAATATATATAAAAAAACGTATTTCGACACCCCTCACAAACACACATCTCAATCCAACCAAAAAGTGTTAATTAATTTGGAAGATATTGAAAATTTATGGAAAAGTGGTTTACCGATAACGAAAAAACCCCACACACTTTAGATATATATATAAAAAAAATTACATTCACTTCTAAGAAATTCAACACAGAAAAAAAGCGAAATAATTAGAAAAAAAAAATTTTTTTACCCAAAAGTGCCCCCTTGTTTACGGCAATCACTGCAAGCATCAAATTGAGGCTCAAATTCAAGAAAGAAACATAAAATGGTTTAGAATTAGTTGTTTTCCCAACTCTTGATTATTCTGTATTTCAGGTGCAAAATGAAAAGGAAAAAAAAACTTGAATGTGTTTTAGAAACTAGAAGAGTAGCTCAATCACTTACGGATACTTTCGGTATTAATATCTCAAAATAAACGTTTTTTTTTTAAGTCAATTTCGAAAGGACCCAACTTTAAGCAGATGATATTTTTTTAATTTTTGTCTAAAAAAAAGTTTATTTTGAATTTTATCAACATGAAAATATCTGTAAGTGGTTGCACTATCCGTCTAGTTTCTAAAACACTTTTCTAGATTCTCTTAAATTTGCTCATCTGAAAGACGAAAATAATCAAGTGTTCGAAAATCAGCGGTTCATAAACCACCTTAAGCAGGTAATTGCGAAGTGAATTAATTGCTCAATTGGAAGCCAACTTACAATTGCAATTTGCTCAATGAAATTCAAATCATGGCCGCAAGTTGCTCAATAAAATTCAACTCAGTGCCGCAAGTTGGCTCAATAAAATTCAACTCATGGCCGCAAGTTGCTCAATGAAGTACAACTTATAGCTGCAATTTGCACAGGCAATTAGAAATAGGAGAGAACTTAAGTTGGCTCCGCCCTTGTTATGACGACCGGCAATTTCTAATTGGTTTGTTGTGTGGTTCGACGTTGAAAAGGGCGGAGCATGTGACGTCAGACTACATAACCAACCAATTAGAAGTTGCTGGTCATCATAACAAGGGCGGAATCAACTGAAGTTCTCTCCTATTTCTAACTGCCTCTCAATTTGCTCGAAGAAAAGCAACTTATGAGTGCAATTTGTTCATTGAGACAACCCTTTTAGAAAGCAGCAACTCAAATAGATTTAACTCAATAGAAAAACTCAACAAGACAGAGACAGACAGACAAGTCAGTCAGTCTGAAAATATATTTCAAGTGATTATTTTGATTGAATAAAGAGTGAGAAAGAGATCAGAAAGGAATGGTATTTCCATTAAGAAGGTTTAATATTGATTGTTGTTGGTTTCTCAACTTTTTCTAGTTTCCAAACCCAACCATCAACAAAAAAATCATTAAAAGGATGACTACTTGATCCCCTCCTCTTCCTCCTTAATCGACAAACTCACACACAGAATAAATACACCTTTATCAAATTATAATAAATGGCATAAAAGCCTTTTTTGTTTCTATACACAAGTTAAAAACTAGACAAAACCAACAAAGTCTACATTTCTGTTCCATTATCACAACATCACTATTAGATATATGTTAATAATAATGATGATGATGTCCTCATAATGCAAATATTTAGGAGGAAAAAAAAGGAAGGTCGGAAGGAGGCTATTGTTTTTTTGTTTTACCATAATATGGCACCTCCCCTTTGTATACAAGCATCTGTAGACAGCGCTTCAGAATTTCTTTAGCTCCGCCCTTTTATGACCGTCATCAATTTTTTAAATGGTTTTTTAAATGGGGTATGACGTCACATTCTCCGCCCATTTTATTTCTAATTGGTTGATATTTAGTCTGGCGCTCATAAAAGGGCGGAGCCAAAAAAATTCTGAAGCTGTCTACAGATGCCTGTTCTTTGTATATGTCGTCGGTTAAGAAGTGATGCCATGTAACTGACATTTTTTTGGTGCTTTTGAGATTTTGGCATAAAAAAAAATATCAGAAAAAAATAAGTGCATTTTGTTCGGAAAATGTCGCGAAATAAACAAAAATTAATTTTAAAATATATTGACTGGTAGAGACATCTGGTAGACGGTGTTCAAATACATTTACTATGATTTTGCAAATATTTATAAAAAAAAATAATTATGACAAAAAAAAAACGTCCAAATAATTTTATTAGCAAAAAAAAATTTTGTAACAAAACCTTAAATTTGCATTTAAACGTTTTTTTTTCTGTTCTTCTTGTAAAATTTATATTTTGTTAGTTACGTGGTATCACTTCTTAAACGACAATATATTCCACTTTATTATAAAAATAATAACAATACCATTTGTCAGCAAAAGAAATTTATTTCTATGCCCCCCTTTTTCATCAAACCTATAAATACTTTTTACTCTCTCCCCCTCCAACACATATAATAATTAATTTCAATTTCTGAAAGGTAGCCTCTAAATTGTTTAGGCAACCATTTTTTTTTTCTTCTTCTTTGCCATGGTTTATTTTTAGGATGTTATTTAAAGCTCAAAACCCTGTTAATTCAATTTAAATTCATTTCTCGTCTTTAAAAGGCGAAATTCAAATATACAAAACTTGTCACCTTCAACTTCAACTTTTTGAACTGAGTTCCAACATAAAACAAAAGTTGGAGCTTCAATTGCAGAAAGAAAATAAGATTCTCATATCTAAATAATAACTTTATAACAGTCACACAAAAGCAAATTACAAAATATTATTATTAGAGCACGGGATTTTTATGCAAATTTGCTTTTTTGCTGAATTTGTGTGGCCCAAGAGACAACAACTGTGAAGTAACAATCCCATTTACATCAATCATAAATTTATGTTTTTTTTAAATTAAAAACACTGTTTAGAGGCTAGAACTCTTAGTTGACAACTAACCATAATATCTAGCCTCCATCCAACCAGCCTTTTTGATTAGAAAAAAAAAAGCATAATTGCAGTTGCTTTTAATGATGATGATTAGTTCGCAATTGGCACTTGGGCCACAAATTGAAAAACCTTTTGCTTTTGATATTAATTAAATAAAAATCTATTGCCCTAATTATTATGACAAATATTGTCATAGTACTACAACTGACTCGTGTGCTGAATAATCTGACAGTCATATAAAATAACAGTACATATAAACTATGATTGTCACAATTTTATGACTTTTTTTGTAATGTCTCCTTCCAAAAGAATACTGAATGAGTCCTGGTCTGAGGGTTCTAATTGAAGTTCAAGTACACAGTTTTCTTTTTGAAAAAAAACCAAAATTTAAAATTTAAACTGAAAAAAAACTTTTGTCAAAATTCAAGAAGAAAACTTTACAGTAAAACTTTAACTTAGAACACTCTGAAACAGAATTCCAATAGAAATAACATGTTGAAGAGCATTCAATAAAAATGATTTTTCAGTGTTGAAACCCTGTTCAGAGGGTTAAAGTCGAAGTTCAAGTGCTTTCTTCTCCCCTCCCTATTTTTTTTACTTAAAAAAGGAGAAATCTGGTTCTTTTTAAACTGGTATAAAAGTTTATTTTGAAAGATATCATAATAAAATTACTTTCTAGCTCGACTTTTTTACTCTTCTAGTTTCTAACAAACTTGATTTGTTTAAAACCATACTGAATATACTGAACACTTTCTCCAGTGTCTCAGCGCCTCTTTAAAAGTTGATTTTGTGTTTTGTTTTGCTTATGTTGTTTGGTTGCTTAGTTTGTTTCCTAAGCCACTGAAATTTGCTTTTTACATTATTTAGTTTTTCCCCCCATTTGGTTTCAAAAGTCAGTTTTTATTAAAATCATTCTCACTTGGGTCCAAAAAAAAAACCCCCGTCTAAAACACACAAAAATATACAAGGTGTTTGTGAAAATGAAATATTTTTCATCATCAGTTTCTACATCAAAAAGGCGCATTCGGAAACAAACAAAAAAGCTATTGGGGTACTACTTTTCTCAAGAAAACAAACATCTTGTCCACATATTTATTTTCTCCAGAAGATTAAATTGAAATAAAACAACCTTCAGTGTGCAATATAAACAGGCATCTGTAGACAGCTTCAGAATTTCTTTGGCTCCGCCCTTTTACGAGCGTCATCAATTTCTAATTGGTTTGTTACTGGGTCTGATGTCACATGCTCCGCCCCTTTTATTTCTAACTGGTATGATGCTCATAAAAAGGCGGAGCTAAAGAAATTCTGAAGCTGTCTACAGATGCCTGTGCAATATAAGTGTTTTTTTTTTTGGCTCTCAAGAGTGGATTGGATGTAAAGCAACATTTTAATTGCGTTTTCAGGTTAAGACGGCTGAATAGATATTTTGTTTTCATCTCCCCTCTCAAATGGCGCCAGTGCAGTGGCTATTATATTCTATAGGAGATCTCCTCCCTCCACCCACAGTTTTGGGAAAATTTATATTTTTCAAGCGAACGTTTCTCAGAAGAAACATTACGAAAAAATTCGAAGTGTTTTAGAAACTAGAATAGTTGGCGATAATGTTAAAAGTTTTATCGTGATGATATCTTTCAAAATAAACTTTTTATGACAGTTTGAAAAATCCGAAAAATCCTGAAATGTCAATAGAAAAACTCACAAAACTTGTCATTTTCAAACTGAACTATAAATATAAAATGTTTTATTATTTAAGATTAGTGGGGTAACCAGTCATAAATGACGGGAGCAAAATTCATGCAGGCAATTGTGCCCAGCATTAGAATTTCTTTTCCTCTGCCCTTTTTATGACATCAGACCAAATAACAAACCCAATTAGAAATTGATGACGTTCTAATGCTGGGCACAATTGCCCGTAAGAAAAGAGAAAATGAGTTTTTCATTTTCTCTGGTGTGCGCATGCGCGTCGTTTGTTCCTTTTTTACTCCTTTCATTTCAATTTCAGTCACCCCCTCCTACTTTCCCCCCCCCCCTCCACGTTTCTCTCTCTCTCCCTTCCCTTCTACACTTTCCAACCTTTTCCTTTCTCCAATTTAATATCATGGGGTTCTTGGATGGGGAATGTGCAACATATAGTTGACCTTGAGAAAAAAAAGCGGTTCATTTATTCATTTAAATTTAAATTTATATAAATTCCGACGTGCTTCAAGGTTTTTGTTTTTGTTTGTACAGCGTTAGGTCAGACAAACAGAAAGACGGGGCTTAATATATATATATATATATATATATATATATATATATATATAATATTGCCAAGAAACCATTCTAGTTTTGAAAACAATTTGAATCGTTTCATAATGTTGTTTCTAAAAAAAAAACGTTTGCTTGAGACGTTTTTGCGTCATTAGCGACTGCAGTGGCGCGCCATCCGGAGGAACAAAAACAAAATAAATATCTATTCAGCCTTTTGTAATGAAGCAAATGCTGTTATAGTCACAGAAACCCGCGGACACACTTGCATCTTCCCTTAAGTTTTCGAATGCGTCTAAAGTTCACACTTGAGCCATTGTTTATCAAAACATGGAAATGGCGTTTTTGTCGTTTGCTTCCCTGCCTCCCTCCCTCCCTCCTTTCTCCGCCATTTAATTAGACGTCTACGCAAGAATAATAGCCCTTTCGAAAAACAGGTGCAACAGGAGACCAATCAGAAAACATTAAAAAGAAAAAGAAAAAAAAAGAGAACGCCATAAAATAGAATGTATTTTTCAGAAATAAAATGAAATTTTTGCAGACAGAAAAACCACTTCTAATGCAAACGAATGAATGAATGAATTGCATTTGCATATTTAATGAGGTGGGTCAACTATATTGGACACATGGGCCAAATAGTGGAAATCTCATCTGACACAAAAGAATTTTTTTTAAAACAAAGACGTTTCATTAACAGAAAATATGCAAATGAAGGAGAGGAACAATGAGAATAAAATCCTGATTAAAAAAAAATCGAATTTTGTTTTAGAAACTGGAAGAGTAAATGAATCACTTAAGGTGGTTTTAAGGTGTAAATTAGGCCTACCTCTCTAATTCTTAATTATTTTTTCTTTCAAATGCAAAACTTGAATATGTTTTAGAAACTAGAAGGGTAGCTCAATCGCTTAAAGGTGTTTTATAATATGGATATCTTTCAAAATGAACTTTTTATGTGAGTTTAAATATGAACCAAGATAATACTTCACTGGGCTCAAAAAAAAAAGTTTATTTTGAAAGATAATAATTACATCGAAAATTAAACGAAAAAAATACCGTCTGCTTAAAATTAGGTCTCTTTCAAGCTGTCGTAAAAAAGATATTTAAAAAAAAATAACATAAAAATACCATTAAGTGATTCACAGTTACATTTCTAGTCTCTAAAAGACTTCGTAGTTTTTTCTTAATGTTGTTCTCAAAAAAGGCTAAAGTTCGACAGGGTTTGGGGCACATTTAAAACACAGGCAAGTGTGGCCAGCACTAGCTTTTCGTTTGCTCCGCCCCTTTTATGAGCGTCATCAATTTCTAATTGGTTGATATTTGGTCTGACGCTCATAAAAGGGCGGAACAAACGAAAATATACTGCTAGCCACACTTGCCTGTCCTTAAAACCAGCTTAATATATGCTTTTTTTTTCATAAAACAAAAATGAATATCATCATTAATTTCTAAACTACATGTATTAATAAGTAGAAGGGCCAAAGGTTGCTTATCTTTTATTATTAAAAAAGGCCTATAACAATAAATTGTATGGTGGGCTTCAAAACGCAAACGGAACATTTCATCTCCATAGTAATAACAACACTACTAACACTACTTGTAATATTAATAATAATAATAATAATCATCATCATTCTTATTATTCTTATTACTATTATTATTAAATGAACTCCCTTCTTTTGTAAACATAGAAAATATTAAACCAAATAAAAATATTTGAAATTGCAAACAAAAATTATTTTCAAAGAATTCCCCAACTTAATTGGTTTTAATGTGTTCTTCTAAATTTGTAGAGAGACCCTATTGGGCATTAATTAGTAGAAAGAAAAGAAAAAAAACGTTTTCAAATTAATTTTAATTATGTTTCTCTCTTAACATTTCCATCTTGAAACCATCTTTCTCTCCTTTTTATGTTTTTATTTCAAAATTTCTCTTATTTGAAAGTCAACCTAATGGAAACAACAATCCATTTGACGTCATTTTCTTTAAAAAAAACAAACAAACAAAAGTTTGGTATGTTTAACAGGTAATTAAGGTGGCTGAATAGACAGTTCAAATGTTGTTTTCGTCCAAATAATTTCTGTTCTACATATATGACAGTCTCTTCTCACCACTGGCGGGTTTTGAGAAAATTTATATTTTTTCAAGCAAACCATTTTTCAGAAGAAACATTACGAAAAAAAAAATATTCAAAGTATTTTAGAAACTAGAATAGTTGGCCATAATGCTAAACAGTTTTTTTTCAATAATGATATCTTTCAATAAAGAAACTTTTTATGACAATTTGAAAAGAAAAAAAAAGGCGAAAATAGTTTTTTTTTTCCATGAAATATCAATGAAAAAAAAAAACCATCCAAAAAACGGATCATTTTCAAACTGACATAAAAAAAGCTTATTTTGAAATAATATCAAACATGAAAAACTTACTCCGAAATTATTGAGAGCTACCCCTTCTAGTTTCTAAACACACACTCAAGTTTCTCCTTAAACTTTGCTCCTGAAAACATAAGAATTCAATTGAAAGTTTTTACATTTTAAAATCACTTTAGATTTTCGTTTAAATATATCTAACCTGAGGTCCTTTTTTTATTTCCTTCCATGAAATTTCAATTCAATAGAAAAATTGGGTTAACTTTTATATAAAGAAGTAAACATTCAATTCAAACTCCATCAAGCATAAAATGAACCCAAACAACAACAAAAAAAAACTTCACCAAAAAAGAGAAACTTTTATAGATTTAAAATAAATATAAAAAAAAATACGGATACAAAAAAACACAAATTATCCGCTTGAATAAAACAGAAATTAAAATGAAATTTATTCAGTAATTTGCATATTAAAAGAGGGGGAGGGGGAAGAAGGAGGAGGAGGGAGAGAAAGAAAAAAACTCACCCCTGATTTGTAAAATTCAACGGGACGGAATGAACAACGCGAAGAGGATCTTTGGTGACGGCACTACTAAGAGTATAACCCGGCGGCACATTGCGTTTACGACGACGTGCCTGTGCCGTTAAAACCCGTCTTAATCGACCCTGTTTAACGGGATCTTCCTCTTGATCTCGATCCAATACGGATAGATCCAAAAGAGAACCACATTTGGACGCGTATCGAAACATTGTCCCGTCAGTACCACTACTACCACCGCCGTGGTCACTCACTCGTAATGACGGACACTTATTACTTTTTACCGCCGTCGACGTCACCTTCTTCTTCTTCTCCACCTCGTTTTTATTGTCAAATGAAGATTGCATCCAATGTTTAACCTTTTAGTTGATCTTTTTGTGTGTGTGTTTTTTGCATTTTATAATAAAAAATATGCAAATTAAAAAAGAATACTAGAATACAACTGTCTGGTTATTTATGCGTTTCAGAAATTGTCTGCGCTTTAAAAAACTAGAAGAGTAAATTAATTTAATCACTTAAAACGGAATTTTCATGCTCATAGTGATTTGAATTCACGCAAAAGTCAGCAAAAAAAAATTACGAAGAAATTTAAATTGCATTACAAACTAGAAGAGTAAACTGAATCACTTCAGAGGATTTTCGCGATGAAAAATATTTAAAAACGAAACTTTTTCAACGTCAATTTCAAATTCTTTCATTTTGTTTTTGTTTTCTACTTAATAAAAAGCAACATTAAGAAGTAATTGAATGTGCATTAGAAACTAGAAGAGTAAATGGCTTTTACTTAAAAGAATTTTCGCGTTCATATATCTTTCAAAATGAACATATTAAGATGAGAAGAAATAAAAAATGTGTTTTAGAAACTAGAAGAGTAAAATGAAAAACTTAAAACCGTATTTTCATAAATATACGAGGAGGTATAGTTCAAAATAAACTTTTTTTATTGAAATTATTAAACAGATGATTTTTTTTAGTTCAAACCGCTATTAAAAGTTTATTTTTAAATATATATTTAACATAAAACATACTATCATACAGTGATTCAGTTTACCCTTCTAGTTTCTAAAAAAGAAACATTTTAAATCTTTTTTTTAATGTTGATTCAGAAATGCAGAATTTCAATTTGTTCTTAAAAAGTTCAGTTTTTTTAAAAATTATCCAATCCACACAAGCATGAAAATCCCCTTTTAAGTGTTACAGGAGAAACTCTTCTAGTTTCTAACAAGTTAACTTAACGAAGCTTTCAAATATTCATGAAAATCTCCTCTTTTAAGTGTTAAAGGGGACTCTTCTAGTTTCTAACAAGTTAACAACTAAACAACGCTTTCAAATATTATAAAATTCACGAAACTCCCCTCTTTTAAGTGTTTCAGGACACCAAAATTCTAGTTTCTAACAAGTTAACAACACTTTCAGTTCAAAATTCAGTTATAAAACATTATCTGATAAAACCATGAAAATATCTTTGAAGAGAATCAATTTACTCTTCCAGTTTCTAACAACACTTTCACAATTACTTCTTAAATGTCAGTTCTCAACACACACACACACACACAAAACGCAAAATAACCAAAAAGATTTAAATTCTATTTAAATACCAACACAACTTACCCAAACGAAAATACCAAACAGATTCAAAATTACACAAAAGGAACTTCTACAAAATAAGTTTCTTTTTTTTCCAAAAAAAAAAAAAGTAGAATTGTCAGCTGTGTGACATTAAAAAGAGGAATGTCGAATGAAAACAGAAGTGACACTTGATATAAAAGTTCAAATTAAATTAAGAAACTAAAATCGATTAAATAAAAGAGAGAAGAAAAAAAAATATCTTTCTAGTATTTAACAACATCTCAAGTGAAGAACGACCGACACGAGTTAAACTTTTGCAAAAGCTTATTGTTTTAAAATAAACAATCTCAATATTAGTGTTTTTCTCATCATCATTATCATCATCATTAGTCATAAAAAACAAACAACTGGAGAGAGACACACGACATGTCGCATGCCATCACGACAGCATTTAAATCACATAAATTGTGACACATGTATATTTCTATTTTTCCCTAATTAATAATAAAAATTAAATTAATATTTTAAAATTTTGCAAAATTTTAAAAGGTATTTTTTATCAAGATTATAGAAACTTAAAAAGTTGGTGTCGCACACACACAAGAGAACGACACGACACAGTGTCACAGACACAGTCTGCTTGTGTGGCACTCTGCCACTGAAATGAATATGTAAACTGCATGTGTTTGAATGTAGACGTGAAATGAGAGAGAGAGAGAAAAAAAAACCACAATGATGCACAGGTGTGTCTGTCTGTTTGTCTGTCTGTCTGTCTGTCTGAAAACGCCTCTAACTCACCTCTCTTCGATGCACACAAGACATGAGATACAAAAAGTGAAGATTGGTCATTAAAATTTTGCAGTTGAGTTGCAAAAATGCAAGTTGCAATGCAATAGAAACATACCCACCAGCAACTTATATTTTGTGTCACACACAATGACATAGTGTCACAGACTCTTTGTTTCCTGTGTGATATTATCACACTAAAATGACTACTTATAACTGTGTATATCTTTGAATGAATAGATGCGAGATGAAAATTAGAAAAAATGATGCAAAAAAAACCACAGTTTCGTGTCATACACACATCATAAGTGTCACAGACACTTTTAGCATTTGTAGCACTCTGACACTAAAATGATGATATTACTGTCTTGTTTGAATGTGGAATGAAAAGCAGAAAGAAAAAAAAAACCACACACAAGTGTCTGTGTCAAATGCAAGACTTGAAACAAAAACCACGAGTTACTTTCATTTGATGTCACACACACACACAAAAGAAAGACACTCAGGAGTGTCACAGACACATTTTACTTGTGTGGTACTCTGCCACTGACATAACTGTGTCTTTGAAATATTTATGAAAGCAGAAAAAAATAATGCACAAGTGTGTCACATGCAGACTTGATACAAAAATCAGCACAAGTTTCCTTCATTTAGTGTCACACACACACACACACATACACATACACAAGAAGGACACAGTGTCACAGACACATTTTGTTTTTGTGGCACTCTGCCACTGAAATGATTATGTTACTGTCTGTTTGGATGTATAATGAAAGCAAAAAAAAAATAATGCCCAAGTGTGTGTCACAAGCACACTTGAAACGAAAAAGCCAACTTTCATTTGGTATCACACACACGAGAGACAAACGATACAGTGTCACAGACACCGTTTGCTTTTGTAACACTCTTGTGCCACTAAACTGAATATAAATTCAAGAGCGTGCGCGCGTTTGCAATGTGTGGCTGTGAAATGAATGAAAAGCAGAAAGAAAAAAAATATGCCGCACAGGTGTGTGTGTGTGTCTGTCTATTTAGCTCTGAGAAGACGAACCGCTATCTCACTCAATAGTTAAGATACAACAATGAGACTTTTAAGAGACAGAAAAGAGAGAGAGAGATAAATTGGTCATATCATAAATGAGGTTTAACCTCTCATCTCATCATCTCTCAACTCTTAATGTTCAAAGTTCTCTCCATAAAAAAACACACCATAGAATGTATGTTGTTGTGATTATGATGATGATGAAGACACAATATAAATAACCGTGTGTAACGTTATAGACTAGAAAAAACTACAAAAGGTGAATGTTTTAACTGAAAATCACCACATGTGCAAATGATGAAATATAAATAGGAAAAAAGAAGAAGAAGAAAAAAAAATCTCCAATGAGAATACTAAGCTTCCTATTGGTTTGTGCTTTAGAGAGAGATGTTGACGTCACATATCTGGGTCAACTTTTAAATTCACTTGTTAGAAAAACGTAGATATCTCTCTTGATTATATTTCTGCATTTTTCAGAAAAAAAGGTACAATTTTTAACAGGCAAGTGTGCGCAGCAGTAAAAAAAATTTTGTTGGCTCCGCCCTTTTATGAGCATCACCAATTTCTAATTGGTTTGTTACTTGGTCTGATGTCACATGTGCCCCGCCCTTTTCCATTTTTAATTGGTTGATATTTGGTCTGACGCTCATAAAAGGAAGGGGCCAACAAAAGTTTACTGCTGGGCACAGTTGAATGTCAATTTTTAAGGATGGTTTCAAGACAGTCAAGTAAAGACAGGAACACGCAGACGTTTGCTCCGCCCCTTTTATGAGGAAAGGCAACTTCTAATTGGTTTGTTATGTGGTCTGACGTCACATGTTAAATTCTCTTATTGCTTATGATTTTTACAACCCTCTTAAGATGAAATTAGAAAGTGTTCTTAGAAACTAGAAGAGTAACTGGATAACTTTTAAAGAAGATTTTTATGTTTATTTCTGTTAAAAAATTTAATGTTTTTTTTTTACTTCTAAGAATTTATTAGAGAATTTCATAATTTGGTTAAAAAGTTTAATGTTAAAGTTATAAAAAGTTTATTTTGAAACATCAAGATAATATTAAGATGGTTTTTGAAAATAATTGATAGTGTCTTAAAAACTAGAAGAAGAGTTGAATCATTTTAATTCAAATCTTCATAAAGAATCGTATTTTAAAAGATATCAATCAACATGAAAATATTCTTAAGTGATTTGAGCTACCCCCTTCTAGTTTCTAAAACAGAAGGTTTCAAGTTTTTTTTTAATTTTGCTCCATGAAAAAAAAGACAGAAAGAATCACCAGAGTTGGCAGGTCGTTTTACACTTTAAAATCACCTTTTTTTAAAAGATTCAGCTAACCGTTTCTAGTTTCTAGCACACTTTTAATTTCGCTTTAGTAGGTTGCTTCTGTAATTGCAGAGATCAAATTCAACTTCTTTCTATATTTTTTTAATTTGTTCTAATTTATTTGCATATTTTTTTTTTGCAAATTGCTAATTATAGAAGAAGAAAAAAAAACTATGTTGATTATAAGCTCTCTTTATGTGGCTTTCTTTAACAAGAGATTAGTACACATGTTTCTATGTCTATAAATGATCAAACTTAATCAATTTCTTCTATCTTTTAAGCTTAAGCTATTGAATACAAACATATCTCTCTCATTCCTCATCATCTCATCTTGAGAGAGAGAGAGACAGGGAGAGAGAGAGAGAGAGCGAGAGAAAGAGAGAGAGAGAGAGAGAGAGAGATTCACCTGTCAAAAATATAAGAAAGAAGAAAATCTCATCATTTTTTTTTTTTTTGAAAAATGAAATTATTTTTCTTCATTCTCTCTCTCTTAATATGAAGAAAAACCACATGAAATGCAGGCTTTTACTTTTCTCATTTCATTTTCTCTCTCTCTCTCTCTCTCTCTCCCTTTCTCCATCTCCATCTATCTCTCTCTATATATATCTCTTGCTCTCGATCCATCTCTTTCTTCCAAAACCTTCTTTACTAAGTAATCATGGCTAAAAGCGTTAAATATTAAATTCAATGAATGTTCTTTCTTCTTTCATTGATTTTTTTCACTCTCTCTTTCATTCTCTCTCTCTCTCTCATCCTAACACTTGTGTCAACTTCCCACATTCTTCATCTAAAAAAAAAGAGTTCATTGAATAAATCCTAGAAACATTCACACAACTTATATAATTTTCAAGCAACACACACAAAAAAAACCAAGAGATTTGTCATTCCACATTAAATAATAAAGAAAGATAACTAAAACACTTCTGAATTTGTGAAATTTTTTTTTTAAAAGAACATAAATTATGTACAATGACTAATAGTTACAAATATATGAACAACTATTATTCTCTACATTACTGCTCCCCGTATATAAAAAACATATGCAATACGGTATACTTTCAAAATTAGGGATATATGGGACATTCGAATCCTTGAATCCCGCAAATCTTGAAAAAATATTCGAAAACTCGAATCTTCGCGCTTTTTTCGTTTTTCGAATCTTTCAAATCCTAACCTTTAAAAAAACTTGTTAAAAACTTTGGTAAAATTAGTTTTAACTCCCTATTGACGTCCAATAGAAGAATCCACTAACAAAAAAAAAACCCGGCGATTGTTGCAATTTCGGTGGTACCGGGATCACCAATGGATCACCTTGTGGCCTGACCTTGAGTGACACATTGTGTTTTTTATTATTAATAATTTAATATTTAATATTATTTCATTTATTTGTATCTTCTTAATGAATAATATAAGATTCTTATATGAGAGATTCGTGGGATTCGAGAACCTATTAGGATTCGGATTCCGAGATTCAAGAAAATTTAGGATTCGTCCCACCTCTACTACTTTCAATACTTATTCCAGGTTTCCTGGGAAAAAAATGTACTTAGTGAAAATTCCATTGTTATCAAGGTGGACAGAACAAGTAATTATGTCATAAGTTCATAACCACAGTATGTTTTTCGGTTCCTAGCTTTTACTGTTACTAAGACATGTTTATTTGTTTTTGGGACTTAAAGGAGTGTAATTTGTTTTATTTTGTTGAAAAGTAAGTTTAATTTAAGGTGCCCTCCTCCCTCCTATAACGGCGGATCCTGGGCAGGTCATTCGAGGATCCTCTGTCAAAATTTAACAGATATTAACAGGTGGCACTAGTAGAGACTGCTGTGTACAAAAAATATCAGCTGTCTCTAGGTGATTATGGGGGAAGTTGGTTAAAATAGGAGAAAAAGCAGAAGTCCACGCAAAACGGACATTTTCATAACATTTCCATAACAATGGTGGTTTTTTTTTGCAATGAAAGGGCTTTTTTTGGGGGGGGGGGGAGGGACTGGATGGCGCTGAGGTGTGTTTCTGCGTGTTTTCTAGATGCTTTTAGTGTGTCGGATACTTGTGTTTTTCTTTGCGGTTTTTACTCGTGTGTCGGATACTTGTGTTTTTCTTTGCGGTTTTTATTCGTGTGTCTGTTCGGTCCGTCTTCTTGTCTGTTGTTTGTGCTTTACGTTTTTTTTTAAACTTCCTTTAAGTGTCTGACACACTGTTTTTTTGTTGTGTGTCGGCGTATTTTGTGTATGTGCCTGTTTTCTTACGTGTGTTGCACGTGTTTCTGTGCGTATTTTCGATGTGTTTAGAATATGTCTGACACTGAGTGTGGTTTTTGTTTGCGTTTTTAACTTGTGTCAGTGTATTTTGTACGTGTGTTTTTCTTCTGTGTTTGTTATTTGTGCTTTGTGTGCGTGCGTGTTCGTGTTCGTGTTTCTTTGCGTATTTTCTACATGCTTTTAGTGTGTCTGATACTTGCGTTCTTGTTTGAGTTTTAAACTTGTGTCTGTCAGGTCTATCTTCTTCAGTGTGTTTGATAATTTTGCTTTTATATGCGTGCGTGCGTGTTCGTGTTTCTTTGCGTGTTTTCTGTATGCATTTAGTGTGTCTGATACCTGCGTTTTTAACTTGTGTGTCTGTCCAGTCTGACTTCTTCTGTGTGTTTGATATTTTTGCTTTTATGTGCGTGCGTGTTCGTGTTTCTTTGCGTGTTTTCCACATGCAATTAGTGTGTCTGATACCTGTGTTTTTGTTTGCGTTTTTAACTTGTGTGTCTGTCCAGTCTGTCTTCTTCTGTGTTTGTTATTTGTGTTTTGTTTGTGTGCGTGTGTGTTTTTTTTTACACAGTGACACAGTGGTTTTTGTGTGTGTGTCTGTGTATTTTCTATGTGTATGTATTTTTGTACTGTTTGTGTATTTTTTTTTGTCTTGTTTGTTTTCGTCTCCATCATTGTTTCGCATGTGTTTACGAACATTTTCCTCTTTACAGTTTGAAATTTCGACATTGTCTCTTTTCTCTATATATAAACAGAACAGCATAAATATTTCCACCCATTACTATTTGAGACACAGAAATAAGCTTTGGTATTTGTTAGATAAGAGAGAGAGAGAGAGAGATGACAGACCATAATTCGCAACATTTTACCATTCATTTAACATAACACACACATGCATGCATGCACGCACGCACGCACGCACGCAACGTACATAACAAAATACACGCAGAGTTTTTATTAAGTGAAGAAAAAAATACACATTTTGGTTTTACCATTCACTATAGGAGGTAATTTTCTTTTTTCTTCTCTCTACAGTTACTTTTCATTCCAAAATAATATTTGCTAGGACTTATTTGAGGTAAATACTTTGTGTGTGTGTGTGTCTCATGTGACATGTCTTGTGTGTTACTTGTCGTGCGGCTGACGTGTAACATTTTTTTCTTCTTCCCCATTTTATTCATTCCAAACGATTACCAAAGAGAATCTTGTTGCGTTCACAGTAGGCTTCAAGATTCCCCATGTGTGTACTGTGTATTGTCAATGAGGACATATTTGATGGGTTAGAAGAAGAAGATGAAAAAAAAAAAAAAACAGGCTGCGGATAAGAAGAAATGATGATGATGGGAATTTAGGGATAAGTCTAAAGGGCCTAAATTCAAGAAGAGACTTTTGAGTTTTAAAACTTTTTATCTTTCTTTAAGGAACTCCCCCCTTCTCTCCTTGGATAATATGTGACTGATAAAATGATAGATAATATAATAAGTAGTGACATCATAATGTATGATTATCACAAATTTATCATTTGTTTCTGTCATAATGCCCACGTTAAGTTGTTGACAAGGATTTATTTTTTTTGCTCTCAGAGGGTTCAAGTTTTAAATTTCCCTTCTTGAATTTGGACCAAATTCTCCGGATTTCTCTTATCTTTATCTCTTTCTAGAGGTCTTCTTCTCTTCTTATCTCTCTCATAAGATAGTATACCATGTTTTAAGCTTTTATTGGTTTCTGTTGTTGACAGGGGTATGATTGAAGTACGCATGCGTGTTTCATCTATACCCTCTCTCTCTCTCTCTCTCTCTCTCTCTCACTGTTTCTCTTCTACTCTTTCACTTTTTATCTACATCTTTTCTACTATTTTATTCCAAATTCCTTTCCCTCTTCCAATAATCTCCATAGGATTCCCCATTTCAACACAAAATTCGTAAATGTTTAAAATGAGTGTCTGTTACAAAAGTTTAAATTATTCAACATGTTACTCATGTGTGTCTGTGTCTTTTTTGTGTGTGTTATTTTGTTGGTTGTAATTTTTTAACCAATTTTATTTGAGTAGCCAATGCTATTCTTCATAGACGTTTTTTTGTAAAATCTGGATGCAAAAACGTCAAGTAAACGTTTTTTTTTATAAGAAAACTATGAAAATATTCAAATTGTTTTCAAAACTGAACGGTAAAAGACGATGTTAACAGTTTTTTCATAGCAATTATCTTAAAAAATAAACAATTTTTATAGTTCCGTTTGAAAACGAAAAAAACTATTTTCGCCTTTTTCAAACCTGTCAAAAGTTTATTTTGAAAGATATCATCATTGAAAAAAAAACATATCATCATCAGCAACTATTCTAGTTTCTAATTAATATTTCTTTTCTGAAAAACTTTCTCTTGAAAAATATAATTTTTTTTGTAAAACCGCAGGTGGGAGAGAAATTTCCTATAGGACAAAAACAAAACAAAATAAATACCTATTCAGCCACAATTAAAGCCTTATTTCCATTGGAGTGAAAAATATGCACTTTTTTGAAAATTTCAACTGGTGAAAAATAGAAAAAAAAACATGGCCTCCGCCTATATTCACTACACCATAGGTGGAGGGCCATGCTTCTATTTTTCACCAGTTGACATTTTTTTTTCAAAAAGTTCAAATTTTCACTCCAATGGAAACAAGGCCTAACATTGCATATATGGCATCGTGCAGCAAGTACAGTGAGTGTCGTATACGTGAAGGAGTGAGTGTCCAGAGACTCTTAGCTGAAGTTCAAGTGCTAAGTTTCCTTTTGTTGAATTTAGTTTGTTTTGTCCATTCATTTTTTTCTTCTTCTTTGAATTCAGCTTGTATTAAAATATTTGCTCTTTTTAGAAATCATGATGATCTCGTTTAAATTTCGAGTTGATATTGTCAATTTTGTATTTTTTTTTTGGTTGATTGCATTTTGAACAAGAAAATTACTTTCTTTTCTTTTCAATGGTTTTTTGTTGTTGTTGCAAGTTGAATGTAGAATCTTTTTTAGCTTTCTAATAATAATCTTATTAGATAAAAAAAAAAAGAATGGGAATAAAAAGAGGGGGGACCTTTTGGTCATTAATCTGATGACAAACCTTCAAAGTGATGGGTGGCTTTCAGAATGAAATCGATTACGGGCGCCGGGGGGGGGGGGGGGGTTTATCTCATCATCTAATTCTGTCAAATAAATGATTTTCTTTCATATATGAGATAAGAATGCCATATGGTAAAAAAAACATTGTTTGATTTCAAGAGAAATTCCTCATTAATATTAAATATCATGTCTGGAAGAAGAAGAAGAAGAAAAGACAATATTAGATGGCATAATCTATTATTTAAAATTTAATATCTCTGAAATTTATGATTTCTTTTATAAAGCTATACACATTTGAAACGTAACTGCGACTTTTTTTTACTGTCGAAAAAGCGTCGACCGATCCCGGTCGGTTAGGATCCGGCAGAGTGATGGGCAACCCCGGGGCCACTTCTGACCAGCCGTGGACGAATCTGACCGAACCTGATCAAAAATGACTACGGGGGGCCATACGTTGGGAACGGTAAAAAAAAGTTACTCCCCTGGGGAGTAAACCCCTGACAATATTATGACTTTGTTAAGGTGGTTTTAAAGTGTAAACCGCATCTTGAACTCTTGATTATTTTCTTGTCTTTCAGATTGCAAAATGAAGAGAAAACTAGAAAAAAAAACCTTTAAAACTAGAATAATCTATAATAGACATGGTGGTATTGGTACCCCCCTTCCATACACGGTTGTGGTCTTGCCATTGAAACAATCCGTTGTTCAAAAAAATGCAGCGCTCTTTGAACTTGTAACAAGTGAACCTATACGGTTTTCCACTGGAACCTATCAGGTTTACCACGGGAACCTCCCATGGATAACTAAACGGACTCGGTTTCGACCCTGAAACAGCCAATATCCATTTGCCCACCATCCACAGGAGGCCCCACTTCAGGTTCAGAGCTCTTTGAAGCCATAACATAGGAAGCTATCCGGTTTTCCATGGGAACCTATCCGGTTTTCCATTGGAACCTATCCGATTTTCCATTGGAACCTATCCGGTTTTCCATTGGAACCTATCCGGTTTTCCATTGGAACCTACCAGGTTTTCCACAGGAACCTCCCATGAATGACTAAACAAACTCGGTTCCAATACTGAAACATCCATTATCCCTTAGGTGGCCCCACTTCATAGTTCGGCACCCAGAGGCCTATCCCCCCCCACATCTGAAGTTGATTTCTTTTTATGTATTGAACGAGAGATATGTTGCGAGCAACATCTTCTGACAGCAACTGTCAATCTTTCTTTACATATATCACATTTATTTAAACATCCTCATTATGACAAATCATTGTTCAGTGACCATCCACCACACACATACATACATAGACGTGCGTGCGACAACGCGGTGACATTCAAACACAGAAAGTATACTCTCAAAACAAGTCACATATCAATATACGTACAGCCAATAAGCTTAAAATTGGACAAATATCATCAAACAGAATAAGCGCCTAAATGAACAAACGACAAACTGAAAAAAACGCCAAACTGAAAAAAACGCCAAACTGAAAAAAAATGCCAAACTGAAAAAAAATGCCAAACTGAAAAAAACGCCAAACTGAAAAAAACGCCAAACTGAACAAACGCCAAACTGAAAAAAAACGCCAAACTGGAAAAAAACGCCAAATTGAACAAACAATAAACTGAATAACGGCCAAATTAATTATGTTTGTTCAATTTTTGCGTTAATTGAGTATTCTGTTTGGCACTTATTTAGTTTGGCGCTTATTCAGTTTTGTTCATTCAATTCGACGCTTATTCAGGTTGGCGTTTGTTCATTTTCGCCTTTGTTTAATTTCTTGCTTATTCCAACTTGGCGTTTCTTCAATTTGGCGTTTATTCAATTTGGCGCTTATTCAGTGTGGCACTTATTCTGTTTGGCACTTATTAAATTTGGCGCCTATTCAGTTTTATTCATTCAATTCGACGCTTATTCAAGTTGGCGTTTGTTCAGTTTCGCCTTTGTTTAATTTCTTGCTTATTCCAACTTGACGCTTATTCAGTGTGGCACTTAATCAGTGTGGCACATATTCAGTTTGGCACTTATTCAGTGTGGCACTTAATCAGTTTGGCACTTATTCAGTTTGGCACTTATTCAGTGTGGCACTTATTCAATTTGGCGCTTATTTAGTTTGACGTTTGTTCAACTTGTCGCGTATGTTCAGTTTGACATTTCTTCAATCCGGCACTTGTCCAGTTCAGCGTTTTTTGTCAGTTTGGCGCTTAATTAGCACACAAGACCACACACACATACATACATATGCAAACACAAGGAAACGAACTAACAAGAGAAAACCCAAATCAAATAAAACTTTTCTTCAAAAAAAAACAACCCGTTGTTTCACATAATAGATTCCCTAATTGTAATGCTCAAACTACCGTTGATTACATACTTGATAATAGATTTGAGACAAAATTAATTACATTGGAAAAAATCAATTTAGAAAAGAAGAAGAAGAAAACAGGAGACGGAGGGGAGGAGGAGGAGGAGGAGGAGAGTCTAATTATGTACTAAAAAGCTCGTCATTATTCCACTTAAGTGAACAAAACTAATGGCTATTGCATTTCTCTACTATTCAATTTTCGTTCAAAATAAACAATGAATTTAGGAAGAAAAAAAAACACAAAAGAGAAGAAGAGTGTCGCAAATTCCTCCCTTTCTCTCTTGCTTTTTGTTCAAACAAAAAAGACTAGAATGAACTTTTGGAGGAATAAAAAAGAAAATATATATATATATATATACAGTATATATCGAAAAATCATCCAGATTCCCGGAAATATCCCCCGCACTCCAACCCGCCCATCTTTTAATGTGTTTATTTTCAAAACTGACCAGTAGAGTGACCACACTTTTAGCCATAATAACAAATTTCTAAGTACAATGGATAAAAATGATTAGTCGTGATGACCTTAAGTGACCACTGGACATGACACCAAAGTGGTTACCAAACAAACAAACTTGAATGACAACATCTAATCAACCGTATCGAAATAAAAGAATGAACCTTTCTAGTAAATAATTTGAAAAAAATGTTACAAAACAAAACAATCATAAAAGTCAAAATCAGAAAGATTTAAAGAAACACAATCTTTTTTTTTTTTTTTTAAAAAAAAATCAGATTTATTTCAAATTATTATAAAATATGCAAATGAAAAACAATTGAAATAGAAAACTCTTTGTTAATTCTACATTTCAGAAGCAACATTTAAAAAAAAAAACTGAAAAATGTTGTTAAAAACTAGAACAGTAACAATCAAGTTAAGGTGATTATCATAATATGTTGATATAAATATTATGTTTAATAATAAACTTTTTATTGCAATTTTCAAATGTTCAATATTCGTTTTTCAAACTGTAAAAGCTGGGACCAAAATGAGTTAGAAACTAGAAGAATTCTCGCTGTTTTTTTTTTGTTGCGTTTTTCAATTTTAAGTGTTAACCAAAAAAAAATCATCCTACAAAAAAAAATTATAAAACTTATAAAAGTTTACTTCTAAAAAGCAAACATAAAAATTCAGCTAACTTTCTAGTTACTAAAACACTTTCAAGTTTTCTCTTAATTTTTGTTCCTGAAAAAACAAAGAATTTGAGGGACATTTTAAACCACCTTAAATTTTAAAAAAATTGTTTAATTTTTTCCACGGTCTTATAATTTCAAACATATCAAACATGAAAGTACTACTAGTTCAGCCACTCTTCTAGTTTCTAACACACTTTCAATTTCTAATTAGTGTTGCTCTTTTAAAACGGAGAATAACCAGTTTGAAAAATGACCTGTTAAAGTTAAGTTTTAAAGTGTAAACACCTCTTAAATCTCTGATTATTCCATCTTTCAGGTTCAAAACGAAGAGAAATTTAAAAGTATTTTAGAAACTAGAAGGGTAACTATCGCTTGAGAGTACATTATTTTCATGTTGATATATATCTTTCAAAATAAACTTTTTTATCAGTTTCAAAATGACACAACTTTAAGCAGACGATAGTTTTTAAAATGTTTGTCTATGAAAAGTTTATTTTGAAAGATATCAATCAAGATGAAAATACCTTTGTGATTGAGAAACACTTCTAGTTTCTAAAACCACTTTTTTTTTAGTTTCTTTTAATTTTGCTCTTCTGAAAGACGAAATAATCAAGAATTCTAAAATCAGCTGTTCCTAAAACCCTCTTAACCGAAAAAAAAAAAAGCAATAAGAAATATGTCAAAAATCAATTGAAACCCGACTAATGAATAGTTCTTATCATCGATTTTTATTTCTCTTACTATCACCAAAAAGATTCAAAATCGAAATTTGTTAGACCAAATTCGAAAGAGAGAGAGAGAGAGAGATAAGAGTGAAAGAGAGAAAAAGAGAGGGAGAGAAAGAGATGGAGAGAGGGAGAGAAAGAGAGGAAGAGAAAGAGGGAGAGAAAGAGAGAGGGAGAGAGAGGGAAAAAGTCGTCTTTCAATTACAGCCTCAAACAAACATCTAAATTTAATCTTTCATCATTTTTAAACTGTCCTGGGTAAAGGTAATAAATCGTCACCTGGGAAACTTGTAATTAATAAAACTTCAAATTTCCTTTTTCGACGAATTTCGAAAAGTTAAAGGGGGTGGTGATCGAGGAGGAGGAGGAGGAGGAGGAAATCCACTTATTGGATAATGTCAAAAATTTCTATCTCTCTTTCTATCTTTCTATTTCTCTCTCTCTGTCTATCTCACTCACTCTTTCTATATAAATATCTGCCTCTCACTATTTATCTCTTTCCCTCACCTTTTCTCTTCCTAACTCTTTCTCTCTTTACATTTCTCTCTCACTCTTTCTCCATTTATATCTGTCTCTCCCTCTTTCACACACTCTATCTCTGTTTTTCCCTCTTATCTCACCTCTCTCATTCCCTCTCTCCCTCTGACTCTGTGTCTCTCTCTCTCTCTCTCTGAGATATATAAATGTCTGTGTATTTTCTCTTAATCTCTTCTCTATCTAACATGGTTGCCATGGCAACCATATATTTATCTAATATAAAATACACATCATACGCAACCTATATAGACATATGTCAACTATCATAACCTCTCTCTCTCTCTCTCTCCCTCTCATAGGTGGCCATAGTGTAACCTTAATACTAAATTGAGAGAACTCCTTATTCCAACACGCCACACAATGATTAAATGTGGTCGGTTGAATTTCATTGTTTGAATTGTGGCAGCTAGCAAAAGCGCAATAACACAGTCCGCTAGGTGGCACTAGATACTAGAAACAATTCAGAGAAAATAATCAATTGAAAGAAACGAAGAAAAAAAAACCTGAAGCTCCTCCCAAATGCTTCAAAAAAAAAAAGGTTTTTGCTTCTTCTAGTATTTTGAGCGCCACCTTGTTGAATCTACTGGAAACCCCCTTGATGTAGGCAATCACTGCTAACATTGGTCCCATTCTTTTTGTGAGTTTGGCAACACTGTAACGTAATGGTAGTTCTATGTAAATACGTGTTCGCGGTTCTGATAATGAGACGAATGTTTATAAAGTAGTTTCCAGTGTTGCCAACTACCACATAATTCCTCAAAAGCCCTGTTAACAGGGTTTACAAACAGCTGATATTCGATCTCTGATTATTTTAAGTTTTCAGAAGAGCAACATTCAGAAAAACTAGAAGTGTTCTTTTTTAGAAACTAGAAGGGTAGCTTCTCAATCAGTTAAGAGTATTTTCATGTTGATATCTTTCAAAATAAACTTTTTATAGACAAAATTTAAAAAAATTTCGTCTGCTTAAAATTTGGTCATTTTCAAACTGGCATAAAGTTTATTTTGAAAGTTATAAAACATGAAAAATATTGGACCCCCCCTCCCTTCATTTTTATCGGTTTTGAAAAAATGCTGCTTTTTCATGATGACTTAAAAATACCAAACATGAAAATATCCTAAAGTGATTGAACTACCCCTTCTAGTTTCTAAAAACACTTTCCAAGTTTCTTTTAATTTTCTTCTTGATAACCAGCTGCGGAAGAAATTGGACGTATTTTATAAACTAGAGGAGTAATTCAATCACTTAGTGATTTTCATGACGATTATCTTTCATTTTAAACTTTTTATGGAAACTCTTAAGCCTTATTTTTATTTTGAAAGATATCAACATGAAAAAATAAACCTTAAGTGATCGATCTACCCTTCTAGTTTCTAAAATACTTAAGTTAGGGGGCTTAGTGTCACTCCTTGTGCGCTATTATTTTATCACTTGTCACTTTATGCTGTACACCAGTCATTTGGCAGTAATAATGACAACAAAAGTCATAATAATATTTCGTAATTTGCTTTTGTGACCGTTGCAAGATTATGAGAGGGTAGATATGACAATTTACTATTTTATGACAGTCATATTTTCTTTCTTTAATGAGGGGGCTCCCTCCCTCAAGTTTAAGTAACTCAAATCTAAAACTTTTGCAACCTTTGCAACATAAAATATATTTCCTTCATAAAAAAGAAGAAAACTGCAGTGATCTTTAAAAAAAAAAAAAGATCTAGGTCAATATTAAGGTGGTCATAATTAAAAAGTAGAATGGGCCGTGGGTTCAAAATGAGGTCTAAGATGCAATAAAGAGAGCTTCTTCAATCACCTTTACGACGACTCCAGGCTTTTGAAGCTGTTCTCTCTCTCTTTCTCTCTCTCTCTCTCTCTCTCTCTCTCTTTCTCTCTCTCTCTTTCTCTCTTTCTCTCTCTCTCTCTCTCTCTCTCTCTCTTTCTCTCTCTCTCTCTCTCTCTCTCTCTCTCTCTCACACACACACACACATACAAAATTAAAATATTCTCTTCTTTCTATATGGAGCCAACATTAAATTTATGGACCTTTTTTTGCGTCTTCTTCATAAACATTACTAATTTATACTCCAGAAGAAGAAGAAAAAGTCACAACATAAAAAAAAAGAAACCCTGAAACCCTGAAGAAAAAAACCTGCAAACTGACACGACAAACAAATAAAATATACATGAAAAATAAAAACCAAAGTGTATATCTTAGCTGAAAACACTTTTAATTTAAGGTGGTTCCATAGAAAAAAATAATTGTGTAAATGCAAGGTAGATGGCGCTATGCAACCTCCATAGGTGGCAAACTACCCTCGTCGTCAATTAGTTGAAATCACATGCAGCCTCCTTTTAGCTGTAAAAAGCGTCCAAAACAACACAGACATCTGTAGACAGCTTCAGACTTTCAGACTTTAATAAGCGTCAGACCAAATATCAACCAATTAGAAATAAAAAGGGCGGAGCACGTGACATCAGATCCAGTAACAAACCAATTAGAAATTGATGACGCTCATGAAAGGGCGGAGCCAAAAAAAAATTTCTGAAGCTGTCTACAGATGCCTGTCAAAACAACCTATTATCAGCACGTGGACAAAAAGTGAAGAGAGAGCCACGTGTAGAAATAGCGATGACGCAATTAAAAGTTTGCCACGTGAAAAAAAAAAGGAAGGAAGGTGAGTCACAGAGTTGAAGAGTGTCTGCAGTACATTTCTATGAGAGGAGGGCTAGTGGCGCCATCTAACGCTACACGCACAAAATAAATTATCTACTTTGCATTCTTAAATAAGAAATCCTAGTTTTTATTTAACAACAAAAATACACAAACTTCAAGATTTTTTTTCTCTCTTTCTCTCTCTCTCTCTCACTCTCACTCTCACTTTCTCTCTCACACTCTCACTGTCACTCTATCCAGGTTGATGTATTATCAGGCTATCATCAGCCTGTTTTAAAATGCAACACCATCAACAAAACTCAACTAAAATTTACTTAAGCTTCTCTCATTTGCATAAACAAGAAATCGCAATTTATCAAACACAACCCCCTCTTTCCCTTTTATAAATATTTACACACTTATGTTGTGTGTGTGTGTGTGTTAAACAGGTATCTTAACCATTTTTTTTTTTGAAAAAAAGAAAAGAAAAATGTGTCTTGTGTTAATTTCGGTGTGTTATCTTAAATGTTAATACACACTTATGTGTTATTTAAATGTGTTACATGTTTGTGTGTATTCTGTGTTTGTTAATTCGCTTATTATGCGTGTGTGTTATTTGTTGTAGACCTTACTATGGCTCACATTTTTAAGCAATAGCAAAAGCAGATGTTTCTCAATTTGTGGCCTAAGTGCCCATTGAGAAGCTTTTTTTTTTTTTGCTTTTTTTTTAAAAACTGAACAAGTCCAGTTATTCAAATTGTTCAGGAAACGCAAACAAAAAAAACTGAATCTTTTTTAACATGTAAAAAAAGATCGAAAAACCTAAATTTCGACTTTTGAAAAAAAAAAAGCTTTGAAAATGTTTAAAATAGATTTGACCTAAATATGGAGTTATTGAATTTTGAAAAAAAAAAAAAAAACTCAATTGTGAAGTAATCATCAGAGCAACACTGCAATTATGCTCTTTTTTTTCTAACCAAAAAGGCTGGTTTAGAGGCCAGATGTCTACTTAAAGTTGTCAACTAGAATTATAGCCTCTATAGCCAGTGTTTTTAATGAAGAAAAAAAAAACATAACACTGCAATTATGCTTTTTATTAATGAAAAAAGGCTAGAGTTAGAGGCTAGATGTCTGGTTACTATCAGTTGTCAACTAGAGTTCTAGCCTCTAACCAGGTGTTATTAGTGGAGAGAAGAAATAAAACATAATTGGTGGTTTGATCACAAAATATGATTGTTACTTCACAATTGAGCTTGAGCTCCAGATTGAGAAACATTATGCATGATAATTGCATAAAAATCCGAACCTCTACTTATAAAGTGTGTTGATTTTGTACCTATTATGTTTGTGCGTATTGTGTGTCAATTATGTGTGTATGTGATGATGATAATTACGTGTTCATGCGGTTGTCATAGTTTGTGTGTTTGTATGTTTTTACCCTCAAATGTTCACGCGAACACTTGAGAGCAAGCAGCACCTCTCTCATTGTGTACATGTACAATTCAACATAAATACGTCTCGAGAAAACAAGAAAATACCCCTTCCAGAAAATAAATAAAATCCGAAAAAAACTAGAAAAAAACTTTATATATTGAGCCCAACCTATCATGGTCAATGAGGCCCCACAAAAACCAAGACCATGAATGAAACCCACTACGAAAATGAGACCCACCAGACCAATAAAGCACACTAAAACAATGAGAACCACCCAGATTCACGGAGGGCCAACAATTCCATGAGGCCCGCACGAGAGACCCAGAAAACAAACCAAGATTATGATGGTCATCCGAGTCATGAGGGCCAACAAATTCATGAGGTCCATCATAAACATGAAACCAACAAAGGACCATGAGGAACAAAATCTTAAGGCCCACCTGGACTATGAGGCCCACATAGACTATGAAGCCCACATAGACTATGAGGCCCACATAGACTATGAAGCCCACATAGACTATGAGGCCCACATAGACTATGAAGCCCACATAGACTATGAGGCCCACATAGACTATGAGGCCCTCTTAAACTTCGAAGCTCTGAAGTCCACCAGACTCTTTGAAGTCCACGAGACTCTTTGAAGTCCACCAGACTCTTTGAAGTCCACCAGACTCTTTGAAGTCCACCAGACTCTTTGAAGTCCACCAGACTCTTTGAAGTCCACCAGACTCTTTGAAGTCCACCAGACTCTTTGAAGTCCAACAGACTCTTTGAAGTCCACCAGACTCTTTGAAGTCCAACAGACTCTTTGAAGTCCACCAGACTCTTTGAAGTCCACCAGACTCTTGAGGCCCCCCAAACCCATAAAACGCTCAACAAAACCATGAAACCCAAAATACTCTTGGCCTGCCACATCCATGAATCCCAACAAGACAGTGAGATTTCACGAAAGTCATGAGGGCCAACAATTTCATGAAGCCCACCATAAACATGCATGAAACCAACAAAAACATGAAACCCCCTATCAACCCCACCAAGAACACGAGGCCCACCAGAACGTCTGAAACCTGATAAGATCCTTAAGGTCCACCAGACTTTTGAGGCGCCCATCGGCACTCTTAATACCCACCAAACTTACAAGCTCAACAAGACCCAAAGCTCACCAAAAAACCATGAGGCCTACACTAAGACCATCAGAGCCACTAGATTTATGAGAGCCAACAATTCCATGAGGGCCATAAGATGTATGAAAAACCATTCAAGATCATATTGGCCTCACCAGAACCCATGAAGCCCACCAAAACAATGTGCTGAGGAGTTTTTTTGTTGTTGTTGTTGTAAAAGCCCACCAGAGGTCCATGCGGCCCTCATGTAAACATTTTCATAAAATTACCAGCCCCCCTCCCCTTTCAAAAAGTTCAATAAAAAAGTAGAAAAGAAAAGAAAAGTAGAAAAACATACCGGTTCCATGGAAACACCTTTTTAGGTGCAGAAGAAGCTCCTTCGAAACTTGAGCTTCTCAACTCTAACAAAGCATTACGACGAACATTTCTACAGAAAACTTCACTCCCGCGTAACATTTTCACATCCGAACTATTACAATTATTATTATTGTTATTGATAGGTATTGTTATAAGAGGCATTGTCACAAAAAAAAAATTATAATTAATTAGATCTCAAATTACACACAAGAAAATCTCTCTCCAATTTGAAGAAACCACAACAATTTTTTTTCAAAACTTTCAAAAAGAAAAACATCATTAAATAAAAAAAAAGTTCTCATTCAAGAAAAACAAAAACAAAGAGTAATTGACCCAGAAAACTTATTAAATAAATATTAAAATATTAATTAATTATGATAAGAGGAAAGTGGCTGGTGATCACAACCACCACCAAAACCTTAACGCCACATTGGCCACACCAAAGCCACACAAATTTGTTGGGTTCTTAATAATCTCTCTTATTTTTCCTACCACAAATTGCTTCAATCCACTTTCTTCTCTTTTGCAGAATGATTCTGACTTCCCTTTGTGAGCGAAAAAGAGAGAGAGAGAGAGAGAGAAAACCCGAAAAACATCGCGGGAGTTCGGACTCGAACCAACAACAAAAAAAAATCCCCCACCTCATTTAAAAGACATTGAAACGCATGCGCGCGGCGCAACAAAAAAAAAACTCCATTGTGTTACTATGACTACAAACGACACTTTTGGAAGAAACTTAGAACGGAAAAAAAAATATATATATAAAAGTTAGAGAAAAAGAAGAAAAATCCCATAAAAGAAAATGGGAACAAAGGATTTAAAATGTTTGCGATAATAATATTAAGGGAGGAAATAAAGGAAACACCAAAATTGGTGTCAGTTTTGTGAAATGATGCAAAAACCAGTGCAAAATGCTCTTTTTTTTTAAAAAAATAACTGAAAAAAATGACTAAATTAAAGAACTCTTGGTTATTCTACTTTACGAGTAACTAGAAAGTGTTTTAGAAACTAGAAGAGCCGCTCAATCACTTAAAAATATTTTCATCTTTCAAAATAAACTTTTTTTTTATGGACGAAAATTCAAATATATTGTTGTCTGTTTAAAGTTGGGTTATTTTCAAATTGGCTTTTAAAAAAAAGCTTATTTTAAAAGATAGCAACATGAAAATAATCCTTAAATGATTGAACTATCCCCTTCTAGTTTCTAAAAACACTGAAGTAAAAAAATGAAATTGTGTCAGAAACTAAAATGGTAACTGAATGAATCACTTAATAATATTTCATGTTGATATCTTTCAAAATGAACTTTTTATTGACAATAATTAAAATATATTGTTTTTTTTTTAAAGTTGGCTTAAAAAAGCTTATTTTAAAAGTGGTTTAAGCTACCCTTCTAGTTTCTAAAACACTTTTTTTTGACGAGAAATTGAAAGTGTTAAAAACTAAAAATGGTAACTGACTCACTTAATAGTATTTTTATGTTGATATCTTTCAAAATAAACTTTTTATGCACAAAAATAAAAATATTGTTTGCTTAAATACAAATGAGATTGAGTTACCCTTCTAGTTTCTAAAACACAATCTAGTTTCTCTCTAATTTTACCTTTCAAAAAAAAAAATCCTTTGTTTGCGGGCGTTTCCACTTTAAAACAAGCTTTAAAATGTTAATTTCTTCTAGAAACTAGAAGAGTTAACGGGATTATGTAAATGTGTTTTTGACGTCGATTTTTTTAAAGTGCCCCCTGTTCATCGCAATCACTGCAAGCAGGAGCAAAATTAAGAGAAAATTGAAAGTGTTTTAGAAACTAGAAGGGCAGAGAGCTGTCAATCACTTAAGTCTATTATTATGTTGATATATCATTCAAAACAAGCTATTTATAGCTTTTTAAAACTTTTTAAAGCTTTTTAAAAAGTTGGGTCAGTTTCAAAATAACATAAAAAGCTTATTTTAAAAGATCTCAACATGAAAAATACCAAACAAAATGGGCCATATTTTAAATATATAATATAAAAAGCTATAAAAAAGGCCCATATGATAATAATCATCATTCAGGAAGTTGTTTCAAATTTTATTCCAGTAGAAAACACAAACATCACATAAATAAATGTAATAATTAGAGCTCGGATTTGTATGCAATATTAAGCAAATGTTTCTCAATCTATGGCCCAATAGCCAATTTATGAAGTAACAAATCCACCTTTTAGATCAACCAAAAATTCTGATTTTTTTCAATAAAAATCACTGGTTAAAGGTTAAAACTGTAGTTGGCAACAAATAGTAACCGGACATCTAGCCTCTAACGAGCCTTTTTGATTAGAAAAAAAAGTATAATTGCTGTTTCTCTAAAGATGATGATGATAATTACCTCACAATTGGCATTTTGAGGCCACATATTGAGAAACAATTTGCTTTATAATACATAAAAATCCGAACTCTAGTATTAATCATATACTGTGTGATTTAGATGTTTCAAAAGATAAAAACCATAAAACTTGGCTTCAAAATAAAATTCACTTTCATTTTTGTTCAAATTCTAGGAAAACCCAACCACAACTTCCTTAAAAACACTGTTATTATTTTCCTTTCAGATCATAGTACCCAGTTATAATTTAAGGATAATAATATTTTTTTAAGTCGAAGTTAGTGCTAAACTCACCAACTTTTACAAAAAAAAAAACTTCCAATTGAAAGTGCTTGAATTTAGTCCTAGCTTTGACTTAACATTCACTAAGAATACGACTCCAAGTGTCTTCAAGATGTTTTATAAAGCCAATGTTCCACATGCAGAAAAAACAAAACAATTGAAAACATAATTTCTCTTAAAAAAAATTCTATCCTATTTATTTGGCAGAAGAAAATAAGCAAAATAAATAAAATATCAATAATTTAAAATAGATAAATTATATTTTCAGTTTGTGTTTTCAGTCAGCGTTTTTATCTTTCTGCATTTAAGGTTCTTGGTCTTTATACTTCATTTTCTACATGTTATACTTTTGCCTGAAGCCAAGATTCCACAAGCAGAAAATGCCAACTGAAAAATCGACTGAAAATAAAATTTATATAGTTTAAATAATCTCAATCTATTTAGTTTCTCACAGTTTTTAAATAGAAATTCTGTTTTCAGTTGCTTTTTCTGCATGTTATACACGCAGAAAAAGCAACTTAAAAAAGAAATTCTCTTAAATAATTTTATTCTATTTATTTGGCAGAAGAAGAAAAAAAAAGCAAAATAAATAGAATATCAATAATTTAAAATAGAAAAATTATATTTTCAGTTTGTATTTTCAGTCAGCGTTTTTTTCTTCTTCTGCATTTGATTTTCTTGGTCTTTACCTCTTTAAAAACTGGAAAAGGGATGGTATATTTTTTTAAAAAATTGACATTTTATTTACATAGAAAAAAAAAAAGTAATAAACCCTCTTTATATTGAAAAAGAAAACCACCCACTTGGTTACAGAGAAACCACTTAAATATATTGAAAATTGGATCGATTTCTATGAAACCCATTAAAATGGGACAAGTATTTAATTAATAAGAAAGAAAAAACTTTTCTCCAATAGAAAATCAAAAAAAAAGCTCAGAAAATTTTTAAGCCACACCTTGACCTCATCTGACCGAGAAAGATGCTTCAAAGTGGGTCACACAAAACCAAAAAAAAAAAGTAGAACTAGAATAAGTCCTAGTAACATCAGATTAGGATTCAGGTGAAGGACGAGTTCAATGGAATAAAAGACATTATTGATTTTATGAAGAAAAAAAAATGGCGTTTTTCGCGTCATTTGCTCTTGATATCATTTTTCCTTCACCATATTTTTTTTTATCTTTCATTCATTCATTCTCTTAACAGAAAACACAGCAGAAACTAACTCTCAGATAATAATATCCATCATTCTTAGTAAGACATTTGTTTCTTCAGTTATTATTCTCAAGGTGGTAACAGATTTAAATCCATTTAAATCACATGATTTAAATCAAAATTATTTCATCTTTTTTAACAATGTTTTTTTTTTTCTTCCAATTTTCTTTAAAGAAAAAACTTAAAATTATGTCAGTCAATGATTTAAGTCGCAAATTTAAATCGTAATTAAAATAACCTGTTGAAAAAAAAAATTTAAACAATCAACTTATTTTTCAATTTTGTTTTAAGAAATAAGTAAAAATTTGTTAAAAAAAATTGTTCAATTGTAAAATTAATCATTTTTAGTGTTTTCGAGAGTAAATGATTTTAAGTCGCTAATTTAAAATCGCAATTTAAATAACTTAAGTTTAAAAAAATTAAAAAAAAAATCAACATTTTTCCTCAATTTTGATGAAAAGTTTGAAGAAAAATTAAACATTTAAATTATTTGTAAAATTAAAAATATGAATTATTTGTAAAAAAAAAAATTAGTCCTTTTAGAATAGCTTAATCTGAGAATCAGTGATTTAAAGTCAATAATTTAAATTGCAATTTAAATAAGATAATTTTGTTAAAATCAAAATAAATCAAATAAAAATCGGTTAAAGAAAACCTTAAAAATTTTTATTACTAAAAATAATCATTTACAGCTAAAAAAAATAATCATTCATTATTAATAATCATTTATTACTAAAAAAAAATAATCATTTACAACTAAAATAATCATTTATAACTAAAAAAAATCATTCATTACTTAAAATAATCATTTATAACTAAAAACATAATCATTTCTTATTATTTGTGACATAAAAAAGCTTATTCTAAAAGAAACCAAACATCAAAAGTATCCTTAAGTTATTAAAGCTACCCTTCTAGTTTTTAAAACAATTTTCAAGTGTCTGCTTCTGATAGATAGACACACACACACAAAATAAAACAGAAAAGCTCGGACTTTCTTGTTTTAAAAAAAAATTGTGATATATTTTTATTGATGTAAATCTGGTTTATTCCAAGTGTAAAAAATTGTTTCCTTTTACTTTCACCACTTTGGAAAATAGAAGAAAGAAAGATTCTCTTCAAAAATCATGTACACGTCACATACCCCCCCCCCCCCCCCCCCCCCCCCCTCACCCTCAATCCTAAAGATACAAGAAATTCGATAAACGCCTTCTGAATTATAATAACAAAAAAAATCTCTTAAAAGTTTATGACAACTTGTAAAAAAAAACCGACAAAACATGAAATATCTATCCAACGAAATATCGATCCAATTCATTCATATAGTAGAGTGTCGATTATCCGGATCTCGGTATTCCGGACCCGGCTTTCATTAATAACATGTTTTGTTCGGTTTTTTAACTTCCGAATAGTGAAGGAGAAATTTAAAGTAAAAAAAAAAAAAAAAAAACACGGCCATTTTCTGGATTATCCAAACTTTCGGTTATCCGGACTAGCTCCGGTCCCATTCTGTCCGGACAATCAAGATTCTACTGGGCATACATCCATCCATCCATCCAAGTGAAATCTCGCTTATCCAGAGCTCGGTAATCCGGACTTTAAAGATAATGCAGACCAGCTTTTATCATAATATGACTTGTAGTTTATAAACCTTTTTGACTTTTAACTTCCGGATAGTGAAGGAAAAAATTAAAAGTAAAAAAGAAAATTTAAAGTAAAAAAAATGACCATTTTATGGATTATCCGGACTTTCAAGTCAGGCCGTTTTTAGCCCGGATAATTGAGATTCTACTGTGCATTCATCCATGTCTCCATCCATCCATCCATCCTCCGGTTAATCCAGACCAGCTTTTATCATAATTTTTTAAAAAAAACTTATTTCGTTTATCAGTCTTTTTGACTTAACTTCCAGATTGTGAATAAGAAAATTTAAAGTAAAAAGAAAAAGTGGCCAATTTTCCGGATTATCCAGATTTTTCGTAATTCGGACCAGGTTCGGTCCCATTTAGTCCGGATAATCGAGATTCTACTGTGCATTCATCCATTTCTCCACCCATTCATTTCTTTGTAAATCCATGGAGTAGAATCTTATTTATACAGATCTCGGTAATTCGGACTTCCGGATAATCCAGACCAGCTTTTTCATAATTTTTTTTTTTTAAAAAAAAACTTTCATTTAGTTTATCAGTATTTTTTACTTTTAACTTCCAGATAGTGAAAAAGAGAATTTAAAGTAAAAACAAAAAAAACCGGTCATTTTTCCCGATTATCCAGACTTTTGGTAATTCGGATCAGGTCCGGATATTCGAGATTCTACTGTGCAGACATCCATCCATCCATTTCTACACACATCCATCAGTAAACATATCTCTTAATGCTTTCTCATCACTTTTTTTCTTTTCATGCCATTAAACACACGTCAGCAAATAATATCAACTTCAATTTAGTTTCTCAACAACAAAAAAACAGTTGGAGAATTTAGCTTTGGAAAAAACTTTCAAAATGCATTTATCGAACCAAACAAATAATACTCCATATTAGAAAAGAAATCCGCATATTTCCACAACAACAAAAAAACTATTCTTAAAAAAATTGTAAAGCCTGGAACACACACGCGGAATTCCGCCAAGGAAAAAGAAAATAGGAAAAAAAAAAGAAAAAAAAAAGTCATTTTCTTTTTCGGTATCTGTGTTGTTTACACATAGAAACAGTAAAATAATGAGGAAAGTTGTGCGCGCCCTCTATTGAACAATAAAAGAAACATTTATTGCCAAAATGAGATTCCATTTTGCTTTTTTGTGATGTCACATGCCTCTTTCTGATTGGTGGAGATTTGAACGGAATATTTTGAGAACGGAAAAAGTTGAGCTTTTTTCAACTCATTTGTAAAGAATTTTCCGTTCACTTTTTATGGGAAATTTTCTCATTTAAATATTCTGTTGTGATTTTCTGAGCGGAATTCCGCGTGTGTGTTCCAGGCTTTATACAGAAAAAAAAAAGTGGAAAGATATTTTACATCAAAAACAGAAAAGCCTCAATTTTGTTTTAGACTCTCCTTCTAACATTGTCAATACTGAGGCTACACATCACAAAATTACTTCGAAAAATCTCCACAAAGAGCGCTAGCATCGTTTTTCTACTGAGCCCATAGATCCCAATGTTAAAGCAAAAACGTTAATTTTTAAAATACACAACAGTCGCGGCGGCAACCCAACTAGAAGTTGCCGGTCGTCATAAAAAGGGCAGAGCCAACTTCTGTTTGTCCCGATTTCTAATTGCCTGTGTATTCTACACATTACCTTGACGGTTTTGCAAATTGACTAGCGAAGTTTGCAGATGACTGATTTCTTTTTTCTTTTTTTTTTCACACTTTGACCGATAACTTGTCTGATGAAAACTTTTCTGCGTTGTTCTGTACTACTTTATTTTCCCCTAGTGATTTTCTTAACCCTCTTTTATTATTATTTCCTATTTGTTCAAACAACCAATTTCATTACTAAGATGAGAGAGAGAGGAAAAAAAAAGCTAAAAGGACCCCACAAAAATTAGCACAAATACAGAAACACCACAAGAGATTCTTCTCTTAAAAGACAAAATTGAGTTCACACATCAAAGAACAAAACACAATTACAAATTAACTGTACATTACTTTCTAGCCATCACTTAAGTTTGTTATTAGTTTACTTATCCAAGTTATAATTATTCAGTCATTCAAATATAATCATTAATTAATGAATGCGGAAATGTCCAAAAAATCAAAATCAAAATCGTGAACAATTAAAAATGTATTTTTTAAAAGGCAAAAAATGATGAAGAGTATAATAACATTTAAGATAGGCTTATTAAGTCACATAATTTAGAACCTTAATTAATTTATCATTTGTTTATAATCATATAATTTCTCAAAATATTTTAGATAATTTTTTAATAAATGCAGTAAAACAAGCCCAACTTTGCACAGCCATCAAGAGGATTGGCTGATAAAAATGTTTTTTTTTTAAATTCCATTGTATTTTAATTATTTTAAAAAAAATTATAGGGCGCACCCAAATCATTATGATATTTTGGCCATGCTGGATATAGAACATTAAATTTTAGACAAACAAAATTTATTGATTGTAAAATCCAAAAAAAAAAGACTGGGTTTCCAAAAGAATGAAAAACCAATCGTAAAAATAAAACTTCAATATTAATTTTAGAATAATTTTATCTAAAAAAAATAAGTCAAATTTTTGTCTCAACAAAATAATATTTTAAGAGGTTACATCGCAAAATTACTTTGTAAAATCTCCACAGACAGCGCTAGCATCGTTTTTCTATTGAATCCGTAGCCCCGATGTTAAAGAAAAAACGTTAGTTTTTAAAATACACAATTGTGGCAATATGTTTATTTTTCATAGTTAAAGTTGTCCAATTTTGATGGTTCAAAGTGCAATGTGCACCTTAAATATACGCTGATTTAGTGATAGAACGACAAAAAAAATCGTTAAGTGCAGTTTTATTTAAAAAAAACTATTTCAAAATCGCGAATTTCTAACTCTTATGTTAAACTCCATTGAGTACGAAAAATAAGAAAAAATCCATTAAAATGTTTGTAAAAACACCTAAAAAATAATTTTAAAAAACCAGAAAAAAATTCAGCACGTGCGCCAATGTGTGTTGGCTTCACTGTGATTTACTTGTGGATTTTTACAATTATTTTTAAGTATTTTTACGAACATTTTAATGGATGTTTTTTTCTTATTTGTGCGTACTCAATGGAGTTTAACATAAAAGTTCGACAACAAGAAATTCGCAATTTTGAAATAGGTTTTTTAAAAATAGAATCGCACTTACCAATTTTTTGTCATTCTACCACTAGATCAGTATATATTGAACGTGCACAATGCACTTTGAACCATCAAAATTGGACAATTTAAATATGAAAAATAAACATATTGCCGCCGCGACTGTCTATTTTTAAAAGTAACATTTATGGGTTCAATAGAAAAACGATGCTAGCTCTCTTTGCAGAGATTTTTTGAAGTAATTTTGCGATGTAACCTCTTAATTAATTTTTAAGAATAGCCACAATTTTATTTATCAATTCAAACCCATTCAAAATGACTCTTGAAAATGACTACACTGATAATTATTTTGGTCAATTGTCCGGATTTTATTGTTAGATGGCTACAATATTCGGCATACATTTCGAGTTGATTAAAAAAAAAATTAAGATCATTGCATATTAATTCTAAATAATAATTAAAAATGATTATTAAGACAAAATTGACAAATTTTTACAGAAAAAAAGTTCTAAAATATATATTTAATTTTTTTTTGTTTTAATAAAAGTTTTTCATGAAAATATTAATATAAATTGATAAAATTTACATATAAAAAGTACAGAAAAATGTTTAGAATTGCATTTCGGTTGCTATTTATTTTGCCATAATAATAATAATATCATATTGTTATAGATTTCTAAATGGTCAAAACCCGACATCATAAAACCAAGATACATAAAAAGCCTTCAGGAAATCGCAGTTAGATCGATATATAGATTAGTTTATCCGATAAAAATGAGGGGGGAAAATAGAAAAGGAAGAAGGGGCCTGGGCCTAGAAAAGGCAGAGGGGGTGGGAAGTGACTGAATGGTGAATAAAACATGGTATAAAAGGACACATTATTGTGTAAATATTGAAAAGATATCACAGAATAAACATTAAAAAAATTGATATTTTTCAGTTCAAAAGATCAAAATAAAAAGTTTTAAAATTGGAAAAAAAAATGGCGGGGGGGGGGAGTGATGGAGAAAAGCCAGAAAAAAAATGGAGCCTGAAATTATGAAGGACACCTTAAAAGTGTTTCTCTCTTTTATTCCATTTGAACATAATAAAAAATCATTGAAACTAATATTTAGTTTCTGTATAAATATAAAATACAGTATGTCTCAGAAGTAAAAAACCTAATGGTCCTTAAGCTAAACTTCAACAAAGCTAAACTTAAAAAACTCTCCATAGACTTACTATAAAAAGTTGTTTCCTTGCAGCATGGTTTAAGGTTAACTTTATTTTAAGTAACGTTTTTGAATACATATTGGTGCGAGGGGGGGGGTTATACCTAGTTCATCCCTGATAATTTAAATGCATTTAAATAATAAACGCGTTCTACAGAGCCCTGTGAAGGACAAACAAACAATATGTCATCGAATTCAATTTATTCAGTTAATAATCTCAAAATATTGAGTTAATTAACTTAAATATAATTTATATAAACTACAGACAAAATATTGATTTAGTATTTCAATTTAAAATATTAATAATTAAAGTCAATTTTTATTTGGTTCATGTGTCCTTAACTGGATTCCGTATAATTCACCTAAACACATTTAATTTGAATTCATTTAACTCATGTGTGTACAAGGTATTAGTCTACATTTTCCAAAGTACACTTTTTTTTAGATAGACTATTATTATTGTTTAACGTGTTTTATTCCCATTTAACTATTGATTATTTCTGTCTTTCAGAAGAGATAAAAAATTAAATGAAATTTGGAAAAATGTTTTAGAAACTAAAAGGGTCTATCACGTTTTATATCTTATAAAATAAGCTTTTTTATGTCAGTTTGAAAATGACTCCAAGTTTAACCAAACGATGCTTAGCAGATAATAATTTTTAATTTTCGTCAACAAAAAAAGTTGATTTTGAAAGATATGCCTCTTTTTAAGACGAGGCCACTCGAGTGGCGTCACACCACGTCGACTGTAGTGCAGCACTACATGGAGAGTGGCGCCACTCTACATGTGTACAGAGAGCATCATATCTACACTGTTGAAATGACTGTGGTGCAGCGCCACACGAGTGGCCACGCCTGACAGAGAGGCCGTTGAAGTGATTAGAGCTGCCGATCTACTGTAGTTTCTAACAATTTCAATTTCTACTAAAAGTTACTCCCAAAATCAGCTATTCATCCCCCAAAATAGCTCTTAATTCAACACGTAAAACATTTAAATTCTTTTCAAATTTCATTTGGTATTAAGTTCTTGACCACAAAATGATCTTTTTAAATGATCAAAAATTTTTTTAATAATGCGCGAATCTTGAAAAATATTCGAGATTCGAAAACTCGAATCTTCGCACTTTTGTTTTTGTCTTTCGAATCTTTCGAATCCTAACCTTAAAAAAACGGTTAAAAACTTTTTTTAAAATTAATTTGAACTTCCATTGACATCCAATAGAAGCGGACCACTAATTAAAAAAACCGGTGGTTCGGTGGTATCCGGGAATCACCAATATCATCACCGAGTGCCACACTGTGTTTTTTTTTAATTATTAATAATTTAATATTTAATATTATTTCACATATTCGTATCTTCTTAATAAATAATATAGGATTCTTATATGAAGGATTCGAGAGACCTTTTATGATTCGGATTCAAGAAAATTTAGTATTCGTCCCACCTCTAATTTTAACAATCAACAAATATAAAGTTCATCTTTAAACGATTTTAATTACACTACTATTTATACCTTAGTAGTAGATTCGTATGTTGGGGTTCTGAGACATACTGTATTTATATGTAAATGCATATCTCTAGGCTGCAAAAAATAATACAATGTATTAAAAAAAAACCACTATGTTTTGAAGTTCGGCAATCACACACTAGATAGTTGCTATGCAGTGAAACTAACCAATAACATAAAATAACATTGACCCAAATTTTGATTATTTTTTTTTTTGTCGTTGTTTGTTGGGACGCAAAAAAAATACTAAAAGGTTTCTTGACTGCGGTTCAATAACAACAACAATTAATGATAATAATAATAATAATAATAATAATAATAATTAGGACTCGAATTTTTTTTAATGCAATATCAAGCAAATGATTCTCAATTTCTGGCCCAAGAGGCAATTGTGAAGTTTGAATCCTCTTTAAATCAACTTACAATTGTTGTTGTTTTTTTTTCAATAAAAACATTGATTAGAGGCTAGAACTTTCAAATTGACAACTAACTGATTGTAACTAGGCATCTAGCCTCTAACTAGTCTTTTTTATTGTTAGAAAAAAAGCATAATTGCGAGTTGCTCTAATGATGATTCGACTATAGGCCTATACTTCATAATAATTGCAACTTGAGCCACAAATTGAGAAACACTTTACTTTGATATTGCATTAAAATCCGAGCCCTAGTAATAGTCATTATTAGAGCAACTGCAATTATGCTTTTTTCTAATAATAAAAAAAATGTTACTTAAGAGGCTAGAAATTCGGTTACTATCAATTGTCAGCTAGAAATTCGGTTACTAACGATTGTCAGCTAGAAAGTTCTAGCCTCTAACCATTGACTGAAAAAAAAATCATAATTGTTGATTTAAACGGGAGATTATTACTTCACCATTGGCTCTTGGGCCCCAGATTGAGAAACATATGTTGTTTTTTTTTTTCAATCAAAGAAACTGAGGTTAGAGGCTAGAACTCTAGTTGACAACTGATAAAAACCAGATCTATATCCTTTCACCAGCCTTTTTTTTAATTAGAAAAAAAAGAGCATTATTACAGTTGCACTAATGATGATGATAATGATTTTACAATTGGCGCTTGAGCCACAAATTGAGAAACATTTCCTTAATATTGCATCAAAATTCGAGCCCTAATAATAATATTAAGATCCCCCCCACTCACCCTAATATAAAAAAGGTCCAATTATGTTCATGTATATTTGTTTTAATTAGGTTTGTCTAGTTTCTAAAATTAAAAGTCAAGTAAAACAAACAACCTTTTTTTTTTTTCTTATATCAAAGAATAATTAATAATTCAATGACATTTTAATGTTCTGGATTATTTTTCAAATGAAAACAAATCTGTGTCAGTCAATTTTGAAGAAAACACAACCTTCAAATTGGATATTCTATTATAATTTGCAGACGAAAGACAAAAAAAAGCAACTTTAATCATGAAAAGTTTTAATGTTCATTAGAAACTAGAATAGTAAATGAAGATACTAAAAGTATTTCCATTATGATATCTTGCAAAATAAACCTTTTACCATTTTCGCTTTTTTTTTTGTTATTAAATTACTCATTAAAAGTTTATTTTGAAATATACTCGCAAACAAAACACACATTTAGCTTCTTTGTTTACTATTCTAGTTTCTAAAAAAAAACTTTCAACTGCATCTTAATTTTAAAGTTACTTCTCAAAGTGTCTAGCCATTTTAGATACTAAGATCACAATGACTGAAGTGAAGTGTTTCTCAAGAAATCTTTCAAAATAAACTTTTTATATAACTGTGAAGTCGTCCATTTTTTAAAAGTTTATTTTGAAATATACTCTTCCAAAAAAGATTTAGCCGCTTGATAATAAACTTTCAAATATATATTAAATTTGCTTCTAAAAAAGCTAACCGTTTAGAAACTAGAATAGTAAACACAAAAAAAAGCTAAGTGTTTCTTAAGATGATATCTTCCAAATTAAACTTTTTATATAATTCTCATGTAATCCATCTTCGTTTTATTTTTTAACTTATGTTTTTTTTAAATGACTCATTAAAAGTTCATTTTGAAAGATATCTTCATCTCAAAATACCTTTTAGCTTCTTGATATACTATTCTAGTTTCTAAGAAATTCTAAATTCTTTCTTGAAGTGACATTTTCTATAAGAAGTAGAATAATTAACTTTTTTTCTAAACACGTGTCAATGTCAAGTGAGTTTGCAAATTTGACTCAACGTGAAAAGATCGTGAACTTTGTAAGCCCCCCCCCCCCCCAAAAAAAAACCGAATCCTTGGAGAACTAACTCTCTTTTGAAAGAGCCAATCAATAAAAAAACAAGTTTGTCTGTTATAAACTAGATGGGGCTACAACACTAACAATTGTCACCTAGTGACAACATGGAAATGTACGCGCCATCTGTCACCATATTCACACAACGCGTGAACAAAATTATGTGTCAATTTTGACGGAGAAAAAAAAATCGTTAAGACATAAAATTAATTATGCTTTTTGCAATCAAAAAAGACTGGCTAGAGGCTAGAGTTACCCTACAAATCTAGCCTCTAACCACTCTTTTGACTTAAAAACTATTTATGATACACTAAAACACAATGGAGAACTATTTTTGAAGCAAATTGTGAAAGAATTTCAATATTTATTTTAAAGTAAAATATCTAAAATATCTTTTAAAATAAACTTTTTTACTAGGGTAGTTTGAGGAAGAAAAAAAAGACAAAACTGTCATAAAAAGTTTATTTTGAAAGATTGCATCATAAACATTATTTGTGTCTTTTAGTTAAAGCTTATAGGCCAAACTGAGCCTCATGAGCCTGGTGGGCTTTATGGGCTGCAAGTCTGGTGGACTTTGTGGGTCTTATAGACCTGGTGGGCTTTGTAGACCTCATAGACCTTTGTGGACCTCAGTAACCTAGTGGGCCTTTTGAACCCCTCATAGACCTTTGTGGACCTCAGTGATCTGGTGGGATTTAAAGTCCTTACGGACTTGGTGGGCTTTGTGGGCCTGATAGACCCGTTGAGCTTTTGAAAAAACCCAGTCCATGGGCTTCATGTGGGCCTCATGAGCCTGAAGGGCTTGATGGGCCTCGTTTTGAAATTCTTTATAAGTTGCTTCAAAAATGTTCTCATAGTTTTTTTTTTCTGTAAAAAAAATGCAAAAACAAAAATATCAAAAATGCAATTAACTAATTAAGAAAATGTCTTACTTACCCATTAGAAAAATGAAAGAACGAATACTCATCATCAGCCTGGTCCACACTTATCGAAATGGGCCAAGTGGTCTGTAAAACCGATTCTCTAATGAGAGCGTCCCAACCCGTGTCGTAGATACAGTCACTGCGCGTAAAACGTTTCCTTCTAAGGGCACGTCCACTCATCCTACGTCCAAGTTCACCAATTACAGGTGCTCCACCTGTTGGAGTTCCCTGAGCCATTTTGTTGTCTATGATTTTTCACAAGTTAACTCTCGATCTTGACCTATGGTCAATTAATAAACTCCATGTGGTTGATGTCATCCGGGCCCCATTAATCACTCCAACTGTCTCATAATTAATTTATTAAACCTGTGAAATTAAAATCAGAATTTAAATTAATTAAAAACAGAATCTAAAGAGGGGGAAGAAAAATGAAAAGTGTGTTTCGTAACTAGAAGAGTAACTAACTGAAGCACTTAACGGTGGTTTTAATGTGTAAACTCGCCTCTCAAACTCTTAATTAATCTTATCTTTCAGGAGAAAAATTAAAATAAAACTGAAAGTGTTTAAGAAACTAGAAAAGTAGGGACGCTCAACTACTTAAGGGCATTTTCACGTCGATATCTTTCAAAATAAACTTTTTATAGACAAAAAAAAAATTAAAAATATCGTCTGCTTAAAGTTGTGGGTCTTTTTAAACTCTCATAAAAATGTTTATTTTAAAATATATCACAATGTAAAAATAAATACCATTAAGATTGATCGAACTACTCTTCTAGTATCAAGTTCTTCATTTTGCTCTTGAAAGATAGAATAATAAAGAGTTCGAGAGGCGTTTACGCTTGGACACTTTAAAAAAAACCACAATGATTCAGCTTCTGTTCTAGTTTTTAAAACACTTTTTTAATTTCTTTTTAGTGTTGGTCTTGAATCAATTCTTCACAAGAAACATAGCCACATATACACCCGACTATAAACGCGGGTTTTTTTACAGCTTAAAAAATTACTGTTAAGCAACTTGTCACTTAATAGTTGAATGCATTCATGAGAAAAATATAAAAATCAATGTCAACCAACTAATTTCATATTCAAGTCGATATCTTTGTACCTAAAATAGTGACCTTTAGTGGTCAATCAATGAAGAGGCCACCTCAAAACCAACACCATACATAGCCTCAAAGAAAACTAAGAATGGGGCCCCGAGGCCCCAACTCTTTATCAGCCTCAAAGTCAGAAAAGAGGCAAAAGAATCTCTCATTTTTTTAAATTAAAACATGTTCCCAAAATGTAATCAATATAAAGGAAAAATGTTATGCAATATCAAGCAGATGTTTCTCAATCTGTGGCTCAAGAGCCAATGGTGAAGTAACCCCCATTTAAACTCCCCCGTTTAAACCAACCAACAATTATGATTTTTTTCCCCAATAAAAAACATTGGTTAGATTCTAGAACTTCCTAGCTGGCAACTGATAGTAACCGAATTTCTAGCCTCTAAGTAGCATTTTTTTTATTATTAGAAAAAGCATAATTGCAGTTGCTCTAATGATGACTATTACTGGGGCTCGGATTTTTATGCAATATCAAAGTAAAATGTTTCTCAATTTGTGGCTCAAGTTGCAATTGTTATGAGGTAGTCTTAGTCAATCATCATTCGAGCAACTGCAATTATGTTTTTTTTTCTAATAAAAAGGCTAGTTAGAGGTTAGATGCCTAGTTAGGGCCTACAATCAGTTGTCAACTAGAAAGTTCTAGCCTCTAACCAGTGTTTTTGGTTGAAAACAAAAATAATTGTTGATTTAAAGAGGATTATTATTTGACAAATCACTTGGGCCACAGATTGAGAAACATTTGCTTGATATTTGCATAAAAATCAAAGCCTTTTTCATTACTTCACAATTGGCACCTGGGCCACATATTAAGAAACATTTGCTTGATATTTGCATAAAAATCAGAGCCTTTTTCCTTGCTTCACAATTGGCACTTGGGTCACAGATTGAGAAACATTTGCTTCACATTGCATGCAAATTCGAGCCCTTATGATTACTTTTACAGTTGGCACTCGGGCCACAAATTCATAAACATTTTATTTGCTATTGCATAAGAAAAATTCTAAAATTCTAAATATGAAAGACTATTTTTTGTTTATTTGTGTTTGTTTGTGTTCTGATGATTTTTCTAATTTTTGATGTTGTTTTTACAAATAAAAACTAATCCGTTTACTTTAAAGAACAAGGATATCCCATTAGTTTAAAGACTTATTGCTAGTGTCATTTTGAGAATGATGGTAATTAGTACGAAAAACACAAGTAACACAAAACCCAAAAAATATAAGGCTTTTAAAAAACGAAGAGAAAAATCAATACATTTGAGAAGAATAAATGATACACAGAAAAGGAGGACCGAGAAACACGAGAACAAAAAAATCTCATCCAAAACTAATGATAAATACATAGAAAAGCACCCCCTTCCCCCAATACCCCCGCCTTTTCTCTCCAACTCTTGGGGTCTATTTTAACCCAATTTTCAACGGGTTTCATTTACATTTATATAAAAACTTCTACTTAAGATAAAATAAAGAGGCCAACAATAAAAACCATTTGTTGAATTGATTCATGTAATATGAACATGAATTAGGATTTTGTTTTGTATCCTTATTATGGAGAATCATTTATTTTTAATAAAAGTAGGAGAAAACAAATACGATAAAACTGTGTTTAAGAAATTAGGAAGTAACAAAGTCATATATGTACATTATAATAATAAAAAAACCTATTTAAGGTGGCTGAATAGATATTTATTTTGCTTTTTTTTTGTCTAACCGGACGGCGTTACTGCCGTGGCTAATGCTATGGCTCTATAGACGTTTTTTTTGTAAAATTTGGACAGAAAATCGTCTAGCGAACGTTTTTTTTTTTCAGAAACAACATTATGACAAAAATTCCAAATTGTTTTAAAAAGTAAGTAAAAAAGTATGGCTACAAGTTTTTTCATTAACGATATCTTCAAAAATAAAACATTTTATAGTTCAGTTTGAAAATGACCAAGTTCTTTTTAGGTTTTCCATTGAAATTTCACGAATTTCACTATTTTCACGTTTTTCAAACTCTTATAAAAAGTTTATTTCCAACTATTCTAGTTTCAAAAACACTTGAGTTTTTTTCTCTCGTAATGTTTCTCCTGAAAAACGTTCGCTTGAAAAATATAAATTTTCTCAAAATCGTGGGTGAGAGAAGAAACCTCCAATAGTCACCACTGTGGCTATTTGAAGAACAAATACAAAAATATCTATTCAGCCACCTTAAGATTACTCTGTAATGTGTGGCTTTGTGGCGTGTGTCTGTCACTGTATATTTGTTACACTGACTGTAAATATGTTGTACTGTGTGTGTTTTGTGTGTCAGTATTGGACGCGTGTGTGTGAGTGTCGCGTGTGACAGTGTGAGTGTCACGTGTATTTGTGCCTTCGGTGCCAACGTTATTTGTGTGCGTCTATGTTTCCATCGTGTGTGTGTACAGTATGTGGGTGTCACAGTATATTTATGTGTGCGTCACACCTGCCTATAGCCCACATGTGTCTTAAGTGTGTCAAAAGTCTAATAATTGTCACAGTGTTTATATTCTGTCACTGTTTATTAATATGTCTAACAGTGCGTATTTCTTTCATGTTTGTACTTCAAGTGTGTGACAAGTGTGTCATTTGTAATTTATGTTATTATGTGCGTGCGTGTTTTCTTTTGGGTCTGAGTATGTTGTGTGTGTGGGTGTGTGTGACAGTTTGTCATGTAAATGTGTCTTATGTGCGCTTGTATAGGAATCAGTGTGTGTGTGTGAGCACGCGTGATGAAAAAAAACCACAAGTAGAGCGGAAAGTGTTTCGAGAAAATCTTCATTCCAATTACAAATGAGAAGCAGAACGAAAAAACTCGAAAAGTAGTTTTTTTTTTTTTCAAAACTGAACAAAGTCAATTTGAAGCAAAATAATAAGGAAAAAAAAAAACTGCGACATCATATCAAGCCTTGAAGTGAAGTCTAAAAACTGTTTAAATGCACTTTTGAAAGTCAGTAAACAAACAGTTAAAAAAAAACAGTTGCCAAACACATTTTTATACAAACATTTATACAGAAAACACACACACACAAAGTGAATAAACAACACACACACCACAAAGTATAAGAGGCACAACAGTAACACACAGTGACACATACATTATAAACACACCGTGACACACAAAATACATTATGACACATCATTAAATACACCGTGACGCACATAATAACTGTTACAAACATTAATACATTCCGACAGGACTGACAGGTATAAACACTGTGACAATGACAAGAAACTGACACATTTTGACACTGGTAAGTTAAAGCCTACAGGCGGGTGGTGCGCCTTTGTTATATAGATATACAGTATATGTTACTGTCAATCTGCGGAATCAGTCAATCTGCAGATTGCCTAGGCGATCTGCAAAACCACGAAACTGTTAGTGAATCTGCAAAATTCGATATATTTTAGGTGTTGAATTTTGCAGATTCACTAGCTAGTTGGCAAACTGTTTTGCAGATCGCCTAGCCAATCTGCAGATTGACTGATTCCGCAGATTGACAGTAACATATTTGCAACATAAAAACAGTGCGTCACACATAAACAGACTGTGACGCAGATTAAAGAAGCTATTACATACTCACATGCTTCAACACACTGAAATACACACAATTTAATAAATTTTAACATACACACACCCTGTGACACACTTAACACACTATAACACACACATCCGGTGTGACATAGTAACAGATACAAAACACCAAGGTGGATAAAAATCAGGATTTTTTTCAATATCTTTAAAATTTCCTAAAATGGTCCTTTTAGTAACTGGAATTTCATTGGTGGCAAAGTGTTCAAGTCTGTTTATTGATCTGTCACCAACATTATTATTTATAAGAAATTCTTTTCATAAAAAAGGAAAACTTAACGTTTTTTTAAAAAAAAATTAGGCCCCTATGAAAAATTCTAAAAAAGAAATTGCAAAATGAGAGTTAAATCACTTAATTTTTATGGTGTTGCCATTTTTTAAAAAAAATTTAAATCATGAATTAAAATTTTAAATTATAATTTAAATCAATTTGATTTAAATCAATCCACCCTGCAACACACAGAAGTTGAGGACAAGATACACTTCAAAACATACACTTTGACATACCGTACACATTGTGACACACAATAACGGAACTTGTGACACACACACACACACACACACACTGACAAAACGCACGCAAAGAAACGCCCTCTGAATCTGTGACATAGTACACACAAAACAAACTTTAAAGACACACCTTACAACATTGTGACACATTAAAACCGTGACACACTGTAACAAAAGTGTGATACACAATAACAAAGTGTGATACACAATAACAAAGTGTGACAAACTATAACAAAGTGTGACAAACTATAACAAAGTGTGACAAACTATAACAAAGTGTGACACACAATAAGGTGTGACACACAATAAAGTATGCCACACAAAGTGTGACACAATAACAAAGTGACACACAATAACAAAGTGTGACAAACTATAATAAAGTGTGACAAACTATAATAAAGTGTGACAAACACACTGCAACAAGACACACACACCCTTAGACATGGTAACAGACACAAAACACATATGTTAAGACACGACGACATACGAGCGTACTGAAAAAAAGATATATCAGCCTTAAATCTGCTGCAGTAGAAAAGGAAATCTAAAAATAAACCCCACATACATTAAGACACTGAGTGTAGACGGATAGGCCTACATCTCTTACTTTGAATTAAAGTTCCTTATTTTCCATCAACACAGATAATGATATATTATAAGCTTATACCATTTGTAAAAGTAGACTAGAAAAAACAAACTTCCCTCCTACCAACCATTATATAATAACTTCATAGTATAAAATCCATGAATATTTCATCACTTTTAGCCGCAATTAGAACAAAAGACATATTATATATATAAATATACGAAACGTAGAAATTACAACACTTTAAATAATTAAAATAACATAAATTACAACGTTTCCTATAATATAAAAAGTTCATCTACAATGTTATAATGTTGTTATTGTTGTCATCAATTTTGAAATGACAGAAAATTGAAGAAGAAAAAAAAGTATGCAAGCTGACATTGACAATATTATCATTTCAATCTGATTGAAATGAATTTGTTGTACATTTAAAAGACATATGTTGTTATTATTATTTGAGTGGAAATTGTGACACAAAAATAACGGCTAGATCACACATGCCTTACAAAAAAAATTCCACTCAAAAAAAGAAAGTATCTGTTTTGATTAATTCCTTTCTGTCTATTTGGCAGCAAGTGTACAGAAACAACTTTCTGCCAATCAGAAATAGTATTTTTTTTTAACCAAACTCAAAAATGTCCTTGAAATTCGTATAATTTCATCCTATCTTACCTTGAACTACTGAAAAGTGTGCAGAAATAACAGTCAAACTACTTTCCTTTTGTCAGGCGGAATTACACTTTTTTTTTCAACCAATAGGATGACGTCTTCATGACGCCTCTTTATTCTTTTCTCTTTTATAAACTGAAAAACGAACCGGAAGTATTTTCTATTGTAATGTGTGAACATTTTTGAACGCCAAGAAAAGCAGAAAATTAAAAAGAAATTTATCAAATTCGAATAATTCCATACGATCTACTTGGTTGAAAATGTGCAGAAATAACAGTGAAATTTATGTTTGAAAGCAAAGAAAAGCAGAAATTTAGGTCAAAATGTATCCTGATTTTTTTTACTTATGTGTGATCCATCAATAAAAGCTAAAAATCATCTAAAAAAAACATGATGAGAAAACGTCAAAAACTCAATGAAAAACTAATTTTCAAGACAAAAACCATAAATAAATGATAAAAAGAATAATTAATGTACACATTTGTTGTACGATCATCATCCCACAATTGTAAATATTGTGATAAGAGACTAGAAAAATGAAGAAAAAACAACAAGAACGTCTTAACTGCTTCGATGGGTGCAATCGAAAACAAAATAGCAATTATATCTGTAAAGAAATACTGAAAAAATGGCGCTCAAAACCAACACGTGGGCGCCACGCGAAACGCATGTAAAAAAAAACGTGTCCGAGGAGCAAAAAAAAAAATGATTGCATCTGAAAGACGCCTTCCTTATTGGCTGATAAAATGTAATTTCACATGGCAGAAAGAATTTTCCTTTTTCTGCGAAATTCTACCTACTTTCTACCAAAAATAGAAATAGAAAAGAAATATTTAAACTATGCTATTTTAGTCGCATTCTCAGTTGGCGTTTTCTGCATGTAAATGAGAAAATGTCATTTTAGATGGCAGAAACAATGTTCTCTTTTCTGCCTACTTTCTGCCAAAAAGATATAAATCAAATAGAATTGTTTTAACTATAAATGTTATTTTTAGTCATAATCGCAGTTGGCGTTTTCTGCACGTCAAAAGAGACTTCAAAATTAAAGAAAAAAAAAGCAGAAATTGAACTTAAGACGGTTTACAAAACAGATGATTTTCAATCTTTAATTATTCTGTCTTTCAGAAGCAAAATTAAGAGAACCCAGAAAGTCTTTTAGAAACTGGAATGGCAGCTCACAATCACTTCAGGGTATTTTTCATGTCAATATTTTTCAAAAATAAGCTTTTTCTAGACAAAAAATACATATGTCGTCTGCTTAAAGTTGCCAAATTCAATCAAGAGTTTGAGACGCGTTCCACACTTTAAGCCGGGAACACACACGCGGAATTCCGCCAAGGAAAAAGAAAATAGGAAAAGGATAAAAAAAAAGTCATTTTCTTTTTCGGTATCTGTGTTGCTCACACATAGAAACATAAAAGTAATGAGGAAAGTTGTGCGCGCCCTCTATTGAGCAAGAAAAGAAACATTTATTGCCAAAATGAGATTCCAGTTTCCTTTTTTTGTGATGTCACATGCTTCTTTCTGATTGGTGGGAATTTGAACTAAATATTTTGAGAATGGAAAAAGTTGAGCTTTGTTCAAAATCATTTTTAATGAATTTTCCGTTCACGTTTTTTGGAAAAAATTTTCTAATTTAAATATTCTTTTTTGATTTTCTGAGCGGAATTCCGCGCGTGTGTTCTATGCTTAAATTTTTTTTCACTTTAAAATTTGCATTAAAAAAACGTCCAAACAGAAAAAATTAGTTAATCTAGTCTACCATCAAGAATCTAGACTATTTGAAAATTAAAACGACCAACAGAACAAATAAGTAATTTCTGTCTGACTTTAAAAGGTTAAAGTTTTAAACAATTCATTCATTTGTCATGAATGCAATGTATTAAAATGGCTATATTACACGAGTCATTGAAATTAGTTGTTACAAACAACAACAAAAAAGTAGAAACAATAGAAATAGAAACAAATTAGTAAAAACTTGGAAAAATGAAAAAAATTTTTAGCAAGAAAGAAGAACACATAACAATAACAGTAAAAATAAAAGGCATTTTCCATGCAAATTAATGACTAGAAAACACATACTGTACATATAATGTTAATTTTAAATGAAGCCACCACACTCTTCTCCAAAATTATAATTGCAATCCCAGAATTTAAGAAGAAGAATGCAAACAATTGCAATTCTCAATCCTGACCTTTGACACATTTTTACATGTAGGAGGAGATTTTTTTTAAAAATGAAAACTGTTTCAGAAATTTAACAAAAAAAAAAATAACTAAACATTCACATGTTTTAATATCTTTCCAAATAAACTTTTTACAAAAGAAAAAAAAAACATAATTAAAAATAACGTCTACTTAAAGTTGGATCCCTTTCAATTTTGAAAGATATCATCAGCATGAAAATACCTTTAAATGATTGAGCTACCCTTCTAGTTTCTAACTCACATTCAAGTTTATCTTTATTTTTCACCTGAAAAACAAAATAATCCCGGAGTTCAAGAGGCGTTTACACTTTAAAACCACCTTTAAGTGATTGAAGCCAACCCTTCTAGTTTCTAAAACATTTTCAAGTTACCTCTTTCTGAATGAAGCCTGGAACACACACGCGGAATTCCGCCAAGGAAATAGAAGATAGGAAAAGGAAAAAAAAAGTCATTTTCTTTTTCTGTATCTCTGTTGGTTCACACACAGAAACAGAAACAGAAAAGTAACGAGGAAAGTAGTGTTCACCCTCTATTGAGCAAGAAAAGAAACATTTATTGCCAAAATGGATTCCAATTTGCTTTTTTGTGATGTCACATGCTTCTTTGAAAGGAATATTTTGAGAACGGAAAAAGTTGAGCTTTGTTCAACTCATTTTTAATGAATTTTCAGTTCACTTTTTATGGAAAATTAAATATTCTGCTGTTGTGGTTTTCTGAGCGGAATTCCGCGTGTGTGTTCCAGGTTTAACAGAACAAACCAGGAGCACAGAATAAGGAGAAGAACAGATGGGAAACTCACGTGCGGTGCCTATGATGTTGCTGTGACAGAATTTCATGACCTTGGACTGAAAGCTTCTCTTATTTTAACCGGTTACTTAATAGCCGCCATTTTGAAATGTATTAAAATTAATACATTTCAAAATGGCTGCAGCTGTGTCACCACGCGGCGGCGCCGCACATGCGCAGAAAAATTCTGTCACAAATTAATGTCTCAGTTTCCCTTCTGTAGTTGTTTATTCTGTGCCAGGAGTTTGAGGGGCGTTTTACACTCAAGATGGTTAGTGAACAGCTAATTTTCGAACTCATTATTCTTGTCTTTCAAGAGCAGAAACTAGAAAGTGCTTTAAAAACTAGAAGGGTACCTTCGAACTTAGTGAAACACACTTATCTATGAAAATAAACCTTACATAGCAAAAATTAAAAAATACTGTCTTCTAGGCGTCATCTTGCCTCTTCCAATCTAAAAAAAAAAGTTTATTTTGAAAGATATCAAAATGAAAATATTTTAAATAATTGAGCTACTCTTCTAGTTTCTAACACAGATTCAATTTTATCTTTTATTTTTCACCTTAAAAATCGAATAATAATCAATAAATAGTTCAAGAGGCGTTTACACTTTTAAAAGTAAAACTACCTTAAGTGACTGGGCAACCCTTCTAGTTTTGAAAACACATTCAGGTTTTCTCCATTTTGCACCTGAAATATATAAAAATCAGCTTTTCATAAACCATCTTAAGTGAATTATTTCCTCATTAAGTTTATAAAAAAACACACTTTCAAATAATTCTTAATATTCCTTTTGAAAATGTAATATTACCAGAGTTTGGATTCTGGCAATAATTGTTTATCCTTCAATTTGTATATTTTACAAATGGCCGCGCTTAAAAAACCAATTCATAAAGAACAATAGAAAAAAATTGAAGACAAAGAAGAAAAAAAACACCCCCAACTCGTCACATTTAGTCCATCTATTTTCAACAGGCAAGTGTGGCCAGACAACAGGCAGTTGGGCGCAGCCAGAAAAAAAAATTCTCTTAGCCCCGCCCATTTATGAGCATAAGACCAATAACAAACCCATAACAAACAGAATCAAACGCGTAACAACCCTAAATAACCAATCAGAACGAACTTTTCTGGCTGCGCCCAACTGCTTCTGGGCAGCACTAGCTTTTCGTTTGCTCCGCCCTTTTAAGAGCGTCATCAATTTCTAATTGGTTATTTGGTCTGACGCTCATAAAAGGGCAGAGAAAACTAAAAGTTAGTGCTGGCCACACTTGCCTGTTATTTTCAGTCCTCTTTTTTTGGTTTCTTCAAAAATAAACAACTTAAAATACAGGCGTTTCGAACCAGCACAAGATATTAGTTTGCCCCGCCTTTTTTTGAGCGTCAGACCAAATATCAACCAATTTGAAATTGCTGGTCCTTATAAAAGGGGCGAGGTAAACAAATATCTCTTGTACTGAATCTAACTGCTTAAAATGATTACGTCATTTTTTGTTGTTGTTAGTTTTCTTGAAAATTGAGACATTTTTTCGATTCATTTTTTGTTTTCGTTCCCAACATTCCCTTTGTTTAAACATTGGACTTTCTACATTTTTTTCATTGTCAATAATAAATAATAATAAGCTGATGGAACAAAGTTCCAATTCACTCAAGAAAAATAGCAAACAAAAATTTATAAAGGAATTTTGCAAATAGAAAAATTACTCAAATTTCAAATAGTTTCAAAAATAATGCAACAAGAAAACATTGAACTTTAGACACACTGAATTGATTTTATTTAAGATGAGAGTTTATGAACAACTGATTTTAGAATTCAGATTATTCTCTGTCTTTCAGAAGAGCAAATTTTTTTTTAAAAAAAAATACTAGAAAGTGTTTTAGAAACTAGAAGAGTATCTCAATCAACGGTTAGTATTATTTTTCATGGTAATTTCTTTCAAAATAAACGTTTTATACAAAAAAATAAAAAATATTGTCCGCTGGGTCATTTTTAAACTAACATCAAAAGCTTATTTTGAAAGATGTCAATTATGAAAATACACTTAAGTGATTCAGCTACCCTTCTAGTTTCTAAGACACATTCAAGTTTCTCTTCATTTCTATACCTGAAAGACAAAATAATGAAGAGTTCAGGAAAAAGAAAAACGTTAAAATATTTAAAAAAGTAGAAGAGTAAAAAAAAAAATAACCATCTACACATTATGTCATATTTTTAAATAACTTTTTAAGGCATACTTTGGTTCATTAAGGCTAAGTCACATATGCAGAAAAAAAATCGACTTTATCTAACTTGAATAATTTCATTCTATTTATTTAGCTGAAAGTAGGCAGAAAAAAAATTCGGCAAATTGTTTCTTCCCTCCACTCGGAATTGCATGTTATCAGCCAATAGGAAAACAGCTCTCTCATTTGCATTATTCTTCATGGTTCCTCTTCCTGTTGTTTCCCTACATTCCATAAAATTCAACAATGTCCTCTGGAAATGTTTTCTGTTCTAATCAATGTGTGAAAATCGTTTAACGCGACAGAAAGCAGAAATGTAGCTGAAACTGTATTCTGATTGTTTTCAAGAATGTGTGATCCAGGCTGTCAAATTAAAGTAGAACTTAATCTGGTCCTTTTGAGTACACACCTAAGGATAATGCACCAAATTTATTACAGAAAATAAAGCAATTCCTGTTAGTTGATTGAGTTAAATTTCAATTGAGATTAAGCTTCAAATGGTTTATTATACATACTACGGGTTAATGCACACTTATTACTCAAGCAAATAAGACTCTTGATATCAAAATGCACTTCTGAAGAAAACTAATTTGCATAAATTGCATAATTAAATACCACGAGCGCATTAACTCACACGGGCGACCAAAATACATACAAAACTAAACAACAAAAAGTAATGTAATATAAAATCGCATTATTTCTCAAAAGTGCAGGGTTCATTGCTCTAAAATATACAAAATTTAATAAAAGTGTATTTTTTACAGGGTTGAGTGGAGAGAAGAAAAAAAAAATCCGTATACATTGAGCTCGGAATTTTATGCAATATCAAGCAAATGACTCAATTTATATGACCCTTTAGAGTAACTGCAATTATGCTTTTTCTAATAAAAAAAGGCTGGTTTAGTGGGTAGATGTCTAATTAGCAGGGCAAGGAGGTTCATGCACTTAAAAACAACAACTCATGCAACAAAATATAACTAAATATGCCATTAAATATGCACTGTAAAAAAATCTTATTCAAAATTTCAACCATGGAAATTGAAAAAAAATGTTTCATTAGAACTTACATATTGCAATGGAAAACAAGCAACATTTTTAAATTTTCAACTTTATCGATTTTTTGTCAAAAAATTTTAATATTTAGTAAAATATTTCTCTCAACATCCAAAGGATGTACGAGGAGGAGCGTAAGTGGTTCAGAGTATCATTTGTATCAATTTCATCATTAATTTTATTTATAGATGAACCTGATTCTATGTTCCCCTTATAAACAGTAATTTCCACAAATTGCAAAAATTACAATTTATGCACTTTTTTTTGCCAATTTTGGCAAAATATGCATGCTTTGAAAAGAAATGACAAAATATGCAAAAACATGCATTATAAAATTCATATGTTTAGCTTCAGCATGATATGAATCATGTTCCTATCTCATCAGGCATATGAATTCTGAGCCAGAATACTAAACATGCATTTGCATGAACCTCCTTGCCCTGCTAATTAGAAATTACTATCAGTTCTCAACTAGAGTTTTAGCCTCTAATCAGTATTTTTGGTTGAAAAATAATTGTTTCTTAAATCTAAACGGGATTATTACTTCACAATTGGCACTAGTGCCACAGATTGAGAAACATTTGATTGAGCTATTGCATAAATATCCGAGCTCTACTTATAAGAAATCGCTTGACGCAGACTCATCCTGTAAATTATAATATCTATTTGCATAATACTTTATATAATTTTATTTATTTTTGCATAAATTATTCTACATTTTGAATGAAACTATAAGAATAACTAGATTTTTTGTAAAAGTAACAGAATCACTTCCTGTCGCCGTCTTGAGCAAATAAGCAACATGAAAATGGCCAAATTTGAATTTTTTTGGCACAAAATGCCAACATTTTTTTTTTTTTGTGAAAAACGAAAATCGAAAATCGACAATTGTGATACAACTCTTCTAGCTTCTAAAACACCTACAATTTTTTCTTAAGTCGTTATCTTTTAAAATAAGCTTTTTATGTCACTTTGAAGATACTAGCGTAATTTTTGTCTATAAAAAGTTTATTTTGAAAGATTATTATCAAACATGAAAAATACTATTGGTTGATTCTACTGCCATTCTAGTTTCTAACACAATTTCAGACATTTGAAAATCATTTCTTCATAAAACATCTTAATGTTGTTTCTGAAAACGTACCATATTAAATTATATTTTATTATTCTCCTTCATTTGCATATTTTTTTTCTGTAATGGCAGCTTATAAAAATTCTCAGCTGTCACAGACTAAAATTGACTCTCAAAATTGTTAAGAACTTAATTCTTTTAATTTGCATAGTTATTCATTTTTCCATAAATGTGTTATTATTAATCTGTCTGTCTGTTTTCGTTATTTTCCCCACCATTCTCATTAAATTTCATTTGGGAATAAAATTGTAAATATTAATTAATGTTTATTTCCATCAGTTTTACTGCCACCTACGACCGAGAAAAAATACCCCAATAATTACTGTGTGTTCCGTAAAGTACTGCAATTTAATAATATTAAACACAATGGGTTCTATAAACAAAAGCGAGCATATGCTCTTTGTGCTCAAGTTTTTGGAGCAGATTCTCCAGTTGATGATGAATAAAATGCGTGATTAGATACTCAAACTGGGAGCATCTACTCATGTTATGAGCACCTGCTCAAACAGGGAGCATCTACTCATGTTAAGAGCACCTGCTCAAACTGGGAGCATCTACTCATGTTAAGAGCACCTGCTCAAACTGGGAGCATCTACTCAAGTTAAGAGCACCTGCTCAAACTGGGAGCATCTACTCATGTTATAAACACCTGCTCAAACTGGGAGCATCTACTCATGTTATGAGCACATGCTCAGACAGAGTATCTATTCATGTTATAATGTGCCTACTTAATCTTGTAAGAATAAAAATAAGTAGTTGCTCCATAGATTTCGTATTAATTGGCTAGAAGTGAGCACCTGCTCCTTACAGCATTATTTATTGAGCACTTAGGGTTGTATTCTTAATGAATCCGAAATCAAAAGTGGCGCTAAACTTATAAACTTTTACATGAAACATCCTTTCAAAAAAAACTTATTAAGAATACAACCCGTAATCCTCTTCTTTTTTAGTAGCTGCTCTTGAGTACATGCTCAATTTTATTAATCTCTCATAATATCTGTACTCAAATATAGACATTAAATAATCTGATAATGTCAATGGGTGTAACTAACAAATAAATGCACCACTTGCGCATAAAAGTGCAAATCAGGCAACAGAATTAAGAAACGCCCAAATTTGTAGGTTTTATTTTAAGTAATCCGTTTCCAACCTCCATAATTCTAGTCCAGATACAAATTATTGCATATTGAAACAAAAAAAAATCAAAACTTTGTGACAATAATACCCTATGATGTCACTGCTTGTGCGCTAATATTTTAATTTATTATTGCGACTTTCATATTATTCTGTGTACCAGTCATATGAAAACGTTTGTCACGATAATATTTTGTAATTTGCATTTGTCAATGTAACAGTTATGAGCTAGATGTGACAATTTACTGTCATATGACAACCTTGGTTATTCTGAACTTCAGAATCAGAACTAAGGAGGAATTGATATATTAAGTTAGAAACTAGAATTGTAACTGAATGTTGATTTTGCAACTCTGGTCATTCTGCATTTAAGGAGCAAAATGAATTGAAATTAGTAATAGTGTTAGAAACTAGAAGAGTAGCTCAAACTTTATTTAAAAGTGTTTCAACTACTCGCTTCTAGTTTCTAAAATACTTAAAAAAAGAGGAGCGTTTACACTTTCAAAACACAACTTAAAGTTGAAACCAATTCGCTTTCATTTGAAAGTTTTTTTTTCACTGTTACATTGATTTTTTATGTATGAATCATAAATGTGACATAAATTATTAATAATTGGAATCTTGAGTTATGATTAAAAAACCCTTCATCTCTGAATCACTTTGTAAATTTGTTTTTGTGTCACATTTATTTAAAGGTGTAGGTTGACATTTTAAATACATAAAATTTTGTTCACCTAAATCTGATTTATTGGGAGGGGGGGGTGTTTCTCTCTCTCTCTCTCTCTCGCTAATTAAGTACAAAGCAACTTATTTATTAAGCCAATAAATCTTAAAATGCAATTTTTTAATAAATGAAAATTTTTGACACGCAAATTGCATTTACAAGTAATAACCCTTTTTTTTTTTGGGAGAAAAAACTATTAACATGAAAATAAATTAGCAAAAGGAAAACTAATTATGCCACTTAATACCACGGCTTTAAATAGAAAATTGAAAAGCTGATTAAAAACCACATTGAAATTAGATCAATTCAACAATAATTTTTTTTTGGGTCGTTTGTTTCTTACATTTTTGAAAGTTTTACGGGGCCAAAAAAGCTTTAGTGATTTTTTATGAAAAATGATAAAAAAGAAAGATAACACTTTTGAAAAAGCAAAATGAATAAACAAAAAAATTGCTTTAAGTAAGAAGAAAACAAATGAAACACAAAAAGAAGTATTTTCTTTCAAAGACTTACAAAAAAAAAATGTTGAAAAAAGGGTGAAAAACAAAGAAGGTCCTAGAAATAATCTCCTTATTTTTATACAGTATGTACCAGAAAAAAATGCCCCAAATCATTTAAAGCCTTTTGAAGAGCCTCTGAAATTTAAAAAGCCCTCAAAATACGCATTTTATAGTTTTTAGTAAATATTGTATTAAATGCATCTGTGAAGTTGGCAGTACAAATGAATGGGCCAGAGCAGGACGCAATTGGGCTAGAAAGACAATTGAATGGGCTGATTGAGCCAGCCACATTTAGCGAATGGGCCACATTCCTAACACTTTAAAATGGCCCTTGAAAAATGTACTGCCAACTTCACAGGCAGCAGTACAAATGAATGAGCTAGGACTGAAAACAATTGGGCTAGCTAGTACATCCAATGGGCTGTTTGAGCCAGGTATTTTTTTTTGATTGGGCTCAATTCCTTAGGGCCCAAAACAGCCTTTGAACTTTGTACTGCAGCAGTACAAACAATTGAGCTGGGGCTAAAAACAATTGGGCTCGTTAGTACACCCAATGGGCTGTTTGAGCCAGGTCATTTTTTTGATTGGGCTCAATTCATTAGGATTACCATGTAACTGACATTTTTTGGTACTTTTGAAGTTTTGACATAAAAAAAATCATAAAAAAAAGTGCATCATTTGCAAATGTTGTAAAACAAACAAAAATTGATTTTAAAAGATATTGACTGATAGATACACCTGGTAGATGGAGGGTGTTACAATCCATTTAATGTGTTTTTTTGCGAATATTTATTGAAAGAAAAAAATTGGTTGTGATGTCGTGTACGTAACATAATTTATATTAATTATGACTAAAAAGACGCCCAAATTTCACCTTTGAATTCTAGCCTCTAAACAGGATCTGTAACTAAAAAACGCAATTTTTTTGTTTATTTCTGAATTTCTATATTTGTTTTTTTTTAAAAAATATATTTGAGGGTAGGCACTGAAGATTTTTACTGCCGGGCGCTAAAAACCTAACTACTTCACTGTTAAGAACTGAACGCACCCAGTCTTTGCGGGCGCCCATGGCTCTACTGCGTAAACTGCCGTTGTATGTATGCATGTGTGTTGAAAACCAGCAAAAGCAAACGACAACAAACAAAAAATGAATTCCAACCTTCCTTTTCCACACATCAACCCGACTCCATGCATATTAATTGAGCACACAAACACATATGGCAAACAAAGGCCATATAATATTATATAACACAATCTATGGAAAAGTAAGGAGCTCCATAAGAGCTCATGCAAGATTTTTTTTATATAAAATCTCGACATGTTAACTTCATTTTCGACATGTCGACTTTTTTTAAAACTCGACATGTCGACTTTATCTTTCTTTTATTCGCCCTTGTTAATAATGCCACGTTGTGTGCCCCATGCTCTAATAATTAAATTATTGTTGCTACAAGAGGGCGCTTGCAATAATTTAATTATTAGAGTATGGTGCGCGCAACATGGCATAATTAACATGGCCGAATAAAAGAGATTAAAAGTCGACATGTCGAGATTAAAGTCGACATGTCGAGTTTAATAAAAAAAAAAGTCGACATGTCGAGTTTAATAAAAAAAAGTCGACATGTCGAGATTAAAGTCGACATGTCGAGTTTAATAAAAAAAAAGTCGACATGTCGAGTTTAATAAAAAAAAGTCGACATGTCGAGAATAAAGTCAACTGTCGAGAATAAAGTCGACATGTCGAGACTAAAACAAAATTTGCAAAAGTACAGTACTCTGCAGGGCTCCATAACAATCTATGGAAAAAAAATTACCTAGAACCCTTACTACTATGATTGCAACAAAAAAAAAGAGCTACAGGTGTCTAATAGACACATAACATACACGAACACACGTCATAGAAGAGAGAAAAGAAACTCAAGAGAAAAATCAAACACTAGGCAAAAGTCAATAAAATAGACATTCAATGATAGACTGACTGAAGGAGAAAAAAACATCTTGGGGGGGGGGGGGGGGGGGGGGTTCGAAAAGGAAAGTAAAAGTATTCCCAATAGAATAAATACATGGAATAAATTACCAATGAACAGGATGCTCATTCTTGGTAGATAGATAGAGAGAGAGAGAGAGAAATAAAATATACTGTGTCTTGTGACCAAAAGTAATCTTATCTCAGTGCCAAACTACTGTATATTGTACCAGAAAAAGTGGTCCATTGTTATCTTGTTGTCGACGCAGCATTGCTAGAGAAAAAAAAAAGTTCTAAAAACCATTTTGATATACAGAAAAAAGAAAAAACGTTTAACACGAAATGGAAAGGAATATTGCATTGTGTGCAAACTGAATTTTATGTTCAGAACTTCAGATTGGTTTAGGAACAAATCTATGAAGCCCTACAGAGGAGTTTCGCAAAATTTTTTTAATCTCTACATGTCGACTTTAATTTCGACAATGTCGACTTTTAATCTTTTATTCGGCTATGTTAATTATACCATGTTGCGCGCACCATACTCTATTAATTAAATTATTGCAAGCGCCCTCTAGTAGCAGCAATAATTTTATTATTAGAGTATGGTGCGCACAACATGGCATAATTAACGTGGCCGAATAAAACACATTAAAAAGTCGACATTGTCAAAATTAAAGTCGACATGTCAAGATTTAAAAAAAAAAATCTCGTGTGTCCTTTACAAGGCTCCGTACAAACCTGGTTTTTGATCTCTTTGATTTTTCTGACTGAAAATTTCAGCAGGACAAAATTAAAAAATAACTAAAACGTGTTTTAAAAACTAGAAGGGTAGCTCAATCGCTTAAGGATATTTTCATGTTGATATCTTTCAAAATAAAACTTTTCCCTTAAAGTTCAGTAAATTGCAAACTGACATAAAAATCTTATTTTGAAAAATATCAACATAAAAATACCCCTTAGGTAATCGAGCTATACCTGGCTTACCCTTCTAGTTTTTAAACCACATTAATGATTCTCTTCATTTGCACCTGAAAGACATAATAATCAAAGAGTTCGTTCGAGAGGTGTTTATACTTTAAACCCACCTAGAGTGATCCAGCTACCATTCTAGTTTTTAACCCTTTCAATTTCTCCTTAAAGAATATATTTTCCTGTTCATCTTGTTTATCTGTTGATCTATCAAAAATAAACTTTTGAAGAAAACAAGTTGACTTCTTCAAACCGGACATAAAAAGCTTATTTTTTAAAAGATAACAACCAATTAAAAATAATATTAAGTAATTCAGTTACCCTTCTAGTTTCTAACACACTTTCAATTTCTACTTAACCAGCATTACGAAACCACCTGTTCATAAATCTTAAGGTAATTTTTCGGTCTTTCAGAACCAAAATTAAGCGAAACTAGAAGGTAAAATATAAACTAGAAGGGTAACTCAATCACTTAAGGATATTTTCATGTTAAGTAAGTTTTTACTGACAAATTTTTTTAAAAATATTATCTCTTCTAACATAAAAAGCATATTTTGAAAGATAATAAAAAATACCCTGAAGTGATCGAGCTACTCCTCTACTTTCTAAGCCACATTCAAGTTTCTCTTCAAAACCTTGAAAGACGGAATAATTATTATTCAAGGAGGTGTTTATACTTTAAACCCCCCACCTTAAGATAAAATTGAAAGTGTTTTAGAAACTAGAAGAGTTAAATACATTTAAGTCACTTAAAAGAGATTTTTGTCGTTATATTTCAAAATAAATCCTTTACGACAATTTCAGTTTAAAGAATCTCCGTTTTTCACAACAAAATTATTCAAAAAATTGTGAAAAAGTCAAAATTTTGCTCTTTTCAAAATTCAAATTACCATAAAAGGTATATTTTAAAAGATATCGGGGACCAGAAAATACTTTTAAATTGATTGAATACTCTTCTAGTTTCTAAAACACTTTAAATTAAGTTTCTCTTCATTTTGGTTCTGAAAGACAGAATAATTAACATTTTTGAATATAAGGAGGTATTAACTTCCCATTCAAAACCTCCCAAAATACTTTTCAGAACAAACTTTTGTATCTGAATGTCTGAACTCTTTTTGAAGTAATTCTGCCAACAATTGGTTTGCAATTGTTGGCAGAATTACTTCAAAAAAGAGTTTACAGAGAAAGAGAAAAAAAAAACCCCCAATTCAATATATAACAACAACAAAAACAGCAATAACAATAGAAATTCCTTGCGGAATTAATAAATAAATATAAATCATCAAGACACATTGTTGAGTTTGAAAACTACAAAAGTTTAGAAAGAAAATTCCGAACTAGAAAATAAGTTTCATTCAATTTGTTACACAATTGCACACAAATAAACCAACAAAATAATCATAAATTGCACTTACTTTTATTGTTTTCAAATTCCATTAGACGCAGAGAGTTGATTCAGTTAAAAGTAACACCATAAAAACTAGAATGGCAACAAGTTGGTATCCAGCTAAAGTGACGTGCGTAAACCTTCTTTTTCCGACTCTTTTGTCGCGTAATATCGAACGCAACAATTTGACCAAACGGTCGAAGTCATTGTTAAAAGAGATGACACTTTGGCACACGTCATCTGGTATTAAATTGTTCCATTGGCTTCTCTTCATTTATCACCCACACCACCTGTTGAATATTAAAATATATTATTAATAATAAAGGTGAAATACATATGTACAATATTGAGTGTCATTGTGAACGACCACAATGGCATCATCGACATCATCATTGTCGTCATTAACAACTGAAGGTTTTATAAATAAACATTTAAGGTGGCTGAATAGATATTTATTGCAGTGACAATTATGTTCTAGATGAAATCTCTTTTTTCTCAATCCGCGGTTTTGAGAACATGTATGTTTTCGATCAAGCAAACGTTTTTCAGAAAGAAACACTACATAAAAAAAAAATTCAAAGTGTTTTAGAAACTAGAAAAGTTGTTGATAATGTTACGTTTTTTTTTTTTCATGATGACATCTTTCAAAATAAACTTTTTATGACAGTTTAAAAAAGGCCGAAAATAGTTTTTTTTATGAAATGTCAAAGAAAAAAACCAAAACACGGGTCATGAAAATAACTTTCAGCATAATCTTTTACCATTCTAGTTTTTTGAAAACAATTTGAATTTTTTTTTTTTTCGTAATGTTGTTTCTAAAAAAACGTTCACTTGACGTTTTTGTTACAATACATTTTTTCAAAAACAACTATGGAGATAGAGAAAGTCCGAGGGGACCAAAACAAAATATATACCTCTATTCAGCCACCTTAACATAAAACCAAATATGAAAATAAAAATGTAAAATAAAATTTATCACAAAAGAATCCCAATTGATTTTGGTGCAATTTTACATATTATATTATATTCACCAAGGAAACTCAAAAACTCATTATATAAAATGACATCAACATTGAAGCCATAATTGCTAGTCTGTGAATGTGATATGATGAAACCAACAATTTACTAATTCTTTCAAGCATAACGGACGAAAAAGAATATAATATGAGTAGTAATAGTAAGCATGTCACAATTGTGGCATATTATATATTGCATTAAACTCCATCAGGAATATATATGACGAAATTAAATAACCATTTATTTTAGGCGTATACCTAAAAATACAATAGCAACTGACGCAGTTTACACCCAAACTACCAAAAACCACTAATGCCGTTTACAAACAAAATATAAAAGCAACTGTTGCAGTTTCAATTTTATATCCAAATGTAACTGCTGCAGTTTAAAAACAAACGATAAAATCAACTGAACACATTGCAATTTACAACAACTGTTGCAGTTTGCAACCAAGATACAAAAGCAACTGTTGCAAATTGTAACAAAGATACAAAAGCAACTGTTGCAGTTGCAGCCAAACTACCAAATCAACTGTGGCAGTTGCAGCCAAACTACCAGAAGCAACAGTGTCAGTTGCAGCCAAGCTACCAGAAGCAACAGTGTCAGCTGCAGCCAAGCTACCAGAAGCAACAGTGTCAGTTGCAGCTAAACCAAAAAGCAACTGTGACAGTTTACAAACTACATAAGCAACTGTTGCACTGCCATTGCAGTTTATAAACTACAAAAGCAACACTGAATATATATCGAGAAAGCAACTGTAATTTGTAAAATCTAAAGAAGCAACTTTAAAAATAAAATTTTTATTAAAAACTAGAATAGCAGGCGAACTTGCTAAAAAGATTTTCATAAACCACAATTATATCTTTAAAAAATAAAACTTTATGGCAATATAAAAATCGTTTTCACCTCTCTAGTGCGCAAGTCTAATATTGAAATGCACCAATGCACCCTCAGTGATTGAAATCTGAACATGCGCAGTATAGAGCGACTTTACCTTAACCTACATGATATCTGAACCAGGCCTAATGATAAAATCAAGAACTGTTGATAATTCTTTGTGTTATTTCAAATGGAAAATCTAAATACACACAGAGGAAGAAAAAAACATTTACCTTTGATTTTAACTTGTCATCATTGTCATAACTTCCCTTAGAGATTCAGTCACTCCAATTGATTAACTTTTATTTGAGTAAACAATTGGGAATAGGCTTTGTTTTCCCCCCATTCGTCATATAATAATAATAAAATAGAAGTTCACTTCTGTTGGCCATGAAACATTAAATAAGTGACTAAGAAAATCTTTTTCTAAAAGCTAAAAAAACTCTTTTGTTCAAATTGTGCTGAATACAAATTGATATTTTTTTCATTTCATATGTTGCAGAAAAAAAAGTAATGATTTTTTTTAACAAAAAAAATGGATGAAAAGAAAAGCTGATTTTGACAGTCAGTGCATCCAAAAATTCTAAGTTTTCAAAACTAAATAAGAATAACATTTGCAACAACAACAACAACAAAAATGGGGTGAAAAACTCAATATACAGAGTGTCTCCCATAAAGTCAAAACGTTTATGTATTTAAATATTGATAAGTGTGCCAATTGTTTTCAAGCCAAGGTCCCCACATGCAATAAAAACATTGACTGAATAAAAATAAATCTATATAATTCTATTCTGATTATTTGGCAGAAATAAGTATAGTAGAAAAAAGCAAAATAAATAAAAATGAAGTTATCAAAATTTAAGAACTTTTATTGTCCGTTGGCGTTTTCTGCGTATTGATTTTTGAACTAAAAACGAAATAACCGAAAAAAAATTTACTACTTTTCTATTTGACTTTTAAAAATTGTAGCAAGTTTAGCATTTTTTTCTTTTAAATAAATTCAGTAGATTTATTTAAAATATATAAATTTTATCATCAGCTTCAATTCAGTTGGCCTTTTTTCTGCTTGTGGATGCCGAAAAACCAAACAAGAGAAACATTTTTAGGGCTTTTCTATTTGGCTTTAAAATTTGTATTCAGCTTATTTCTGATTTATTAAAAATTTAAAATTATACTTAAAATTATTTAAAATTATATTTAAAAATTCATTAAAATTATATTTAAGAATTATTTAAAATTATATTTAAAAATTAATTAAAATTATATTTAAAAGTTATTTAAAATTATTTAAAATTATGTTTAAAATTATTTAAAATTATATTTAAAAATTATTCAAAATTATATTATATTTAAAAATTAATTACAATTATATTTAGAAATTATTTACAATTATATTTAAAAATTATTTAAAATTATATTTAAAAATTATTCAAAATTATATTTAAAAATTATTCAAAATTATATTTAAAAATTAATTAAAATTATATTTAAAAATTAATTAAAATTATATTTAAAAATTATTTAAAATTATATTTAAAGATTATTTAAAATATGTGAATTCTATTTTCAGCAACGTTTTCAGTAAGCATTTTTTGTGTGCATATGTAGGATTTTTGCTCTTACCTCTGAAACCATAATTTTTGACACATTTTACAGTTTGCCTCATTTGGTTTCGCTTAAAAATTAAAATAAAAAAAAATAAACCTAAAAAATAGTTAGGGAAAAATCACACACGCTGAAAAACCCCACTGAAATATATATGGCGCTTCTGCTAAATGCCTTACGAAGTGAAATTCAGTAGGATTTTTTTATGCGTGTGTGATTTTTTTTTTGTTAACTTATTGTACATTCTGTACAAATATTTATATTTTTTTTACAATGTACATATTTTTGTACATGATAGACTTAAAAAATAGATTTGTCAATAGGAGAAAAAAAAGGAAGGAAGGAAAAGCAAAGCAAGGGCTTATTTTGCATGATTGTGTATTTTTTAGTGTCTGAAATTTAAAAAAAAAAATAGACAATGACGTCAGGAAGGAAGAAGCCCCTTCCATTCTTGTACCACTTTATAAAACAACATTTGCTTTTAAAGTAATAAATATTGAATTGAATAACAAAAACAAGCACTGAAACGAAGATAAAAATAAGACTACTAGCATAACATGAAAAAACCCCTAACTATTATTATCCAAATAATGAGTATTTCATTGTAAATGCAGAAACACAAAATTAAATCGAAAAAAATAGAATTCTAATAAAAATGTAGGGTTTTTATAGGTTTTGTATATTTGTACATAGAACTCTATTTTAAGAAATGCAATTGAACGGGTAACAACATTAAATTAAAGCTAAACTACATGAATTTACTTTATATTGGAAGAATGTGCTGAATTTTTTAGCACTAGTTTTAAAATGTAATAAAAAAAAGGGATTGAAAATGTTGCTGTATAAAATAAATCAACTTAATTTTCAGCTTGTATTGTGCCGTAATTCAGTTTGTAAGAAACAAATGCAGAAAACGCCAACTGAAAATAGAATTCCTCTATTTATTTATTTAATTTAGTTGCTAATTATTATTTTTTTTACTGAAAAGTAAAAACAAATAAGAATAGAATTATATAAGTGAGGCCAAGGTTTCACATGCAGAAAATAAATTCCAACTATAAACGGAATTTATCTAATGAGAATAATTCTGTGAGATATATTTTAGCTGAAAGTTTGCTAAATGATAAATAATTTTTGCTAAATTCTACCACATGGAATTAATTATCTTTTATCAGCCAATAAGAAGGCATTTATGGAAAGCAACATTTTTGTGCTTTCTGTGAAAACTCTTGAATGCAAAGAAATACAGAAATATTGCAGAAACCTTATTGAGATTTTTTTCTTTCTAGTTTTATTTTCTGTTGGTTTGGCTAAAAGTAGGCTAATTCATTAAATTGTTTCTTTCTGCCACACAGAATTATGTTCTCAGCCAATAGAAAAGCGTCATTCTCTCTGAATCCCCTTACTGTTCTTTCTTTGCTCTTTTCCATAAACTTAAAATGTTTTCTATTGTTATATGTGAGAACCATTGAACGAGACAAAAAGCAGAAATGTAGCGGAAACATTTTTTCTGCTTTCTTTTTATCATTTTATTATTAATTGTATTATCATTATCATCATTATTATAAGTATTATTGATTATTATTATTACTAATACTAATACTATTATTATTATTATTATTATTATTATGATTATTATTATTATAATTATTATTTACTAATGGGGTAACCCGTCATAAATGACGGGAGGAAAATTCTAGTTTAATTTGGCCAATATTTAACTTTGACTATGAGAAAAAAAAATCCGGTTCATTTAAATTTAAATAAATTCTGACGTACTTAAACGTTTTTGTTCTTGTTTGTACAGCGTTATACACAGACAGATAGACAGACAAAGCTTAATATATATAAAATAAAATATAAAATTATTATTACTGTTATTATTATTATTATTAACATTATTATTATATATATAATATCCCAGGTCTGTGTGTATGTGTGTGGAGTAACAAAAACCATTGAAGCACATCGGAATTTATATAAATTTGAATAAATGAACCGTTTTTTTTCTCAAGGTCAACTATATGTTGAACTCTTCCTTTGGAAAGTGTAGAAGGGAGAAGCGAGAGAGAAAAGTGGGAGGGGGTGAGGGGAAAAGGTTGGAAAGTGTAGAAGGAGAGAGAGAGAAAAGTGGGAGGGGGTGAGGGGAAAAGGTTGGAAAGTGTAGAAGGGGAGAAAGAGAGAAAAGTGGGAGGGGTGAGGGGAAAAGGTTGGAAAGTGTAGAAGGGGAGAAAGAGAGAAAAGTGGGAGGGGTGAGGGGAAAAGGTTGGAAAGTGTCGAAGGGGGAGAGAGAAAGAAAAGTGGGAGGGGGTGACTGAAATTGAAATGAAAAGAGTAAAAAAAGGAAAAAACGACACGCATGCGCACAATTGCATGTGAATTTTGCTCCCGTCATTTATGACGGGTTACCTCACGAGTACTACTAATATTATTGACAAATGAACTGAAAAGACTGCAAATAATGAAAAGATTTGTTTTTTTGTTGAAAAAATGTTTTAAATTATGAACACGAACCCACACCATTAGAAATATTAATTTTCAGTAGGCCTATATGAAAGTTGCTAAGCTGCAATAAATAATAACAAAAAAAAACCTCCAGCACTTAAAAAAAAATTCCAAAAGACAAAATTGAAATTAGAAACGTTTCCAATTAAAGCCAATGAAATTAAGGAACCAAACTAATATAAGAACATCAAAAATAAATTTTCATCTTCATCTTGAAGATGCTCAGTTATTATTAAGAAGAAGAAGAAGAAGAAGAAGAGAGAAAAAAAAACAGCCGCCATGAAATAAAATTCAATATAATACACCCAATGGAGATAATAATTTCACCATTATCATACATGAGGTTTTTTTTTTTGTTATTATCTCTCAGAACCTTAATCTACTTAGAAAAACCTATGCTAATTTTTTTAATACAATATATAAGTGCAATATATAATATAATAATAAAGAGAAGGAGTTCATATCAAAATATCTATGAAAAATTAACATATCAATACAGAAGAACTCTTCTACATATTATATATGGCTTTTTTCATATGACACACGATTCATATTTTTCGGCTAACTGAATTTCAATTGCAGTTAGTAAAAAAAATAGAAGGGGCAATGGATTGGAACATATATACTACACAACAAACAACGCCCCACCATTTTTGTCTCTTATAGACTAGAAGGCGCGCTCATATAAAACGCGTTCTGTGATAAAAAGATAAAAACATATCTGAGAAACTATAAAAAGCTACCACATTTGAAATTAAAATGTTTTTTTTATTAAGCAGGTGGCGGTTACATTGTCAAATATGCAATTTTCTTGTTGATATTTAAATTTGAAAAATTGCTCTGCAATGGAGGCAGCCAAGAAACAGGCATCTGAAGACAGCTTCAGAATTTCTTTGGCTCTGCCCCTTTTATGAGCTTCAGACCAAATAGCAACCAATTAGAAATAAAAAGGGTGGGGCATATGACATCCGACACAGTAACAAACCAATTAGAAATTGATAACGCTCATAAAAAGGTGGAGCCAAAAAAATTCTGAAGCTTTCTACAGATGCCCGTGTACCAAGAAGGCTTTGTTTGGCAGACGAACAAAAGCCAAACTGCAGCATGTGTGAAATGCATTGCCAAAACCCAAACATATAAATCCAATAAAAATTGGAATGTGTTCCGGTGCAGCTAAAAAATAATACATTCGTCAGAAAATTAAGAACACCATAATACAAGTTTATTTTCAAGTCAAAAAAGAAATTCCATGCCTGCAAGAGAAAGTTCCATTGTCTGAAAATTTGAAAATTTTACGTTTCCTTGACTTTTATACCCACTTCGAAGTGAAAAATGAAAATAGTAAATTTATAATTGCCACGTAAAGTATTTTTTTTATAAAGATTTCGAAATGAAAATTAGCCTCAAGGGATTCATTTACTTTTTTTTCTGTTTATGTTCTTAATGCTGCTTCTGAAACGCAGACCAACCATTGTTTGTTTTTTTCACTTTTATATTTTTGGAAATCTACTTAGTAGAATGGTTTTAAAACGATTTTTTTTTTCTAAACTAATTCAATCATTTTCCATAATTTTCTTATCTTACTATTCTTTCATCCTCTTAAAACTATAGACATTTTAGAAATTGTTTAAACCATATAGGAAAATCACAAACAAGTTACAATATTAATGGTAAATTAGGTTAAAATCCCAGTTGCAAACAAAAAATATGTTTGCAAATTTGCCAGAAAGTAGGCAGAAAAAAGAGGCCATGGTGTCTTTCCTAACACGCGGATTTACATTTTATCAGGTTATAGGATGGCATTCTTTAATGCCAAGCGTAAATTAGGCAATAACGCAAGCTTGCAACCAACAACAGTCTCCAGCAACTGTTGCTGGTAACACTACACTAGTGCCACCACTGCAGTTGCAGGCACCAAATTGGTAATTGTCAACAGCAGTAAGTGGATGTTGCTTCTGCTCAGTATGATGAGCAGAGGGAACAAGCAACCATTGTGTGCCAGCAACCACTTTCTTGTCACGTGATCATGATTTGGTTGCTGGCTGCTCGCTCATTTGGTTTCCTAATTTGCGCCCAGCCTTAGATGCATCACCCTATATGGCATCTCCTCCTAATATTTTTCTGCAATGGACAGCAGAAATATAGAGAAAGCCTTTTCTTCTTTATTATATTTGACTTTTTTTTACCCCTTTGTGGGATCTAGGCCAAAGTGCTCATTACCATTTTTTTCTGCTTCTTGCTATACAATTTTCACAAGAATCCAGTTTTTTTTAACACCAATTGAAAAAAAAAAATATGGGCTTGGAATCAAGAGCCAGGCACAAATTATGCAACAATGCAAGTTCGCAACCAGCAACAGTCTCCAGTAACTGTTGCTGGTGACACTACACTAGTGTGACTTCTGCATTTGCAGGCACTAATTTTTTTTTGGCAACAGTTGTTGCCTCTGCTCAGTATGGTGAGCAGAGGGAACAAGCAACAACTTTGTCACGTGATCATGATTTTGTTGCTGGTTGCTCGCTCATTTGGTTCTCCAATTAGACCCGGCCTAACAGATTCCTTTAGATTCAAACAACTTTACTTCATTATCACAAATACCTAGTTTAGACTTCACTTGTTGAATAATTGCTTTTAGTCATTTTTAGTTATGACACTTGGACACTTTTATCGAGGGGTTGTTGCACCATGAATTTCCCCATTTCTCTGTGGCCCAGTCCGGGTATGTATAAAAAGCATAACCACGTTTTACCAGCCCAACTGCATGCATTGTAAAGCAATGAGGTAGAAAAAAAATATTCTTACAATGTCATTCCGAAAAGCTTTCCCCCGTAGAGAAACATGTCATCAACGTTTCATGAGAAAAGTGCATGTAACGAACAGATTTTTATTACTTTGAGCCCAGGGCCCAGTAGAGACTCATATATACACACATACACATGTATACACACACCACGCACACACATAATGAAAACGTGTACAAACACATGCTGTGACACAAAAACACACAAGAGAAGAGTAGGAAGAAGAAAAAAAAAATCCTCCAAAATGCACTTACAACAAAACTAAAATATAACAACAACAAAAACCGAAATAATGATTTCTCAGGCCATAAAAATATCTGAGAATATCGAGAGAGAAAAAAATCCTAACAATTGTTAAGTCATTTTAAACAACCACAAAAAGCAAAAAAAAAAAAGAAATACATCGATTTCTTGTAAAGATAAATCCTTGACATAATTTTAAACACATACCACAAAAACATACATTCATAAAAAAGGACCCACTTTCGTTTAAATTTACACTAAAAAACAATTTAAGGGCTTTAAAAAGTGAAAACCGCCTTTTCAAATCTGGTTATTCTACCTTTCAGAAGAGCAAAATGAATAGAAAATTAAATGTGTTTTAGAAACTAGAAAGGTAGTTCAGTCACTTAAGGCTATTTTCGTGTTGATTATCTTTCAAAATAAGCAGTTTTTTTAAAAAAAATTTAAGTCTGAAAATTACCCAACTTTAAGCAGACTGATATTTAAATTTCTGTTTATAAAAAGTTTATTTTGAAACATATCAAGATGAAAATACCTTTTAAGTGATTGATGGGGCTACCCTTTATATTTTTCAAAACATTTTCTAGTCCAGAAAAACAAAAAAAAACTTCAAACACTAAATACGGAATATATTTTTCGGTCGGGTCTTTTAGAATAGCTTAAACATTCTTTCTTTTAACACGAAATTCGTTTAACATCAAATTATATTCTTGTCCATTTAATTTTATGTTAAACGATTTCCATCATAGTTAACTTGAAATAGTTTATAAATTAAAATTGATTCTCTTTAATTTTTTTTTGACAGTTTAAAATAATTTCTCAAAATAAAATATATTTTAAAACTAAATAAAAAATACCACATAGTTGTATAAAGAAGATTAACTAACTACTGGTTAAAGATGAAATAACTATTGGTTATACTTAAGGAGAAATTAAAAAAGTTAGAAACTAGAACAGTAGCTGAATCACTTGTATTTTCATGTTGATATCTTTCAAAATAAACTTTTTATAGACAAAAAATTTAAAAAATATCTTCAGGTTAAACTTGGGTCATTTTCAAATTCACATAAAAAAAAGTTCATTTTTTTAAAGATATCTTACATGAAAATAACCTTAAGTGATTGAACTACCCTTCTAGTTTCTAAAAAAAAACACTTACCAAGTTTCTTTTTAAAACCTTTAAACACTTTAAAACCAGCTTAAAGTTTAACTTTTGTTGATTATTATAAAGATATAACATATTTTAAATTAAAAGTATTTCAAATAATAATTAAAAATTAGTTGAACTTACCAAGATTAAATCTAAAATTGACACAATTTAAAAAAAAAACACAACAAAACCAGAATTAATTATTATTTCTTCTTCTTCAAAATATAATTATTGTTCATATTGAAAAATCACAACAACAAAAAAGCTGAACTTGAAAATTGTGTATTTTGTAAAAGAGAGAAAAACCGGAGTGATGCCCGTTTTGCATTGAGAGACCAAAAGCAACAAGCAAAAGTAGAACAACTAAATTGGATATAGAAGGGAACCACCACCAGCCAGCCACCAACCACCAACCACTACAAATACACAGAGAGAGAGAGAGAGATAGGCAAGAAGATATACAGCATCTGTTGCCATGGTTACCATACATACATACCCAGTAGCAACAAGCATTATACATCAATGGGCACTCTCATAGACACACACATACAAACACAAAAGATTGAATTGCATTTTCAGTAGCTAATGGGGTGTTGAGTTTTAAGAATGTCTGGTCCTGTCCGTGTGTTTATTTATGAAAATATATTTAACAACTGTCACTCCCGACTTATTTACTAGAAATCTCTTAAAATGAAAGAGATGATGGATTATTTAGCGTCAAAAGAAAATATATAACTTGTATTTATAAAAAAAAGACATTTTATCTTTTACTCTCTGCATAGAGATAATTTTATTTCCTTTTTAAATAAAATCTTTATTAAAAAAAATAAATGCAGCATTCAAGCAGTAAAAGAGAAACTGCTAAGTGTTTTTGGGGGGATACTAGAAGGGTAGCTTAATCATTTAAGGGTATTTTCATATTGATATCTTTCAAAATAAAATTTGTGTAGAGAAAATTTTTTTAAAAAAATATCGTCTCCTTAAAGTTAGATAATTTTCAAACTCGCTTCAAAAGCTTATTTTAAAAAGATATCAACATCAAAATATACTTAACGGATTGAGCTACCCTTCTAGTTTCTAAAACACATTCAAGTTTCTCTTCAAGCAGTTGATAATTTTTAATTTCTGTCTATAAAAAGTTTATTTTAAAAGATATCAACATGAAATTACTCTCAACAGATTGAGGTACCCCTCTAGTTTCTAAAACACATTCAAGTTTCTCTTCTAAGTTGATATCTTTTAAAATAAGCTTTTTATGGGTAGTTTTATAATGAACCAACTTTTAAGCAAATTGATATTTTTTTTGTCCATAAAAAGTTTATTTTAAAATATATCAACATGAAAAATATTATGAAGTAATTCCGCTACTGTTCTAGTTTCTAACATAGTACTACTTTCAAATTCTCCTTAGTTTTACTCTTCTGAAACTCAAAATAAGCAAAGTTTGGTAATGAGCTAACTATTTTCATGAAAAAAACATAACCTAAAGCCTAGTTTTGAAACAGATGGAGAATTTTCATCTGTTTGCGGCGACGTTTTTTTTTGCTCAAAGCTCAAAGCCTCGGTGCCCATCTCTGTATAACAAGCAGAAAAGCCAAAAATAGAAAAGTTATAACAATGTATTTCTGCTTTACAACAGGAAATACTTCAACTTTCAAGAAGTGTTGAGTTTATAAAAGAGGAACCATAAAGAGTAATGATACTGAAAGACGCCCCTTTCCTATTGCCTGATAAAATGTAATTCCAAGTTTTCAGTTGGCTTTTTCTGCAGTCCCACATGCAGAAAAAAGCCCATTGAAAATGCGACCGAAAACAGAATTCGACTAAACATAGAGGCGTATTCTTTGCCTGCCTGCCAGAAAGTAAATAAGGGGCATTGGTACACGAACCACTTTCCAGTGAAGTGGTCGAGTTTGACTGCAAATGTTGTTGCATGTGGCTGAGCTGTGGGCTAACAATGTATCTCTATGAATAGAGTAACAGAATCTCGACCGTTGCACATGAATACATTTTGCAATATGTCCAGGCACTTAAGGGTGCCCTTGAGAATGGCGTACTGGTAGAAACAGTGAAAGAGGCTACTACTCGCTTCCACCAATAGCAACTTCTTTAGAATGCACCAGACTACGCAAAATGGTGGCATCATAACAATGCCAGCTTAAGAATTATTGGGAACCTGGGCTAAGTGAAAAAATGGGGGCTAACAACATGCTCAGCCACAAATGTTACATTTAAACATCAGACACCTACTTTTATAACACATGCCCTCCACTTCTGATTCTGAAATGGTGGGTTATAAATTTCCACGAAAAAAATATCTTTTCCAATGTTTAATTTTTTTTTAAAGTTAAGAGACGGGGCCCTTTAAAACTGAGGGGCCCTAGGCTACAGCCCTGCGAGCCCGTGCCTTAAGATGGCACTGCACCATAAAGAAAAACACTAGCATCAATCTCTTAACCAGAAAGGTCCATGTCACTTCGCCAGACACCATCTTTCATATGTCGCTTTCACTTGTCTGTGGTCGCCACTATTCGTCTGCTACTCCAGCTTTTTGAAAACGCTTTTAGAAAACGCAAATACAAACATTTTCAAATGCTTACTACTAAAAGTTGTAAACAACCAAAAAGCAAAAATAGTGCTTCTCAAAGGCATCCTAAAAAATAGAGGGGGGAGGGGAAACATATAAAATTGAAAGAGCAAAAAAGATGAATGTGGAATCCAAGCATAAAAAAAATCTGATAAAAAATTCATATTCTTAATGGATCAAAGATGAATTTGTAAACATAACTCGTGGGGGTCTGTGTTACTTTTCCCCGCAAGGCGGATGTTAACAAATTGCACCGAAAATATCTTAGAATTTAGAATTCAGATTTTAGATTCAAGAAAAGAAAAAACAAACAAAAAATCCATTTCCCTTTTCTTCATTTCAAGTCTGTTTGTTCGAAAAACAAGAAACACAATTAAATTTAATCTTAAATAATAAGAAAATTTCTCTTTCAAGTTTTGTACAAATTAAATGTGAACTTGCCCCCCCCCCAAGTGTAAAAGTTTTATGCTTGAAAAGAAACTAAAATATTAGGCGAATTTTCTAAAATTCATTAATATAGCCTTTTAAATTAAAACTTAAGATGGTTTATGAACAGCTAGCTGAATTTCGAACTCTGACCTTTTGGAACAAAATTAACAGAAACTAAAATGGTAACTCAATTATTTAAAGAGTATTTTTATTACTGATATATAGGGCTCGGATTTTGATGCAATATCAACCGGAATGTTCATCAATTTGTGGCCCAAAAGCCAACTGTGAAAAAAAGCTGAGTAGAGAGGCTAGATGTCTGTTTACTATCAGTTATCAATTAGAGTTCTAAAGCCTCTAACCATTGTTTTTAATTAGAAAGAACAGTTGTTTTTTTTTATCTAAACGAGATTGTCACTTCACACAATTGGCACTTGGGCCACATATTGAGAAACATTCCGGTTGATATTGCATCAAAATCCAAGCCCTACTGATATACATTATCTTTCAAAATAAACTTTTTATAGACCAAAAATACTACAGTAAATAATTACATTGGAGTTATTCACACTAGCAGCCACAGCAAGCGTCTTTTTTCGCACCATAGTGGCAATGAGTGATTGAGTCCAACCACAAGTGGCGACTACCACCTGTTTGTCAATGACGAAAGTAAGACCATACCAGTGGCTCCTTCGCACTGACAGTATGGGAATGTTTTCAACGGTGGTCCATGTGAAACAAGCCAAGTTAACTACTTAGTGGCGCCACAAATACACGCTACAAGTAATGTTTTTTTTTGAGTAATGCATTTCATTTTATTCATACAGCTCCAATATCGTTAAATGGCAACAATTGTTGAATTTTTTTATGTTTGAAAAATGTGTACATGAAGATACACAGTTGAGCAAATACTTTTCTAGTATTCAAGAAGTTACTTCGAAATGAAGTTGCCCTCGATTATGTAAATCTTTGACTGAACTGATGTGTTCAGTAAATTTTCTGTTGAGCCACCCTTAAAATTGACAGGAAATGAATAAAAAACCAAAAAAGTAGAAAGAAGAAAGAAAAAAAAAACTGAAACAAATGTTACATAGACAAAGATCCATGTACAAACAATGTGAACTAGACTAGAATAACATTCACACATACGTAATTAGATAGGGACATCTCTCTCAATGACACACACAGTTGTGGCAATAAGAGGAAAAAATGATGATAAAAACCACTTTCAAACAGAATTTCTCTCTTTCACATAAAAGTGAAATGAACCCAAAATTGCAACTTGGATGAGTGTTTGTGTATGAGAATTTTTTCTGACATGAATGACTGACTAGATAGGCAGCAAAAATGAACTGACTGCAATGCTTGGATCTCACAGGCTTGAAAAAAAAAGCAAAAGAAACAAGCAAAAATAACAAATCTGGAGAGAAAAAAAAATGTTTCCATTATATTTCTGCTTTTTTTCCGCGTTTAAATGCGATCGCATATTACAATAGAAAACATTTCAAGGATGTCGCTGAATAGGTGAAGCAAAACCATAAAGAATAATGAATGCACCTGAATGAACGCCTTTCCTATTGGTTGACAAACACCATATTTCGTGTAGCAAGAAGAAACAATTTCACCATTTATTTCTGCATACAAATTCAGCCAGATAAATAGAATAGCATTAATAAAATTAAAGATAAATTTCTTTTTCAGTGGATTTTTTTTTTGCATGTGAGAACCATCTCTAAGCTTTCGATTTCGATAGCGTGAAGAAAAGCAGAAAACACAAACAGAAAAAAAAAACAAATCAGAAAAAAACGTTTCTGCTGTATTTCTGCTTTCTTTTGCGTTTAAGTGCTATCGCACATTACAACAGAAAATATTTCAAGAATATTGTTGAATAGGTGAAGCAACCATAAAGAATAAAGCACCTGAAGGAACCCCTTTCCTATTGGCTGACAACATATTATTCTGTGCATTTGTTCCAATAGATTCCTGCTTTCCTTCAAATTCAAGGGTTCTCACACATTACAACAGAAAACACTTCAAGCAGACTATCTCATTTTCATTAAACTCAATAAAGAATAGAAAGATGAATAAGAATGACGCATCTGAATGATGGCTTTCTATTGGTTGATAACATGTAATTCTGTGCTTCAGAATGAAACAAATTCAGTTTTTTTTTCTAACAAATAAACAGAATAGAATTATATAAAATATAAAATTGTGTTTCAGTCATATTGATCTAAACCCAAGGTAGAAAAATGTAGAGAAAAAAATCCTAGTGGAAAAAATGTGCTTAATTTGAATAATTCCATTCTAGTTGACTGAAAAAAAAAGCTGAAATTGTTTCTTTCTGCCATCTCGCCCATCCGTAAATACATTTTTATCAGCCAATAGAAAGGCCCACTTCAGACATAATATTCTTTCAAGCTCCTCCTTCTATCATTTCTCTTCTCTTCTATAAAATTCAACAAAATTCTTGAAATATTTTCTGTTGTAATGTGTGAGAACCCTTGAATGCAAAGATAAGGAGATATTTTTCTTCTATTTCTACTTTCTGCTTGTTTTTACGCATGTGTGATCCAGGCCATAAGACTTTCTCTCATCATCAGTCTGCTCTAGATAAAAAAAAAGACTGCATAAAGATAGAACCGCATATACTTCACAATGACACCATTGGGAAATAAATACAAGTACTGCAGCCATTTCTGTTTTTTTTTTTATAAAGAATGAGAGAACAGAAACACATATCTAATCTTTATGGTAACATATCATAAATATGAGAGTTAATATTGACACTAAAAACGCATTTCATTCAAAAGTATAAGAAAAAGAACTTTATAAAATATGAATTGAGTAAAAAAAAAAAAAAACTTACCAAAAAATGTTTCTGTTCGATGGAAACGTTGGGAGTCAAGCAGTGGCCATCCCATAGATTTTTTTCCGCAACTGTCACAAAAATGCCAGTTGTTTTACAGATAATTTTCATAATCAGTCAAAGTTGCAAAACATGCAAATTGAAATTAGACAACAAAATGGAATAGGAACTTGTTGACTATTCTGCATTACAGAAAAAAATGGTGGTTGTTATAAAGCTAAGGTTTTTGTTGTAATTTGTTAACATTCTATGAATACCGACGGTCATTTGGTAGTTTTCATTTTCTACTTTTTTAAACCTTTTGTCCCCTCTCCTTTTTTCCTCATAAAAAAGAGGGGACAAAAGCCAATAAAAAACCTTTGCCCCCTCTGTTTTATTAGTGTACCACTTATTGAGACTCAATATTACAATATAATGTGTGTTTATAGTATAGGGCTCAAGTTACAGTAGAGTAACCGATCTCTACATGAATTACTTTAAGAGGCCTACATTGCAAAGATAGTTAGCATCGTTTTTCTATTGAGCCCATAGACCCGATTGTTAAAGAAAAACCGTTAATTTTTAAAATACACAGTCGCGGCATTTATTTTTTATATTTAAAGTTGTCCAATTTTAATTTTTCAAAGTGCAATGTGCACTTTAAATATATGCTGATCTAGTGAAAAAAAATGACAAAAAATTGGTGTTTTTCTATTTTTAAAAACTATTTCAAAATCGCGAATTTTTAACTCTTATGTTAAACTCCATTGAGTACGCGCGCTCGTAAGAAAAAAAAAATCCATTAAAATGTTGGTAAAAATACCAAAAAATAATTTTAAAAACCACAGAGTGAAGCCAACACATTGGCGCACATGCTGAATTTCTTCTGTTTTTTTGAAATTATTTTTAGGTATTTTGTTTTTTACTTACGAGCGCGTACTCAGTGGAGTTTAACATAAAGAGTTAGAAATTCGCGATTTTGAAATACCTTTTAAGAATAGAACTGCACTTACCAATTTTTTGTCTTTCTATCACTAGATCAGCATATATTTGAAGTGTTGTACTTTGAACCATCAAAATTGGACAACTTTAAATATGAAAAATAAACATTACCGCGACTGTGTATTTTAAAAACTAACGTTTCTTCTATAAGATCGGGTCTATGGGCTCAATAGAAAAACGATGCTAGCGCTCTTTGTGGAGATTTTTCAAAGTAATTTTGCAATGTAGCCTCTTAAAGAATATTTTCATGATGTAATTTTTAAAAATAAGCTTTTTATGATAATTTCAAATTCCACATTTTGATTTTCCCTCATTTTGAGCTAAAATGCCTCAAAAAAACTGTCTTATGAGATTCAATAATAGATGAATCACTTCACTTAGTAATTTCATATTGAAATCTTTCAAAATAAACTATTTATAGACATACTAGGCAGCCCAGAGAATTTACTAATTTAGTATAACGCATTGTTAAACTAACTAGTTAAGACCCACCAAATAATTTCCCAAATGCAAATTTAAAAATTAGTTGAAAAGCATCATGAAAATTACAGGATGGTTCAGAAATCCCCGACATCCTTACTAGTTTAACACCTTGTGAAATCTGCCAAGAAACTTTCTGAAGCACCCCTACATTTGTTGTATGCTTTGTAGAAATGGCAGCCCCTATGAATCAGCCAAATCTAAATTCCTTTAATGAAAACACATCCTCTGGAAGTATATTCATTCCATTGTCAAATGACCCATGGTTTAAATTACCAAAAAATAAAGGATTTGTTCATGCAAACAAATTCTCTAAACACATTTCTCCCTAAAACTACGGAGCCCTGTAAAGGACATGCGAGATTTTTTTTTAAATCTCGACATTTCGACTTTTAATCTCTAAATTTCGACTTTTAATCTCTTATTCGGCCATGTTGTGCGCACCATACTCTAATAATTAAATTATTGCAAGCGCCCTCTTTTAGCAGCAATAATTTAATTATAAGAGTATGGTGCGCACAACATGGCATAATTAACATGACCGAACAAGAGATTAAAAGTCGAAATTTCGAGATTTTTGAAAAAATCGAAATTTCGAGAGTAAAGTCGTAATATCGAGATTAAAGTCGAAATTTCGAGATTTGGGAAAAAGTCGAAATTTCGAGATTTTGGAAAAATCGAAATTTCGAGATTTTTTAAAAAAATCTCGCCTGTCCTTTACAGGGCTCCGTATAAAACACTTTCAAAGTTCTTTTTTTGAAAATGCAGAATTATCTAGTTTCAGCCATGTTGTTACTTACAAAAAGAAATGAAAAATCTTGAAATGAGACCCAGCATCAACGAAATAAAGCGTTATACCACCACCACCACCAACCACCACGAAGCAAATTAAAGCAAAAAAAACCTAAATTTATGGTGAGAAAAAAAAAACTCAAAAATAATAATTAAGCGAGTTTTACTTTTTTTAAAAAAAAAAACATTAAGCACATTAAATCACAAACAGACAAAACACAAAACAAAAACAAACAAACAAAAATTTAAATTGGAACAGATTGCATTCCAAAATAAACAAAATTTAGCAATTAAAGAGATTTTTTTTCCAATAAAAATGTTTGTTTTACCAACATTATTTCAAATTAAAAAAAAATCATTTGTGGGTTTTTTGTGTGCGCTTTTGACAATTATTAAAGCAACAACAACTGCACAAAAATAGCACGATTAAATTTTAGTATTACACTCTTGGCACACAGGCCACTTTTTACCACTTTTCGAGTGCAAAAGTGAAGTCGGATTGTCGCCAAAACCAACCACCTTGAGACTTTCCAATAGAAAATGCATTGAAATCACATTGAAACCACCTTCGACTTCATTTTGCAGTCAAAAAGTGGTCAGTGTATTCCAATCCTTACAACTATTGGGCCTTGACACACAAGACCACTTTTCGATTGCAAAACGCAAGTCAGGATGTCGCCAAAACCGACCACCTCGAGTCTTTCCGATAAAAAAAAATTAAGATTGCAACCACAGTCCAACCACCTTCGACTTCAATTTACAGTCGAAAAGTGGTCCGTGTGCCAAGGCCCTTAAAAGCGCGTAAACAAATTTCGACTTCCCAATTGCTCCAATGTAATATTTCAATGAAGTTTCTATGTGCAGTTAAAAAAAATTGAGCCATAGATAACTGTGTCCAATGGACACAACAACGAGGGTTGGATGTGGAGGCTACAAATGCTTCTAATTAAGATGGTTTATAAACAGCTGATTTTCGAACGATTCATCTTTCATACACACAAAATTAAGAGAAATGTCAAAGTGTTTTAGAAACTAGAAGGGTAGCACAGAATCACTTAGGGTATTTTCATGTTGACATCTTTCAAAATAAACTTTTTACAGACAAAAATTTAAAAAAAAAATATCGTCTACTTAAAAGTTGGACCATTTTTAAACTGATATAAAAAGCTTATTTTGAAAGATAATCAAGGATAAAAATACACATAAGTATTTGGCCTACTCTTCTAGTTTCTAAAACACATTTAAGTTTTTCTTCATTTTGCATCCTGAAAAACAGTTATAATCAAGAGTTAGAGACGCGTTTACACTTTAAAACCACCTTAATTAAGTTTACGACATTTTTTTTAAAAAAAATTACAATATTTTTCATTCTACAAAAAAAAACCCCGCGGAAACAAAAAAGCTGATTTTATTCTTTAAGCGACCGTCAAAACCCCGGAACTTAACATTAACATTTAAAAAACACAAAAAAGTTAGATCGCTTAAAATAAACGACTAGAATAACAAAATAAAATCAACTTTTTCTTCTTTCTTTCTTCTTTTTTTTCATTCAAATTGTATTTTTTTTACTACCTGGCAGTTTTTGTTTATCTAGTTTTTATCTTTCTATAAAAAAGTAGAAATATTTTTTTTATAATTTATAATAATTATATTATAAAATGTTTTAACCCTGTCTCTTTATATAAATTATAACCCCGAATTTTGTTTAAAAAAAAAACAATAACAAAAACTCAACCCTCACAAAAGTTAGGAAAAAAAAAATGCATATCAAAAATTAATTACATCAAATAAATTAGTAAAAAAAAAAAAGCTAATCAATTTGTTAACCACATTTTATAATTATTAAAATCATAACTTCACCCCATAATTTACATCCCAGGAAGAAATTATTCCCTCAAATCTTCCTCCTAACAGCCGTATATTCTAAAACATATGAAACTTAAATAAAAGCTAAACTTAAAAACTCTCCATAGGCATATACCATATAGAGTTTTGTCTTGCATCATGATTTAAACTTAACTTTATTTTAAAGCAACGTTTGTTTTCAATACGGAGGTTAGACCACCATTTTTTTTAAGATGTTTTATGAAACAGCAGATTTTCAAACTCTGGTTATTCTATGTTTTCAGAAGAGCAACACACTGAAGAGAAATTGAAAGTGTTAAAAACTAGAAGGGTAACTCAAATTACATAGATTTTCATGTTGATATCTTTCAAAATAAACTTTTTATAGACAACAATTATAAAAAAAAATAGTGTCTACTTTAAGTTCGGCCATTTGAAATCTCACATAAAAAGCTTATTTTGAAAGATACCAACACGAAAATACTCCAAAGTGATTGAGTAACCCCTTCCAGTTTCTAAAACCACAAGTTTCTCTTAATCTTGGCCCCCCATAGTTTGAATGGCGTTTACCCTTTAAGATTACAGCAATAATCGAAAAGTGTTTTAGAAACTATAAAGGTAATAATCATCTCAAGAGATTTTCATGTTGACATATCTTTTAAAATAAACTTTTTATGGCCGTTTTAAAAACAAAAATCGAAATTTCAAACTGCCATAAAAGGTTTACTTTTCAAGATATCACCATGAAGTAGCCTTAAGTAATTGGAGTTAGCCCTTCTAGTTTCTAAAGCACTTTTCAAGTTTCTCTTTAATTCTGCTTTTGAAATACAGAATAACCAGAGTTCGAGAAACAATTCCAATTTTAAAACCAACTTAAACATCACCAGGTTTGAGGTTTGCACATTTTGAGAACAAAACTATTTAAAAGAAATTCAAAGTTTAATCAAAACTAGAAGAGTAAAAGAATAACCTAATTGTATTTTCGCGATGATATTTTTAAAATTAAATTTTCAAAACAATTTCAAAGAAAAACGATTTTCATTTTTAGTTTTGCAAAAATCTCATTAGAAATCTTCAGATGTAATGGCTTCTTGTTTCGAAAGAGAATTTTTCACGTTAAAATCTTTCAAAATAAACTTTTTAAATGTAGTTTAATCAATGAGCACATTTTTCAGTTGTTTATTAACAATAGCCGACATTGTTTTAAATTTACTTTTGGCCCAAGTTTAAAATGAAAAATAAAAAAATGAAGACTTGTAAAAATTGCCAAAGAAAAAGTTTATTTTTAAAAATATTATAAAATTCAAAACTTCTAAAAATTAAACTAAACTTTCAATTACTCTTAAAAAGTTCACTCCAAAAAAAAAGCTGTAAAACTTACGGCCGTATTTCAAAACGTTACTCCAGACAAAGCTAAACTTAAAAACTCTCTTTAGACTCACTATTATGATTTAAGCTTAACTTTATTTTAAGAAACGTTTTTGAATACGGAGGTAAATCCTTGCATCCTCTGTTGTAGTCCCCAGAAAAAAATTTACTCGGGATTTCTTCGGACTCGTTTTCTCGTTAACAAAAAACCCTCGGTTCGGTTCTCCAAACCTTCTTCGTAACGACCGAGAAAATCCTCTCTTCGAGACGTAAAACTGTCAAATAACATTATATCGCAAAAGTGTTAGTAACAAACAAAGAAATTATTTCACATGTGTTGTCAATATAAAATTAAAATTCAAGGCAATTTCATGCAAATTTTTTTTGCGGGCCACCTTTTTTTTAAAAATTCTTTCGTTTTACGAAACGACGAAAGCCGATAAAGACTCGTAAAGATGCATTGTAAAGTTATCATCATCCTCATCGCATATATTCAGAGATTTCCGTCTCCGGAATAGAATAACTCTCATCCGTATGCGAAGCAGCCGCCTGCATACGAAGGCCCGGATTAACCAAAATCTCCGTCGAAGACCTTTCGAGATGACGATGACTACGAGAAGTTACGGTAGAAGAGGCATGTGACGGATCAGACGTACCAGTTCCGTATCGATAACCGGTCTGCGGCCTTTCGAACACGCTCGGTATCTCTTCCACGATTTCCGTTGTGGATCTCTCGGCAATGCTTCGAGCCGTAGTCGAGTAACTCGTTTCCAATCCTTGACCACTCCACAACGAAGGACGATGATCTCTTTCGAATCGTATCGCCTCTTCGTCGTCCTGCATCGAAAGAAGATCGAAATCAGACGATCGAGACGTTCTTCTCGAACGAGAAGTCGTCGGAGTGATGGCTCCCAGATCCAAGTCCTCGTACTCATATACGGGTGGAAGAGAACTCCTACGGCTCCTCGTGTCGAGCGGATCACTTTTCTTACGATAACGCTGACGAGGATGATAACCCGAACTGCCGCCACTGGAAGCGATCGAAGGTGGCACTTCGCTTATGGTCGAAGAAGTATCGCTAGGAGCTCTTTCGGACTCTGGAGGACCGGCCAAGATACGAATTATAACGTCCCATTTACGAGGTTCGAATAATTTTTCGTAACGTTGATCCTTTCGTATCGTTTCCAATTCTTCGTAGGTACGAGCCTCTTGTAACATCGTTCGTAACGTTGTGTCTGTTGTAATGATCCTCTTCCATCGTTCGCGATCGTCTACGGACAACGTGTCGACTTCTTCCTCTTCTTCTTCGTCGATCTCTGTGGGCGCTTGCGGCGCTAACACCCTAATCAGAACGTCCCAGTTTGGTGGCGGTTGTGGTGGCGGCGGAGGAGGAATATCCGGTTCTCCATTATCGTAAAGACTTTGAGGCCGTTCCGAAATATAAGACATTTGATCCCATTGATCAGCTTCAGAATCGGTTGTGACCGTCGGAGCATGATTAGAAGACTCTCCGTTATCTGCCGGATAAGTACGAATCATCACGTCCCATTTAGGAGGTGGTTCTTTAACGTGTGACTGTGTCGTCTGTCGCGTTTGACGCGTCACGTCTTCTCTCGAATGAGCCTCCGTTACTGTCGTCAAGTAACGATCGTCGATCGTGTGACGTTGAGTCAACGGAGGTCCTCGATAAATGGCTGGCAGATCGGCTACTTCGGAAGGAGCCGAACGAGGAACGGAATCCACCTCGTCATAATTTGGCACGTGCCGCGGCGGCGGCGCCTCCATTTCTCGGCGCGTAATCTCTTCTAAGTATTCCGAAACAGAACGAGCTTCGGACATTGTGGCAGTGTGAACTCTAGGTATCATCGGAGGTCCTCGTATCCAAGGACTTTCATCTTCGTCGATATCCGACGGTGGCGCCGGAGCGAAACGCATTCTAGTCACTTCTTCGGTCAATTCGGTCGACAGCGAAGTGTCTTGACGCGAAGTGACCGTTTCTTGTTGTCTTTTTCTGATTTTAGCATAAACGGGAGGAAGAGCGAGGATCGGTGCCGAAGGTGGTTGCTGTTGATAAAGGAGTCGTCGAGCCGAAAGAAGTGATCTCTCGTATTCTTCTCTCCTCATGAGATAATCTTCCTGTTCGTAGATCGTCGTCAGTGGTCTCTGAGCAGGCGGTGGCGTCGGCGTCGCGTCCTCTCGAATGTAAGCTCTGTTATCGTATCGATAATGTTCGTCCGTCGTCGATTCGCTGACGAACGTCGTGTCTCTTCTCGTCTCGACTTCTTCGGTGTCACTATGCATAGACGAAGGCGATTCGCTCGGATAATCGGACGGAATGCTGTCTACGTGTGTGAGTAGAGCAGCTTCCGAACCGGACGTCGAATGTGCCGTTGCTCTCGGAATACGAAATCCATCGAAAGCGGACAAAGTTCCCATCGTAGAACCGCTCAGTTTGGTTATTTCGGAGGCTGGAGCTGAACTGACGGCTCTTCTCTTACGAACAATCTTTATGTTACGTTTCTTGAGGCAGTAGTAAGCGAGACCGACTCCGAGAAGAAGAAGGGCAAGAAAAAGTAGAAAACAGATTATAACGTAGATTTCGGCTTCACTTAACCGCTTTGGTTTTGCGACAATTCCCGGAGGTTCCACTGGAAGCAATCTGCAAAAGAAAAATATTTAAAAAAAAACGATTAAGATCTTTACTAATAATGTTGAAATCTTTCGTACGAGGATTGATTAATAAATTTTTAAAAAATTTAAATTTCAAAGTGTATAATGGAAACCGTTTAACACGAAATGGAAGGGACATGTTAAACGAATTTCGTGTTAAATGAATTATTATAGTATTATTTCTAAGAAACCAGAGCGAAACTGAATCGCATAAGATGGGTTTCGCCGCTCGAAATCTGGTTTATTCTGTCTTGCAGGAGAAAAATTAGAAGAAACCTAGAAAGTGTTTTAGAAACTAGAAGGGTAACTCAATCACTTAGTATTTACATATTGACACCTTTCAAAATAAACATTTTATAGACAAAAATTTAAAAAAAAATGTCATATGTTTAAATTAAAGTTGGGTCATTTTCAAACTGACATAAAAAGTTTTATTTTGAAAGATATCAACATGAAAATACCCTGAAATGATTGCGCTACCCTTCTAGTTTCTAAAACATACTCAAGTTTCTCTTCGTTTTTAACCGGGAAGATGTAATAATCTACAGTTCGACAGGCGTTTCCACTTTAAAACCACTTTAAGTGATTTAATTACTCTTCTAGTTTTTTTTAAAAAAACACTTTCAATTTCTTTCAAAATGTTGCTTGTACATTGTTCACTTTCATTTACATATTTTGTAGAAATGGGACATTCGAATACTCGAATCACACGAATCTTGAAAAATATTTGAGATTCGAAAACTCGAAACTTCGCGGTTTTTTCGTCTTTCGAATCTTAACCTTAAAAATTGATAAAAACTTTGGTTGAAATTAGTTTTGAACTCCATTGACGTCCAATAGAAGCGTTGACTAACAAAAAAACCCGGCGATTGTTGCAATTTCGGTGGTTATCCGGATCACCAATATCATCACCTTGTGGCCTGACCCTGAGTGCCACACTTATTATTTTATTATTAATAATTTAATATTTAATGTTATTTCATTTATTTGTATCTTCTTAATTAATAATATAGCATTTTTATATGAGGGATTCGAGGTTCTTTTAGGATTCGGATTCGAGTTCGGTTTCGTCCCACTTCTAATATTTTGCAAATAGCTGACTTCAGAGAAACGTCTTAAATATGTTATTTTTTTTTAGTTAAATAATTAAAAAAAATTGCTTCAGAATTAAATTATAATAAATCATTTTTTTCTTCAATCCTGTACCGGTTCACAAAGTTTCTTACGGAAACGGTGTTAAGGGGACGATCGGAGGAGGCACGGGTGGACCGTAACGACAGATTATCGTCTTCACTTCATCTTCGTCGACAATCAGTCCCTTACGAAAGCGGACCACAATGTCGTTTATAAATGTCCTCTTCGGATCCTGAAAATGAAGGAAGAAAAAAAACAAAAATTGTATTATTTGCTTTTTTAAAGGTGGTTTTAACTCTGATTATTACTGTCTCTTTCAGGTGGAAAATGAAAAGAAAATTGAATGTGTATTAGAAACTAGAAGGGTAGCTCAATCACTTAAGGGTATTTTCACGTTGATATCTTTCAAAACAAGCATTTTATGTCAGTTTGAAAATAACAGAACTTTAAAGCAAACGATATTTTTTTTAAATTTTTGTCCAATAAAAAGTTTATTTTGAAACATATCAAAAGCATGAAAATATTATTAAGTAATTAAGCTACCCATTCTAGTTTCTAACAAACTAGAAACTAGAAACGGTAGCCTCAATCACTTAAGAATATATATTTTTTTTAATATTTGATATCTTTCAAAATAATATGTCATTTTGAAAAATGACAGAACCTTAAGCAAACGATATTTTTTTTAAAATTTTTATCAATAAAAAGTTTATTTTGAAAGATATTAACACGAAAATATTTAAAGTGATTAAAGCTACCTCGCTCTACTTTCTAACACATTAAATTTCTTCTTGATGTTAACTTGAATAGATTTTTAGAAACTAGAACGGTAACTCAATCACTTAAGGGTATTTTATTTTTTCATCTTGTTATCTTTTAAAATAAACTTTTTATGTTTAAATTTGTAAACAACGCAACTTAAAACCAACAATATTATTTTAGCTTCTTTTTTTCTCCTTCGTATGAATAGTTTATTTTGAAAGATATTAACATATTATTAAGTAATTCGGCTACCCACATTCTAGTTTCTAATAAACTTTCAATTTCTCCTTAGTGTTCCCCGTTCCTCTTCTGAAAATATACAAAGAATGTAATAATAATTGTAAGAAGAACAACCTCTCGAGTTCCGCAACCCTGAAGTGGAAGTCGGATCGTGTAGACCGTATCTCCGTACCCTTCGACTTGACACGGACTCTGCGGATCTCTATTGGCGTACACGATACCGTAAAAGGGATCCTTGAAGTCGATCGTCACCACCATGTCTCCAGATTCGCAAGACAGAAAAGCTGTAAAAAATTAAATCGTCCGTTCAAGTTTAATCTTCGAACTCTTTGAATTATTCTTTCTTTCAGAAGAACGAAATTATGAAAAAAACTTCAAAGTGTTTTTAGAAACTAGAAGGGTAGCTCGAACACTTAAGGGCTATTTTCATGTTGATATCTTTCAAAATAAACTTTTTATATTAAAATAATTGGTTCAATTTGAAGTGAAAAAAAGGTAGAACTTAGGAATTGCCATAAAAAGTTTAAAATGAACGATAATTCGTCATGAAAATCAATTTAAGCGATTGAATTACTCTTCTAGTTTCTAAAACACGTACAATTCCTTCTAAAGCTGGTTTTAAAGTGTAAACTTAGCTCTTCAAAGTCAAGGAATTCCATCTTTTTAAAAACAAAATTAAGAAAAACATGAAAGTGTTTTTTAGAAACTAGAAGGGTGGCTTCTCAATCAGATATTGATATCTTTCAAAATAAGCTTTTTATGTCAGCTTGAAAATGATACGAACTTTAAGCAGCAGATCATTTTTTTGTATATAAAAAAGTTTATTACGAAAGATAAATGAAACACGAAAATTAAGTGATTCAGTGACCCTTCTAGTTTTAAAACACTTTCAATTTCTTCTTAGAGTTGGAATATAGAAGAAGCCCACTTTTTTTGACCATTTTTCGAGTGCAAAATGGAAGTCCAAGGTTGTTGTTCGTTGTGGTTGTAATACATTTTTTTCTATGGAAAGACTCAAGGTGGTCGGTTTTGGGGACAACTCGGCTACATTTTGCAGTCGAAAAGTGGTCTGTTTGTCAACGGCCTTAAGTGTTGATCAACTGAAACTGCAGAATAACCACATAATCAGTTAATAAATTAAAATGTATTTTAATTGCCTTTGGTTTTATTTGTGGTAATGGCAGTTTTAATTTCTCCATAATGAGCGATGTCCACTGTGGTGTCCTCTCTAGTTTTGTCGCCAGTTTGACCCTTCACTTCAAGAAATAAGAAGAGTAGAAGGGCAAAGTGAAGAGTCACCACTGTCCATAAGACGTTGTTCACCTTCATTGTCTAAAATGAAAAATGAAAATAAATTAATTAAAGTTAGTTGGTTCGTAAGGTAAATTTTCATGAGTAAAATTCATACAAATAAAAATATTCAAAATTCACACAAAGTTATTTTTTTTATAGAAAAGACGAAACTAGAAGAGTTATTTTTAATTGTGACTAGCTTTAAAATAACGGCAATTTGAAAATCATTTCATTTTCTTTCTCTCTCTAAATGTTGACAAAAAAAACTAAATTTGACCGTTATCAAATTTAAGCCATAAAAAGTTTATTTTTTAAAATATCATTATTATAAACATTTAGTATAAAACGTCTACTATTCTAGTTTTTAAATATGAATTTTTCTTCCTTTTGAAGATGATGATAATGATGATATGATGCCTTTAAAATTAAACTTTTAAGTTTGAAAAATGACGACATTTTAAAATTTGTGCTAACGTTTTAGTTAAAAAAAAAAGACAACGTTAAAAATGACACTTTTTATGACAATTAAATTGTCATTTTTAACGTTATTCGTTATTAGAAATTTAAAAATAATCTAAGTTCATTAGATACTAGAATAGTAATGTTGTTAAAAAATATTTTCATTATTTAAAATCTTTAAAAATAAAGTATTTTGACACATAAAACAATAGTTAATGTCTAAACTATTGTTTTTTTTTTTTCATTTACAAATTGAGATAAAAAGTTCATTTTGAAAGATATCGAAATGAAGAAAAAAAAAATTTTTTAAGTAAAAAAAATGGATGTTTAAATGTTTTCATAAAAGATAACTCAAAAAGACCAGAAAAATGTATTTTTCAGTCAGAGAACCTAGTTCGAGGCTATAGATTTCATTTGCATCTAAAAATAGCCGCCTTCAAACTAGAATTGTAGTCTCTAACTGAGGTTCTTTGGATGAAAAACGCATTTTTTTTTCCGGTTGCCTGTAATGATATCTTCAAAAATAAACGTTTTATCACAAAAATAACATTTAGCAAATACACCTACTATTCTAGTTTCTAATTTTGTTGTTTTTTTCTAAAAAAAAAAAGTTGCTTTCTATAAAAAGTTTCTGTCCACTTCATAGTTTATACACCTGAAAATTACATGTTGCGCCACCAGAAAACAAGACAAGAGTAAAAAATAAAATCCTTTTTCTTGATTGCAACTTTTTTTTGAACATTTTTAACGGTGAAAATGCTTAAATTTGTAAAGTTCAATGACGATTTCACGCAAACACCCACAGAAAACAAAAAGCAACACAACATTGTGATTAAGACAGAAAAGTGTTTCATGAACACACTGATTGTGTTCGGTGAACTTTACAGACAAAATTTTAAAACTTCAGGTTGAATTCAGGTTGAAATTCACAGGACCAGAACAACATTCGGAAGTTTCTTTCCAAAAAAAAACAAAAACCTTGAGTCTTTGTCGTAGTCTCGTTTTTTTTGGCTAAAGAGGCCTAATTTTGTGGCCTAATGAGGCTCTTCATGACCACTGCGGTCTCTTACTTGGCCACTCTGGCCACGCGAGGCCAACTGCGCCTCCTAAGAGGCCCCTTAATTGACCACTGTCGTCTCATGCATGAAGCATCACAATTTTTGCAAAAGTGGCCTCGCGAGGCTTCTCTGGTTCGCGGTGGCCTCGCGAGGCTTCCCTGGTTCGCGGTGGCCTCGCGAGGCTTCCCTGGTTCGCGGTGGCCTCGCGAGGCTTCCCTGGTTCGCGGTGGCCTCGCGAGGCTTCCCTGGTTCGCGGTGGCCTCGCGAGGCTTCCCTGGTTCGCGGTGGCCTCGCGAAGCTTCCCTGGATCGCGGTGGCCTCGCGAGGCTTCCCTGGATCGCGGTGGCCTCGCGAGGCTTCCCTGGATCGCGGTGGCCTCGCGAGGCTTCCCTGGATCGCGGTGGCCTCGCGAGGCTTCCCTGGATCGCGGTGGCCTCGCGAGGCTTCCCTGGATCGCAGAGGCTTCGCGAGGCTTCCCTGGATCGCAGAGGCCTCGCGAGGCTTCCCTGGTTCGCAGAGGCCTCGCGAGGCTTCCCTGGTTCGCAGTGGCCTCGCGAGGCTTCTCTTGATCGCACAAGTGGCCTCGCGAGGCTTCTCTTGATCGCACAAGTGGCCTCGCGAGGCTTCTCTTGATCGCACAAGTGGCCTCGCGAGGCTTCTCTTGATCGCACAAGTGGCCTCGCGAGGCTTCTCTTGATCGCACAAGTGGCCTCGCGAGGCTTCTCTTGATCGCACAAGTGGCCTCGCGAGGCTTCTCTTGATCGCACAAGTGGCCTCGCGAGGCTTCTCTTGATCGCACAAGTGGCCTCGCGAAGCTTCTCTTGATCGCACAAGTGGCCTCGCGAAGCTTCTCTTGATCGCACAAGTGGCCTCGCGAAGCTTCTCTTGATCGCACAAGTGGCCTCGCGAAGCTTCTCTTGATCGCACAAGTGGCCTCGCGAAGCTTCTCTTGATTACCGTTGCCTCATGAGGCTCCCTATTGACCACTGTGGTCATGTCAGGCTCCCTTGAACACCTAATTTGACAAAAGAGGCTTAAAAAAAAAACGATTACCTGTCTTACCTTACCTGCACTTAAAAGATAAAAATGTTCATTTTGAACCATAAAAAAACTAACAAAAAAACCGTGTTTCCAGAACAGAACATAAAATCTCTTCGTTTGAAGTAAAAAAAAAATACACAAAATTGTTAGTTTTTGTCGTCTTTTCTTAAAGGAGGAGGAGATATTCTTCTGCGAATTTGTTCGAATTCAGTCAAGAAACAGAAGAAGAAACAAAAAAAAATTCATCTTATTCATGATGAGAAGAGAATCGTAAAAAAATAATCTCATGAGAATAAACTTAAAAAAAAAGTGGCAACTAATTAAAACATTTTACCTGGAGATTATTTTTAAGACGGATTAATAAAAAGTAGAATTGTCTTTTTTTTTTTCCTGTATCATGAAAATAAAATATCCAAAAATATCCTTGAAACTTTGCTTTTTTTTTTCTGTTTTCCTCAATTCTTCTTCATAGATTTTTCTTTAACTAATTATGAATTCCAAATGCGTTCCACTTTTAGAACTTTAATGATAGTAAGTGACCAGAATATAACGGTAAATGCCATTAGTAGTAATATTTATGAGCCTATATAATATAACTTACATGGTTATATATATAGACATATAGAGAGACCACCACCAACAATAGATTGTCCTCAATTCTTTTTTATTCCAACATATAAATATTTAAAACATGTTTTAAAATTTAAAAGAAAAATGGCAATCACTTTTTTTTTTGCCAACTGTTTTTCACACGACTTTTTATTTAAATAATCTTTCAGTGTACTTGAAGTGTGGATTTCAAAAACGTTGTAAATGCCACATAAAGAGCGAATTACGGTTTTTAATCGAAAATGGGTTGCAAACGCCATGTTTTTTTTTTTGCAGGAGGGATTTTGCTTGTCGCCAAAGTGCTATTTTCCTAGTGGTAAAATAAAACCAACCTAACCAACCTAACGTTGTAACAGCCAATAACAATTAAGAGTGACAACTTGACCAGTCACTTAAGTGACTATAGTCACGTTGTAAAACAAGGCAAGTATGCCCCAGAACTAAAATTTCGTTTGCCCCGCCCTTTTATGAGCGCTATCAATTTCTAATTGGTTTGTTACTTGGTCTGATGCCATAAAAGGGCGGAGACAAACGAAATTTTAGTACTGAGCACACTTGCTTGTCGTTGTAAACGCCACTATAGTGACACAGTAGTGACAACTTGTCAGCACATCTTTTTGCTTGTTGGCATTTATAACGTTTTGGAACTGAAGTGAAGTTTTTTTTATTTTCAAAACTAGAATGGTGAAAGATTATGCTACAAAGTTTTTTTCATGACAATATCTTACAAAATAAAACATTTTATAGTTCATTTCGAGCAAATGACCCATTTTGAGACGGGAAGGGGGAGGGGTGCTTTTTGCATTGACATTTCAGAGCAAAAAAAAAACTATTTTCGACATTTTTCAAACTGTCATAAAAAGTTTATTTTGAAAGATATCAACATGAAGAAAAAAAAAACTTTTAGCATTATCACCAACTATTCTAGTTTCTAAATAATGTATGTTTCTCTTGAAAAAAAAAAACGTTTGCTTTTAAAATATAAATTTGTGCAAAACCGCAGTTGGAGAAGGGAAGTAGACCACTTGTAGAACATTATTGGCCACACTGGCGCGCCATCTGGGGGTACGAATACAAAATAAATATCTATAAAGCCACCTTAAAGGCAAAAAGATTTTATTTCTGAGTCCAATGGACGTTTTGCACCCTTAAATAGACGGTTTAAATCAATGCACACTGGATTTGGGGTTGCAGCAGCCTTATATGGTCTAAGACAATGTAAGGCCTACAATAAATACACCTGGCAAAAAGTATAATAAAAACCAGTGATTTATAAAGATGTAATTGACCTCCATATATACTAGAATTCGCATTAGGTCTAACTTTTAAAAAAAAGACCAATGACTTTTTGCTCCTTCAATAAAACAATATAAAAAAAATACTTTAATTTCTTGAAATCTCACGCAATTTATTTCAGTTTAACGACTTTTTTTTCTTACTTTTTTTTTAAAAAATTATTTTCTTGAAATCTTTGAAATTTTTTTCAGTATAAATTTTTTTTTAAAGAAAAAAAAACCTGTCATGAAAAAAATTAAAACTTAAAAATTCTTAATTAATAACCCGAAGTAATTACAATTATACTTTTTTAAACGTCAAAAAAAAACTTTCTTAGAGGCTAGAGTTTTGTTGAATCACTATAACACATGCCAACTAGAAAACTGTAGCCTCTAACCAATTTCATTATTTAAAATTTTTATTGGAATTCATAATTATTGTAATCTCACAAATTATCATCTAATTAAATTTAAAATAATAATCTATATGTAAATTTTAATTAAATTCATAAATACTTCTTAAGAGGCTAGAGGTTTGTCGCATAACTTGCAACCTGTCAACTAGATAACTGTAGCCTCTAACCAATTTCTTTCTTTAAAATTATTATTAGAATTCATCGTTTATGTAATCTCACAAATTATTATCTAATTAAATTTAAAATAATAGTTTATATGTAAATTTTAATTAAATTCATAAATACTTCTTAGAGGCTAGAATTGTGTCGAATCACTAGCAACCTGCCAACTAGAAAATTGTAGCTTCTAACCAATTTCTTTCTTTCTTATTTAAAATTACTTGAATTTATCATTTTTGTAATCTCACAAATTAATATCTAATTAAATTTAAATAATTTTTAAGTAAATTTTAATTAAATTCTTCATTATTGACTACAAAAATTCAAATTACACTTCTTTCAAACTCTGAATATATCAAATACTGGTAAGAGGCTAGAGTTACCTAATTACTAGAATCTGTCAACTAGAAAACTAGCCTCTAACCTAGTTTTTTTTTTAAATTTTGTTAGAATTTATTATTGGAATCGTTTTTAATATCTCATTCTAATTAATTTTTCTTGACAAATTAAGACAAAAAAAAAATGAATATCTAATTAAATCACTAAAAAATTTAATCTAATCTTTGTCTTATTTTTAAAAAAAAAATTGAAAATGGTTTAAAAATGAAGTAAGGTAAGAAGAGATAAGAAACTTGTTCAAAATTATTACTCCACTTAAAAAATAATTTTTAGAAAGTTATTAAAATAATCATTAAGACTAAAAATAAGTATGACTTTGTTTCAATCAAAACGACTGTTTAGAGGCTAGAAATTTAGGAAAACTCTCTCACAAGGCAGTTTAAGTGGTTTTGAGGTGTAAACGACTCTCGGGAACTCCGATTATTCCGTCTTTCACGTTCAAAACGTAGAGAGACTTGAAACGTGTTTTAGTAACTAGAAGGGTAAATCAATCATTTAAACGTATTTTCATGTTGTTATCTTTCAAAATAAACTTTTTGTGGCAGTTTGTGAAAATAATCCAACCTTAACTTAAGCAAACAATATTTTTAATTATTGTCTATATAAATAGTTTATTTTGAAAGATATCAACATGAAACACTATTTTAAGCGAATCACCTACCATTCTAGTTTTTAAACACACTTTCACTTTCTCCTTTTAAGTGTTGCTAATGTTTTAACCTCAGAATAACCCAAGAGTTCAAAAATCACCTACTCATAAAACATCTTAAGGTGGTCAGAAATGCAAATACTAAAGAGAAAAATTTAAAGTGTTTTAAAAACTAGAATGGTAGCTGAATCACTTAAATATAGTATTTTTCAAGTTGACAGCTTTCAAAATAAAACGCATCCCTCGAACGAACTCTCATTATTCTATCCTTCAGGAGAGCGAAAAAATGAAGAGAAACTGGAATGTGTTTTAGAAACTAGAAGGGTAACTTAATCACCCTTCTAGTTTCTCTCAATTCTGTTCCTGAAAGACACAAGACTCTGAAAGAACATCCTTAGCCTCTAAACCAGTCTTTTTGACTAATGAAAGCATCATTTTTTTGTTGCCTTACTTTTATTATAAACTTTCTTTCTTGTTTTTTTTGTTTAAAAAAATGAAAGTAAAGGGTCAACTTTCTTCTCGGTCATCGGTCAAGAGGATAAAAAATATCGAGAGAAACTTGATTTTCTTTTTATCTTCTTCTTCTTCTCTCATAATAAAAGAAAAAGTAAAAACAAAAGAAAACTTAAAAAAATGAATGTGGGTTTTTATGATTGACAGTAATACATGAGGAGGCGGAGAAAGTAAAAAAAAAAAGGTAGAAAAAGAGGATTATTGGCCTCCAGTTATGGGTGGAGACCCGAAAAAGTTTCTGGTCCCATAATTAACGCTTCAAAAATGACAAAAAAAAACTTTTACCAATATATATATACATAGAGGTAGCTCAACTTCATGTTAAGAGTAAACCCATCGTGGGTGAGTTGAGCTTTTAATTGTATAGCCTCTATTCAAGGTTCTCTTTTAATCATCTTTATAAACAGAACCGAAAAATCTCTTTTAGGATGACTTTATGAACAGATAATTTTCGAACTCTTTAATTATTCTGTCTTTCAGAAGAGCAAACTCAAGATAAACTAGAAGGTGTTTTTTTTTAGAAACTAGAAAAGTGGCTCAATTAAGAATTTCATGTTGATATCTTGCAAAATAAAACTTTTTTTCAATATAAGTTAGGACAAAAAAGTTCATTTTGAAAGATATCAACATGAAAATACCCTTAAGTGATTGTGCTACCCTTCTAGTTTCTAAAACACATTTAAGTTTCTCTTCATTTTGCACCTGAGGGAGTTCTTCTCCGCTCGTCGCTCCTTCTTGGCATTAGCCAAGAATGCAACCCGAGGACCCGACTATTGGCCTCAATCGCATCACCTGAGGGTTCGCGGGGTTCCTGAGGCAATGAAAGACCGGCCAAGCCAGAATAGTCGGCTCCAGACGTAAGCAATAAGCCTACAGCAGGGGTAAAGCGGGATTGGTAGCTTGCCTTCTCGGCAAGTTCCCCCTCCTGCTTCTCAAGCTTCCAAACACGGCCAGCTTGCTTCGGATATCTTCTTCTTAACACAGGCGCATCTGTAGACAACTTCAGAATTTCTTTGGCTCCGTCCTTGTACGAGTGTCAGACCAAATATCAACCAATTAGAAATAAAAAGGGCGGGGAATGTGACATCAGACCCAGTAACAAACCAATTAGAAATTTATGACGCTCATAAAAGGGCGGCGCCAAAGAAATTCTGAAGCTGTCTACAGATGCCTGTCTTCACAGCTGCAAAATGAAATCGTAGGTGGTCGTGGTTTGGGCGACAACCCGACTTCATTTAACAGTTGTTGAAAAGTGGTCACCAATCAAAAAGTGTCCTCTATGCGTGTGTGCCAATAGCATAAGTTGAGCTACCTCTAAGTATATATCTTTTACCTGTTCTTGCCTACCACCCACCCACTCAACCACCCACCCACCTCATATAAAATAATAATGAAGAGAACAAAAAAAATTTCGCCCACTTTTCCAAAAAAAAAACCCCCTCGTAATTTGTGGTCATATAATAAGGTGGAGTTCTTTTTGTGTCTCTCTCATCTACAAACATTTTGTTGCCCATTTAAAGTCAATGGACAAAAACGTTACCCTGATGACGTCACTTGAGAATGTATATTTTTTTTTTTAAACAAACACAAAAAAAAACTTGACAATCAACTTACCGTTATCATAAATGGGATGGCGTCCAAAAACAAGAAAATTAAACTTTTTCAAAACTTTCTAATGCATTGTGTTTTTGTTTTCTGAAACAATAAACAAAAATAATAACAAAAAATTAGAATTTCATTATAAATGTAATTGTGAAAAATTTCATATTTTTGGCATTAAGACACAAACACAAAACGCATTCACTTTTTTTTAAAATATAAATATCTCTTATCTTGATATTAATCATATAATAAATTGGTATGTGAATCATTCCTTTTTTATTTTTGGCTTAATATGAAGAAAGGGGTGGGAAACTGGGAGTGTAATACTTTTTAATATACCTTGTTGTTGTGTATTTTGTAAAAACAGTATATGAAATTCTTTAAAATTGCTGAAGCATTTCAAGGAAGTGTTCGTAAAGTAACAGGACACAATACGAAATACACACATTGAAAAGGCCTAAATATGTACAGGGTGTTTTTTTAATGCAACAATTCATAATGAATTAAGACTCAATTCGTAATTTAAGAAAGAAAACAAAAAGTTGCTTTTGTACAAAAGATATTATTATTAGAGGTGGGAAGAATCTTAAATTTTCTCGAATCCAAATCCGAATCTCTCGAATTCTAGGAGGCTCTCGAATCTCTCGTATCCTTCATATAAGAATCCTATATTATTCATTAAGAAGATACAAATAAATGAAATAATATTAAATATTAAATTATTAATAATATAAAAACAAGTGTTAAAAACCTTAAAAAGATTTTTCTTAAAACCACAAAATAACCCCCCAAAAAATTGTATAAATCTAACCTCATCGATCATGAAATATTTCCCTCAAATGTTGAGTGAGGATTCTCAATTATAATTTCACTTATGAGGATGTGGATTCTCTTACATGATAATACAATTTCCTCAAAGTTATGACTTAAGATTTTTTTAAACACCTATTAATTTCAAGGAAAAAAAAATTGTTTAATTTGCACTGACTAAATATTACGTCCTCATACAAAAAATGATGAAACCATGTTTGGCTTTATACCTAGTACACACACCTGATGATAATTTAAATGTATTTAAATGCAATAAACGTGTTCTACAGAGCCCCGTGAAGGGCAAACAAACAATATGTTGAATTCAATTTATTCGGTTAATAATCTCAAAATATTGAGTTAATACTTAAATAGAATTTATAAACTATATTGACATTAAAATATTGATTTAGTATTTCAATTTAAAATATTAATAATAAAGTCAATTTTTATTTAGTGTTCATGTCCTTAACTGGATTCCGTATATATTCACCTAAACACATTTAATTTGAATTCATTTAACTCATGTGTGTACAATGTATTCAGTACTCTCTCAAACACACCTTTATGAATTTCCGTTCTTGTTCAAAGTTGTTCAAATTGAAATTTATACTTCAAGTTTTGAAAATATATTTATTTATATATATTTTTTTTAACAAGAAATGAAGTAAAAGAGTCAATGGCCGTTTATTTGGGTCACCTACAAAGATATTTATCTAAAGTTTCATTTAAATGCCTCAAAACCTTTTTTAAATTACAGTGGAGAAATCGTTTAACACGAAAACAAATAACAAGAAAAATCGGATAAGACGAATATATATTTACGGTCTTGGTCCCCATAGAATAACGTAATTTTTTATAGGATTTTAAGATTTTTAAGGTTAATTTTCGAACTCTTGGATTATAAAAGAAATTTTAAAAGCATTTTTAGAAACTAGAAGGGTAATTTTAATCACTTGAGCGGATTATTTTAATGTTGGTATCTTTCAAAATAAAACTTTTTATTAGACAAAAATTTAAAAAAATATTGTTTGATTTAAAAGGTGGACCAATTTTCAAACTGACATAAAAAAAGTTTATTTTAAAAGATAATCAACGTATCTTCTAGTTTCTAAAACAATTAAAAAGTTTCTCTTAAAAAAAAATTAAAAGTGTGTTAGAAACTAGAATGGTAGTTGAATTTCTAAATAGTAATTTCATGTTTAATATCTTTCAAAATAACGTTTATTTTAAAAGATATCAACACGAAAATACCCTCCTTATACCTAGTACACACCTTATAATTTAAATGCATTTAAATAATAAACGTGTTCTACAGAGCCCTGTGAAGGACAAACAAAAAATATATCGAATTCAATTTATTCAGTTAATAATCTGAAAATATATAAACTATTGACATTAAAATATTGATTTAGTATTTCAATTTAAAATATTAATAATAAAGTCAATTTTTATTTGGTGTTCATGTCCTTAACTGGATTCCGTATAATTCACCTAAACACATTTAATTTGAATTCGTTTAACTCATGTGTGTGTGTGTGTGTGTATAAGGCATTAGGTGATTGACTTGCCCTTCTACACCTTTTGTAATCTTTACATAAAGGTGTTAAAATCTTAATATTGGTTCCTAGTATCCCAGTTTTGTAACGAAATAAAAGGCAAACACAGTTCCTAGAATAAGGAAGGGTTGTGACGTTTTTATATGTCGCCATTGCAAAATATGCAAATGAAAGAGAACAATGGAAATAGAAATCCGGTTATTCCGCGTTTCAGAATAAGAAATTTTTTTTTTTAAATGTTGAAATCTTTCAAAATAAACTTTTTATGCAACTTTAAAAGTGCCCATAATGATCAAATTTTAAGTTTTTGAACGAATTTTTTTTTTAATTTTTGAAAAACAAAAACAAAAGCAGATTCTACTATAAAAAGCTTATTTTAAAATTGGCTCCTGGATAATTAATTCATTTACTCTTCTAGTTTCTAAAACACTTCAAAGTAGAGACAAAAGTATTTATTTCAGATTATCATACAAAGTTAATTTTTGTATTTAAGTGATTCAATTATTCTAGTTTCTAAAACACTTTCACAACTTCTACTTTGCTTCTAAAATGAAATAAAAGTGTTTTAGAAACTAGAAAAACTAATGCACTTACTTCTATAACATTTTTTATGTTAATATTTTTCAAAATAAACTTTGAAGTGAGTTTAAAATTGACCCACCTTTAAGCAGGCGAGATATTTTTTATTATTTTCGTCTGAAAAAAAGTTTATTTTGAAAGATATCAAAAAAACATGAAAATACTCCTAAGTGATCGAAACTACCTTTCTAGTTTTCTATTAGACCTTCTTCTTTCTACGTTTCAGAAGCAACAATAAGAAGAAATTGAAAGTGAGTTAGAAACTAGAAGGGATTCTCAAAATCACTCAAGGGTATATTTTATCTTACAATATGAACTTTTTATGTGAATTTGAAAATGGTACAACTTTAAACTAAACAATATTTTTTTTTAAATTTTTGTCTATAAAAAGTTTATTTTGAAAGATGAATCTTTCAAAATAAAAACCTCTTCGGATTGAGCTACCCCCCTTCTAGTTTCTAATAATACCTTTCATTTTCAATTGTATTTTGAATGTCGTTTCTGAAATTCAATAAAGTTAAAACTTAAACGTTTTCATTAAAAAAAAACGTTTTAAAACACAGAAAAAATATAATTAGATTTTCTTTTTTTTTAAAAAACTCAATTAAAATTTAGAAATAACTAAATTAAAAAAAAAACTCCGTTTATTTTAATAGAAGGATCGAAAAAGATTCAAGAAGTTGCTTAACTTTTTTCTAAAAAAAAAAAATTGGATCACCAAACTGACCCACTTTTTGACTAAAAAAAACCACCGTAATGACCACAGGGGCTAATTTAACCTCCTCCCCCCTTTTTTTAAAAAAAAAAAAACAATAGAAAAACTTAAAAAGGGGTTCTTTTCTTAACTCTACTTTCACAGACACTTTTTTTTTTAAGTTTAAACCCCTTTAACTCATCATAAAACCATCATCAATCAATTTCTTCTTTCTGTAAAAACATTTTTAAAAAAAATGTTCAGATAAAAATTAACCCCCTGCTGACCAGTGGTCATTAAGGCGGCCATCTCAGTAAATTACACACCGTTGGAATTAAAGGGGGTAAGATAGATGGGAGGAAGAAGGGAAGGGGGTAAGATAGATGGGAGGAAGAAGGGGAGGGGGGGGGGTTAACCAAAATCGGTTCCAAAAACTACTTTTCTCTCTTTCTCTCCAGTATCTCTCTCGTTCTCTCCAGTATCTCTCTCTTTCTCTCCACTATCTCTCTCTTTACTATACCTTTTTCTCTATCTCTCCCCCTCTCCCTATCTCATTCCCTCTCCACTATCTCTCTCTCGCTCCCTATCTCTACACTATCCCTATCTCTCTCCACTATACCTTTCTCTCTCTCTCTCTCCCTCCACTATACCTTTTTCTCTATCTCTCTCTCTCTCTCTCCATACATTTCTCTTTCTCTCTCTCTCTCTCAAGGCCGATGTACTGACTGACCAAAGACGACTGTCAGAAAAACCGGACATCAGGAATATAGGTGTATTCTGGAGCTATAATTCTTCTCTCAGTTCGAAATTCTAAGAATGGACATTTTAGCTTTTTTTTTTTTAAAGAGTTTTTACCTCTTTTTTTCTTTGAAAGGTAAATTATTACTCTTTGTAAAAAGTAAAAACATGTCCACTTTCATTATTTCTTAACTAAATCACCAAAATTGTCTTTTTTTACGATTTTCTAGTTTTTAAGTGGGTATTTCACTAAAACACAGAAAATGGAAAATGCAGAACGCAATTCTCAACATGAGTAAACAATTACTGTAATATTAAATTACAGAAACTGTAGAAATCCATTCAAAATACTAATAAGAAATTGTATAAAATGCCTTTCCAATAGTTAATTTCTGCATTTTCTTATTTATTTTACTCATTTTGAATGATGTTTTTTTTCCTGCAATTTCTGCGTTTTATTGTTTTCCTTTTTTTTTAAGTTAAAACTATCAATTAAGACTCAACTCACGAACATTTTTTACTTTAGATGTTTAGGTTTTTTTTTAAAAAAAAAAGCAACTTTTACAAAAAATTCATAAAATTTTAACTTGAAAAAAAGAATTGCAATTATTAAATTTTCATGAAGATTCATTAAAAATGTACTATTTCTAAGCAGTTTTGAAAGATTTTCATTTACATTAAAAATTGACCTAACTAATTCAATATGTTTTATGAAGGTGATTTTTTTAAACTCGGGTTATTTCTACAGTTTTCAGGCGTAAAAATTAATAATAAAAAAAATAGAATAGGGTAGGTAGCCTGAATCACTAACAATGTAAGTTAAACTAGTAATTTCCATACATTCTGATGACGCGCCTTTTCAAAATAAACTTTATTATAGATAAAATTAAAAGATAAATATGAAAATATACAATTGAATTATCTGCGCTACCCTTCTAGTTTCTAAGACACTTTCAAAATTTGATTTTTCTGTCTTTTTCACAACTTGAAACTAGTTGAAAGTGTTTTAGAAACTAGAAACGGTAGCGCAATCATTGAATGGTACTTTCATGTTGATATATTTCAAAATAAGCTTTTTATGTCACGTTTGAAAATTGAAAATGACCTCCCCCCCCCCTCCCCAAACTTCAATCAAGACATTTTTTTTTTTATTTTTTTTTTATCTATATTAAAAGTTAATTTTGAAAGATATCAAACTAAAAATACTATTAAGTGATTCAGCTACCATTCTAGTTTGTAAAACACTTTCAATTTCTCCTCAATGTTGCTCTTTCTATTAAGTGATAATTTGATACAGTTACCATTCTAGTTTCTAAAACACATTCAGTTTCTCCTTAGTGTTACTCTTCCTATTAAGTGATAGTTACCATTCTAGTTTCTAAAACACTTTCAATTTCTACTCAGTGTTACGCTTAATATTAAGTGATAAAACTACCATTCTAGTTTCTAAAACAATTTCAATTTCTTCTCAGTGTTGCTCTTCCTATTAAGTGATACAGTTACCATTCTAGTTTCTAAAACACATTCAGTTTCTCCTCAATGTTGCTCTTCCTATTAAGTGACCAATTTACTCTTCTAGTTTCTAAATGTTCTTAATGTTCTAAAAAAAAACAGAATAATCAAAGAGTTCGAATTTCGTGTGTTCAATAAAAACGTCTTAAATACAAAGAAATATTTTAATTTACCTGAGTTGCCATTATTATAACAGGTGTCAAAAAATAAAAAGTTCAAAATTCAACATTTAGAAGAGAAAATCCTTTTTTTTTTAAAATATAAACTTGGACACATAATATGACCGAACTGTTTTTAGCGGCATTGTTTTCATCAAAAGACCGCGAGAAATAAATTTCAAACACCGGGTTCGAAACTTGAGTTTCTGTCCCGTGTTTGTGTGTCCAACCACGGGACACCACCACCACCAAAAAAATAATAATAACAATAACCCCGTAAACAAAATAACCACAGAGAGAGAGGAGAACCACAACAATCGAATGGCGCCAATGTCTAATTGGAACTAAAAATGCCAATTGGTTCGCTAAAACCAAAAAAATCTGTGTCTCTAGATTTTCTTTAACAAAAAAAAAAAAAGAGGCACACAAACGCACCCTCATTTTTAAAGAGTAGGCGGACTTGAATTTAAGGGGTGTTAAAAAAGGGGAGGGGGAGGGAAGGACAATCAAGGCTAACAAGCATTGAGAGAGAGAGGACTAGGAGGGCTACCTATTAATAGTGACGTCACTATAACACCTTTTAACACCTACATCTTTGGTTTGAAATTCTCTCTCTCTCTCAAGCTTATCTTGTAATGGGACGTCCCAGACAAGAGAGATCATCATCATTAGATGATGATCAGATTACTGATGATGATGATGTCCAATTTTAAAATTTATATTCTAGTTCAAAATGAACAATGCGAGAAATAAACAAAAAAAATAGTTGAATTTTATAACTGGTTCTTTCTACTTTTTTTTTGGCTAATTTATTTTAAAAATTTAGGACACATATTTTAACAACTTATTGGTTATTTTAGAACTTTGTTTTTGTTATCCTTTTAGTGTTTTCATTGTTTTTTTTTTAATTGTTTTTTTTTTATGAATAGCTAGCTGATTTTCAAAATTAAGAAATACTAGAAAGTGTTTTAGAAACTAGAATGGTAGCAGTATCACTTAAAAGGTATTTTTCTCATGTTTGATATCTTTTAAAATAAACTTTATTTTTAAAAAAACTAAAATTTAAAAAAAATATAGTCTTGCTTTAAAGTTAGGCAAATTTCAAACTCGCGTAAAAGTTCATTTTGAACAATATCATCATCAACATGAAATTAAGATATTAAGATTTTATGAATAGCCGATTTTCGAACTCTTTGATTACGATAGGAGAAACTAGGAAGTGTTTTAGAAACTAGAAGGGTCACTCAATCACTTAAGGGTATTTTTTCATGTTGATATCTTTTAAAATAAACTTTTTTTTTTTGAAAAAAAAAAAACTAAAATTAAAAAATATAGTCTACTTAAAGTTAGGCAAATTTCAAACTCACGTAAAAGTTCATTTTGAACAATATCATCAACATGAAAATATTACTAAGATGATCTCATTTTTCGAAATTTTGATTATTCAGTCTTTCAGAAGAGCGAAATTAAGAGAAACTAGGAAGCTTTTTTTTAGAAACTAGAAGGGTGACAAACACTTAAGGGTATTTTCATGCTGATATCTTTTAAAATAAACTTTTTATAGACTAAAAATAAAAAATATAGTCTGCTTAAAGTTAGGCCATTGTCAAACTCGCGTAAAAAGTTCAATTTGAACAATATCATCAACATGAAAATATTCTTAAGATGATCTCATTTTTCGAACTCTCTGATTATTCCAGTCTTTTCAGAAGAGCAAAATTAGGAGAAACTAGGAAGTACTTTAGAAACTAGAAGGGTGACTCAATAACTTAAGGGTATTTTTTCATGCTGATATCTTTTAAAATAAACTTTTTTAAAAAAAAAAAATTTAAAAAAATATAATCTTGCTTAAAGTTAGGCCATTTTCAAACTCACGTAAAAAGCTCATTTTGAAATATGTCAACATGAAAAAATACCATTAAGTGATTGAGTCACCCTTCTAGTTTCTGAAACACTTTCAAGTTTCTCAGTATTTTACTGATAGTACTTAGTACCAGTAAAATATTAGTTGCAAAGTAACTAACATTATGTACCAGTAGCAATTTAAAGTAACTGACATTAAATACTTGTAGCAAAGTAACTGACATTAAATACTTGTAGCAAAGTAACTGACATTAAATACTTGTAGCAAAGTAATACCTTGTCCACACACATGAGTTAAATGAATTCAAATTAAATGTGTTTAGGTGAATTATACGGAATCCCGTTAAGGACATGAACCAAATAAAAATTGACTTTAATTATTAATATTTTAAAATTGAAATACTAAATCAATATTTTGTCAATAGTTTCTATATTAGATTTAAGTTTTAACTCAATATTTTCAGATTATTAACTGATTATTTAAATGCATTTAAATTATCAGGTGTGTACTAGGTATAACTGACATTAAGTACTAGTATTAAAGTAACCACTGCCTCAAAATTAACTAGCAGCAAGTAGTGGAAGTTAAGTAACTCCTAGTAAAGTAACTATAGAAAAAGTACCTAAAGAGTTAATTTATAAGGTTTAGAAGCAACAAGTACAAATTCAAAGACGTCAAAATTTTATTTAAAAAAAAACACCTAATTTTTCAGAATAAAAAAAGCAAACAATTATGTTTGTTTTTCTGGTTTTGTTCCGTCTGAAATTCAGTTCCGAAGGCAAACTACTTTTTTGAGCAGATTTTTTTTTTCTGTTTCATTTTGTGAATATCTGAACTGAAATAATAAAAAAACTGTTCCTCAGTTGAGACCATGAAGAAGGTCATCCATCATTAATCAGATGCCTAAATTGAAATAATTGTCTTAAAAAAAAGACCTTTTTTAATGAGGAAACACACAATGAGAAAAGAAAAAAAAAACCTGACAAAGAATACAAACAAATTAAAACAATGACAGAAAGGGTTAACAGGAAAAGCTCAAGGGAGACAAAGACAAAAGAAAAATAACTCAAAATACACCTGAGTGACCACTCTCGTGTGGTTAGTACTGGTTAAAAAATTAACAACCTGCTTTCTCGCAGCAGCCATTGCAAAATATGCAAATGAATTAAAATTAGAATAAAACTTTTCTGATTATTTCTCATTTTGAAAGGAATATTAAAAACAGAAAAAATTGAAATTCTTTCAGAAACTAGAAGAGAAAATAAATCATTTTTAGATTTTTTTATGTTAATATCTTTCAAAAATAAACTTTTTATGGCATTTTTTTAATTTTTGGCCAAAATAAGTTTGTTTTAACAAATAGATATTCGGTTCGGTTCCTAGTTCAGTTTCTAAAACACTTTCAATTTTTTTATTATGTATTGTTAGCTTTTCTGTGCAGAAATGCAGACAGAATAACCAGATTATACTTCTTGAGCCCTCCCCCCACACACACAAGACCAGAAATTTATTTAAGAAAGAAAAGTAAAAAAAAGGCGTTTATCATCTGAATTTTTAATTTAAATTCTATTTTTCCGGGGTGTGTTTATTTATTGACACCCATGAATCTATGTTTCTTTTCTCTCTTTTTATCTAAATTAGAATATTTGCAACAACAAAAAAAAAACCCCATTCTACAAAAGAATGGGATTTTAGTGTAAAATAACATCATCTGAACAAGTTTTCTGTTTGTAATAGACGTCCTTGTCCAATAAGGTTTATATAGATGAATTTTAAAAAAAAAACCTCCTACATAGAAAAAACAAGTAAAAAATGAACAACTTTTTATTTAAAAAAAACCTCAATTTTGTTCACAACCTGTTTGTTCAAACAAAACCATTTACAAAGATATAACTATTTTTTTTTAACTAACCAACAAAAAAAATCCTCAACAAAAAATGACCAAGGGTGTGGTTACACCTTTGAGTAAAAAAAAACTTCCAATCTTTACTTTTAACAAATAAAAATCTCTTTAAAACCAAAAATGTCATAAAATTTCATGCTGTTTTTTTTTCTTCTAAACTATCTCTCAATCATGTTCTGTATTTTTTTTTTATCACATGATAAATTAAGTAGAACTCAAGTGGAATTTAGATCATGGACAAATTTTGTTAATAGCCTCTTCTCCAATGGATTTTTATTATTTTTATTACTCCTATTGGCAACCTCAGTGCCCTCCTTTAACAGGTGGAAGAAGTTATTAACTTCCAACACTTTTAAACTTAAAAACTCTCAAGCTACTTAAATTTCTTCACCTGAGAGTGAGATAACCTTCGTGAGAGTCAACTTAAAAGCACAGCAACAGCTATAGCTAGAACCTTCAGGGCGGTGGTGGTGTTCTTATTAGTGGTTGCTTAGATCAAGATGAGCACTGACTTAGTCACTCAGCTCACCTAGACAAATGTTTAGCTTAGGAGTAAAAACATAGTGGAGAGACGAGTCACGAGCCAAAGCTGTGATGCAAGCTGTGCTGCAAACTGTGAGCTCTAAGATATCATAAGATAGATATTTCAATTGATCAGCACATGGTGACACTTGAAGCGGCGCTTCATGCATCTTCATGAATCCTGTTGAACTTTGAAGAATTAATCAACGATTTATTTTCGTTTTCAAGGCGACAGTTCCTTCCTGAAAGTAGCTGTCATGAAAGTTGCGATAATTCACTCTCACGATAGCAACTGTCTACACGTCTTGAAGTAATGTGATAGTTCTGTCACATGACAGTGCAACGTCTACTTCACATTATATCATTGCGTCAACAACAGTGTTGCCTCTCTCTCTCCCTCCATCAGAAGCCAAATTGCACTACAAAGTGGATATTTCCCTACAAGTGGTCACACAACAACTAATACTATTGCGACAGTACTATCAACTATCTAGTCAAACTGAGACAGTGTGATAGTGACTATCGCAACAGTGTGATAGTGACTATCATGTGGTCTTCACCATGATAGTTCGCTGCATTAACTATCGCCTCCCCAGTTAGTTACTTAGTTAAAGATTTCAGGCCCACCCGCTGATAGGTTTTAGGCCCCACATGAAAAGTTTTATCAGTTTATTTAAACTACTCGGTCACCGTAGATGACCGGGCATTGCATGCACACTGTGAGGATTTCATCTGTTATTAGGTCCGAGCACCAAATGGGTTGCTTCCAAAAACAGCCACTGCTGCAAAATGCACAAGGGCTTCTTTGAGGTGCTGTTCATGTAAAACATCTTTTTCCAATGGCCAGTGGTATCCATTACCCATGATGAACCTGGCCAGTGCATGTCTTGCCATAACCCTATTTGCCATTCCACAGTCATACAGGATATGATCTAATGTTTCACTACCACCTCCACCACAGGCACACTCTAATTCATGTGAGATTTGGAATCGACAGAGGTATGTCTGGAAAGAACAATGTCCGGTAAGAAGCTGTAATAGTCTGCCCGTCAGTGTCCACTATGTACATCTGCAGCACTGCTAACATCTAGCATCCTGAAACTCGCTGCTTGCATCACAGCTTGGCTCTTGACTCACCTCTCCACTATGTTTTTACCTTTTAGAAGTGGCTCACCTCTCTACTATGTTTTTACCTTTTAGAAGTGGCTCACCTCTCTACTATGTTTTTACCTTTTAGAAGTGGCTCACCTCACATTTGATTCAAAGCAAAAATCCACTGCAGTTCCACCAATTTCACCCTCGAATACCCTCCCAATGTTCACAATATACGATTGAAGCCAATAGATGGCACTATTTCTAAACCTCACCGGTTAAGCAACAGGATGCACTGTTTACAACGTCATGTTTATATAAACTAATAGATGCAAAGCAATGGCCATTGCCTAACCTTGATTATTACTCTCCAGGACTGGCAACTTGTTAATGTGTTGAATGGCGATGGATGTTCTCACATAGCTTGGTAAAAACTACAACAGCATTTTCTGGTGACTTTATTGTGAAAACCTTTAAGTGCAAGCATACCCTACCTTACATACTGTTCCTAATTATAGTACAACCTTTTCCCACTAAGGTGATGCTGCTGTCACCACTATATCCAAACACTAGATTTTCACAGTTGCCAGTCCCAGAGAGAGTAATGGTCTAAAAGCCTAACCACTGAGTTTAAAAGGGTGGTTTTATGTTTTTCAAAATAATTGAGTCATTTTGTGGAAACATTTTTTAAACAGGTGACTTGATTTTTGTCAAAATGTTTCCATTAAGTGAATGCAAATGTTTAAAAATAAGCATATTGCTTAATGATGTTTTTTTTTTCAATTTACCCTCTGCATCACAGAAAACTATAAAACGCAGAAATTGCAGAAACTCACGTTTCTGCAGTTTCTGCAATTTCTCGTTAATTTGGGTTGTTTTAAATACATTTCTGCATTTTCTGCAATTTCCCATTAATTTGGCTTGTTTTAAATACGTTTCTGCAGTTTCTGCCATTTCACGTTAATTTGACTTATTTGAAGTGAATTTCTGCAAATTTGTATGAGTTTCTGCAGTTACATCTCATTCAAAGACGTTTTATAAAGCGCCATACAGTTTTCTGCAATTTCTGCGTTTTAGGGAGACCCCCCTGCATCACCCTCTTTGTACACAATCTCATCTTCTAAAAATAAGAAGGTAATTTTCCCATCCAAGTGACAACACTGAACCACAACATATCCAAAAATATACTTACTGTAAAGATGAGATTATGATCTAGTTTTTGACCCTTGACCCCTTTTAAAGAAAAAAAAACTTCCAAAGTATTCAAATAACAAAGCTAATTACTGTGAAGAAAAAAACAACAACAACAACAAGAAACCGGAAGTGCTTGTTGTTGTTGTTCATCTAACTTCCATCTATTTTTTTTTTTACAACATAACAGTATATTGTGAAAAAATATTTTGTAGACATAACCGTTATATTCTTTTTCACCTGTGGAGGGGTTTTTTTTTTATTTATAACTAATTGGTACTCATACAACATAACTCATAAGAAAAAAAATCCACCGGAAGCATTTTTCTAAACATCTGGAATGCACCGTTATTAGTTATTACACCTTGCAACTTTTTTTTTTCTTTTCTCTTCTATTATAATTCTTTACAGGAAATGTAAATGATACCAAACAAAAAAAAAAGTCCTCATGACACCCCTTTATTCACCACCACCACCATCCATCTTTACTTTTTTGTTGTTGTTGTAATAATAAGAACACTTCAGAAAAAAAAAGAATCTCTACCTTGACATACAGTTAGTCTCTTTTGTTTTAAACTAATTTAAAATCTTCAATTATAAAATAAACCGGATGGAATATTATAATATTTAATTAAATAGGCAAGGTTGTTGATTTGAAATGTTATTAAATAAATAAAAAAGAAGAATAATGATCTCCGACCTTCAACCTCTTCTTGTCCTCAATTTAAATTTTTTTTGTTGTTGTTGTTGTTGAAAACAATAAACTTAATTATTATGAATAATATTAATCTAATAATATGATGTATAGTCATAAAGATGGCTCTCTCATTAGTAAATTTCTAGTTTTTAAAGAGCACACACTTGAAAAGAGTAAAAAAAAAGGTCACTATTAATATATAGTTATCCTACATTTCAAACTAAACTTTTTTTAAGAAGAAATTTAAAGTGGTTTATAAACTAGAAGAGTAATTATTGTGTTGTCTGTGTTATGTTTCTTCTTTCTACAATTCTGTGTGTTCATTCTACTTTTCTATATATGCTCTTTCTACTCTTCTGTGGAACATGATTTTTTTTTTCTGTGTGTTCTGTCTATTTTTATGTCTTCATTAATGTTTTCTGTGTTTGTTTTTTACGTTTTCTGTCTACTTTTCTGAATATTCTGTTTACTTTTTTCTGCTCTTTGTTACTTTCATGAATATTCTTCTTGTTTACTTTTTTCTGCTCTTTCTACTTTTCTGTTCGTTCATTCTACTTTTCTGTGCGTTCTTTCTACTTTTCTGTTATGCTTTTTCTACTTTTCCGTGTTCATTATAAATTTTCAGTGTGCACTTTCTACTTTTCTGTGTTCATTATAAATTTTCAGTGTGCACTTTCTACTTTTCTGTGTTCATTATAAATTTTCAGTGTGCACTTTCTACTTTTCTGTTAGGCTTTTTTCTACTTTTCTGTTAGGCTTTTTCTACTTTTCTGTTAGGCTTTTTCTACTTTTCTGCTAGGCATTTTCTACTTTTCCGTGTTCATTATACATTTTCAGTGTGCACTTTCTACTTTTCTGTTAGGCTTTTTTCTACTTTTCTGCTAGGCTTTTTCTACTTTTCTGCTAGGCTTTTTCTACTTTTCCGTGTTCATTATAAATTTTCAGCGTGCTCTTTCTACTTTTCTGTGTTATTTTTTTTCTTTCTAGCTTTGTAGAAATGTTAAAAAATAAATATGGTAAGTCAGATAAAATGTCTAAATTTTGAGTAATTTTCTTTTGAATTTTCATTTCAGCCCAACTTAGTTAGCATTTGGGAGGGGGGAGGTGGGAACTGAAAATGGTTCATTTTGAAATCGTCAAATAAAATTTTTTTTTTTAAATATTTCAACATAAAAAACACTTTTCGGCACATTCAACTACTACTATTCCAGTTTCTAACCAAAGCATTGACTTTTTTTATCTTAGAAAATTCCATCTAAGAAAAATGACCACCCAATTAATGTAAATAAGTTAAGAAAATGAGTGAAAAAAAATCTCTACAAAAAATGTCTTTAAAAGTGAATTAAGTATAAAAGTGGAGGTGGACAAACTTCATTGTAAAAATTGCATAAAGAAAAGAAAAAAGAGTTACAAAGGTCCAACCCTTCTCCTCCCTTTAAAGTTCTTCCCACGTCCTTTTATTATTTTCAAGGGTATCAATTGTTGTTACCTGTTGGAGGTCAGTGTTTGTTTTGCAAAAGATATGACAGTTACTTAACTCTGTTTAATTCAGGGTGGAGTTAGTTAACTATTTTTTTTAAAAAAAAGAGGTCCACCACCACCACGCCTTTTTATTTTCTTGTTATTGTTATATACTCAGTCACTGTCTTATTATTTCTATCCAAAGGACCTCCCATCCCCCCAAATACTCCAAAAACTCCACAGAAAAAGTAGAATGGTCATCAAAGAACAAAATAGAAGTGTTGCCCTTAAGATGGTTCTGAAGTACAAACGCGCATCCTAGAACTCATGGGCCTCTCTCATTACAACAAAACAAAAAAAATCATAAAATTGTGACAATCATACCTTATGACGTCACTGTGTTTGTGCACAACGTTGTCAAGACAGTCATATCACAATGCTTATCATAATATTTTGTAATTTTGCTTTGGTGGCGGTTACAAAGTTATGAGCTAGATATGACAATTAACTGTCCTATGATAGTCATTTTCTTTCTGTAACTAAGGCACCTAGTTAGTCTTTCAGGTGCAAAATGAAGAGAAACTTGAAATGTGTTTTAGAAACTAGAAAGGTAGCTTTTTCATGCCTCAAATCACCAGAAGAGTAATTTCAGGTTGGAAAACAAATATCATATTTTGTTACTTTTCATTTAAAAATGTCAATATTTTTTTTCTTTCAACATGTGTTTAACTATTCTAGTTTTTAACAGACTTGAATTTTTCGTTAAATTTGCTTCTAAAAAGTGGGATAATTGCAAAATTATATATGTTGCAACTACTCTATTGAATGCTTTAAAAATATTCAACTGGTGTTAAATGTGATTTAAGTAAAGCTCAAATAAAAACTTCAGACTTGAACCCTCTACACACTGTGCATTTTCAAAATTCCAACACAGAAATTGTATCCTCCTCGCTGGATCCAATATAGAAATCGAATCCTCTACACAACTCCATAAAACCAGATTTTTTTCCATCTTAAAAACACCCTCTAAAAAGCAGGGTTCCAGCATATTAAAAAAAAACCATTCGAAAACTCAGTGAATTTTCCATCTTGAACCCTCTATGCACAGGGTTCCACAACATGGAAATTGAACCCTTTGTAAGAGAGATCCAACTTGCAAACAAATTAGGACACTCAATAAAACCAAGATTTTCCCACGTTGAAACCTTGTTCTAAGGGTTCAAAACTTGTAAGTTTTCTTCTTGAATTCGGGAATAGTTTATAACAAAAAATACCCTCCTGTAAGAAACTCACCTGTAATAACCAAATTTGTATTGATAATTATCATCAACAGAAGACATCAAAAGTATTTAAATTAAAATCAACTTGTTTGAAATAAAAAAAAACCCTTTGGAAGGCGTCAGTTGTGTAGATGATATCAATGACAAAAGACTCACCAAAAAAAAAAAAAACAATAGACAAGAAGACCAGTTCGCCCACGTCTTTTTCTAGTCTTTTAAACCACGTGTCCTTATTTGGACTGCCCTCCAACACCTTTCTCTCTCTCGTTGGCATATTTCGTGACGTCACAAGTAGAATTTTTCATTCCTCAAGAGAACGAACGAGGAGGACAAAAAAAGTCATTGTTTTTTCTTACAGAAAGTACAATCCACTTTGGATTTGTAAAAATGAGCTCATCACATAACAAAACCTCGTATTTCAATTGTTTAGAAATTGCTTATTATAAATATAAACGTTTTGGAAAATAAACTTTAATAAAAATTTTAAAGTTTTTTTTTTTAGAAACTAGAAGTGTAAAATTAATAATTTCATAAATTAATTACACAATTTAGTAATAAACATTTCATGGTTAATTTAAAATTCGTCATTTTCATTTGTCCACTTTTTCAAGTTTTGAACCTAAAAAAAAATTCAAATTTGGTCATTTTTCTGAAATTTTTTTTTTAAAAATCTTTCAGTGTTTTAGAAACTAGAAGAGCAGCTCAATCACTTTTAAGAATATTTTCATATCTTTTAAAATAAGCTTTTTATGTCAGTTTGAAAATTACTTAACTTGGAGGTAACATTTTTTTAAAAATGTTTATCTATAAAAATTTTATTTTGAAAAATACCAACTTGAAAATAACCTAAATGATTAAGCTGCCCTTCTAGTTTCTAAATTACGTGAAAGTTTTTTCTTAATTTTGAAAGATAACAAGATGAAAATAACCTTTATTTACGTTAAACCCTTCTAGTTTCCAAAATACCTTCTAGTTTCTTTTAATTTTGTTCATTCTATTCTAGTGATTTTTTGGTAATTTTAACGTAAAATAACAGGTGTGTTTTTAGTATAAAATAATGAATCTTAATTATGTAAGAATTGAGAGGAGAATTTTCTAAAGTTGTCCAAGTGCGCCAAAAAGAGGATAAAATAGGTATATATGAGCCAGTGAGGCGGCCTCAGGACAGGCAGTTAGAAATAGGTGAAAACTTCAGTTGGCTCCGCCCTTGTTATGACGACTGGTAACTTCTAACACATGCTCAGCCCTTTTCAACGTCAGACTTCATAACCAGCCAATTAGAAGTTGCCAGTCGTCATAACAAGGTCGAAGCCAACTGAAGTTTTCACCTATTTCTAACTATCTGTGCCTCAGGTATTTTTTTTTCTGTTAACTGAATGAAGAAGAGGGCATTACAGCACATTATATAAAGAATGGCCACACCCAATTAAATATTCTCTTTTTCTAACAAAAAAAATTGTAGGAAAAATATTTTTTCCAACATAAGTTTCGTCCTTAATGGTTTCCTCCAAACAACAACAAAAAAAACTTTCTCTCCATACTTTATTATTGTTATTATCATTATTATTGTTAGAAGTTTTTCCTAAAAGGAATCTCTCATTGAGGTCAAAACACAAGAAAATAGGTTAGTCACACACATAAACAACCATTTTTAAGACATAAATTACACAGGACACTTTTTTACCAAAAAAAAAAGCCGGCCAAAAGATGACCACTTTTAAGTATTTTTAAAAGTCTTGTCCCAAAAAAAAAATAACAACTAAAAATGTAGAAGGAACCGGTTGTTATTGGGTTTTGACAAATGCCATTTCGCATGCTGCAATTGGACTTTTATCCTTCTGCCACAAGGCCCCTTCCTTCTTGGGCTGTGAGATTGCAGAGTAGTTTTTTTTTTCCAAATTCAAATTAGATGATAGAAAAATTTCAGAATGAATCGGAAATTTGCAATGATGTAATTGTGGAAATTGCAACAGGTAATTTATTAATTAATATGAACCAATATTGAAAAAAAATGGCATCAAGTCATTAAAAAAATGATAATAAAAGGGAATGTTGTACCAGGTAGTAATTATAAAGAATGGAAGTTTTGCATCAAGATCAAATGCAACCAATTTAATGAGTAATTAATTTTTTACACTTTTAAGGGGGGGGAGGGGTGTCTAAATTTCAAATCCATACAATGGTAATGTGGTAATGGATAATGAAAATATTTATTACACTTGTGTCTGTTGCCAATGACATTTATTGTTGTTGCATCTGTCTGACTGACTGTACTTCGTGTTTTTTTCTTTCTACTTTTCTGTGTTTTTTCGACTTCTTTGTAGAAAATCTGTTTACTTTTCTGCGCGTTCTGTCCACTTTTCTGTGTCTTTTTCTACTTTTCTGTATGTTCTAGCTACTTTTTTCTGTTCTTTCTACTTTTCGACATTTTTTTTTTCTAATTTTCTTTGTGCTTTTTCTACTTTTACTGCGTTCTTTCTACTTTTACTGTGTTCTTTCTATTTTTACTGCATTCTTTCTACTTTTACTGGGTTCTTTCTAAATTTCTTTTGTTTCTTCAACTTTATTATGAATTTCTGCTATTTTTGTCTGCATTTTACTGCGTTCTGTCTATTTTTTGTGTTCTTTCTAAATTTCTTTTGTTTCTTCAACTTTATTTCTAATATTTTTGTGTGTATTCTACTTTTCTGTGTTCTTTCTACTTTTTCTTTATATTTTTTTTTGTTCCTTCTACTTTATTCCGCATTTCTGCTATGTTTGTGTGCATTCTACAGTACTTATCTATGTTCTTTTTACTTTTTTCTGTGTTATATTGTTTCTGGACACAACTTTTCTGTTTGTTTCTTTACAATGATAAATAGCTTTTTCTTTAAGTTTCCGAACACAGCCTTCATATTTTCTTCTACTCTTTAATAAGCTAATTTAATAAAATGAATTCTTCTTACCTTCTTTTGTATTTCGAAACAAAACTTTCAAGAACTCAATTTCCTTTAGAAAAAAAAAAACAGAGAAAAGAAAAATGGAACTTAGAAAAAAAAATTATATATATTTTTTTTGTTGTTGTTGCTGTTTTTAAACAAGACTAGAAATAATTGTGATGTAATGCCTTGTAAAACATTTTCTTAAACAGGTTCAAACAACAGGTGTGCAAAAAGATGATACTTTTTATTTCAAAACTCATCTTCTTCTACTTTAAAGCAACAAAAACAACAAAATTCTTATGCAAACTTTATAAATAAATAAGATTCTCAATTGTTTAAAGTGACTAGTAAATATTAGAATACTAAAACTGATTCTAAATGGAACATTTTAAAAATCTTGAGGTGGTTTTGTTGCACCTGGAAAAACTCTGGGTTATAGTGTTTAGGAAACTAGAAGGGTAGCTTAATCACTTAATAGTATTTACATGTTTGATATCTTTTAAAATAAACTTTTTTATAGACAACAAATTAAACTATATTATCTTTCAAAGTGATATAAAAAGCTTATTTTAAAAGATATCAAAAACAATGAAGATGTGCTACCCTTCTAGTTTTTAAAACAATTCCAAGTTATTCTTAATTCTGGTTATTATTCTGCGTTTTTTTTTTCTAAAGAGAAATTGAAATTGTGTTGAAAACTAAAAGGGGTGGCTGAATCATTTAATAGTATTTTCATGTTGATATCTTTCAAAATAAGCTTTTTATGTCAGTTTGAAAGTTATCCAACTTTAAACAGACGTTATTTTTTTTTAAATTTTTGTGCAAAACGTTTATTTTGAAAGATATTAAGAAATTGAACTACCCTTCTAGTTTCTAAATCACTTTCAAGGTTTTCTCTGAATTTTGGATCCTGAAAATCAGCTTTTCATAAACCCCATATCTTAAGTGACTCATTTACTCTTCTAGTTTCTAAAATTACAGAATAATCCAAATTGTTTTCTATTTGATTTACATAAAATATTTTTGTCAAAAATGGCTGACTTTATAAAAAAAAAAATTACATAAAAATTGTGAAGGTGGTTGTCCTAGAAAACAGTGTTTTTCATTTAAGGGTTTTTTGTGTGTGTATTTCCCATTAATATACACTTAGGGGTCATATGTAAAATAGCCACACATAAAAAACAAATCACCTGAGCCTCAATTTAGGACACATTTTCATTTGTCCCATTAAATTTAAGTTTACACATATATATCCCATTAACCCAGATAAAAATCACCTAATACCCATTCTTCATGATATTGTTGACATAAATTCAAACATAAACACAACTCATTATTATATTGATTGGGTTTCTATAATTAAAACATTTTTTTTGTTTTTGTTTTAAGGGTCACACCACTAGGTGTCGCTATTTACAAAAATAAAAAAAATATCTCAATCAAGGTGTTTATTAAACAGGCAAGTGTGCTCTGCACAATACAGTTAGGTTAGGTTTTCCCCGCCCTTTTAAAAAGAGTTGGTAGTGTTATTTGGTCTGACGTCACATGCTCCGCCTCTTTTCAATTTCTAATTGGTTGATATTTGGTCTGACACTCATAAAAGGGCGAGACAAACGACTGTATTGTGCTGAGCACACTTGCCTGTTTTATTAATTAGTTTATATATCTTGGTTTTAATATTGAAAGTGGGCGTGGCTTTACAAAAAAAACCAACCGGCAAGACGGAAGGCGCCATCTAGATGTGAAAAGTTGCAACTAAAAATGTGGCTTTAACAATAATACATGTAATTTATTTCAAAAGTTGTTTTCATCATCCAAAAATATGTAAAAATTTGTTAGAAACTAGAATTGTAGGCGAATCTGATAGGCCTATCTTTAAAATAAAAACTTTTTGTCACAAGTTGCACAATTGTTTTGCTACAACAACAGTTAGTGACAAATGAATTTTCAACCTCTAATAAAACGTTTATTTTGAAAGATATCTTCACTAAAATACTTTGAACATATTCACTTACTACTCTAGTTTATAACAAACTTTGATAATAATGCTTTTTTTGACAGTTTAATTATAATTTTTCATAATACATTTTAGAAATTTCTAGATAGTCTTTACATAAATTTAAAAAAAAACACATTCAGTTTGCCATAATATGGAATAGTAGAACTTTTAATATAAAATATCTTACAAAATAAACCTTTTTTTATGATTTTTTCAAAATTAAAAGTGCTTATAGGTTTTTTACTTATTGGTGAAAAATTATTTTCTTTTCAGAGTTTGAACATCCTAAATCATCTTAATAGATGGTTCTCATATCGTTCAAAATAAACTTTTTATGGACAACATATCGTCTGCTTATAATTGTATCATTTTCAAGCTGGTATAAAAAGCTTATTTTAAAATATATATCAGCATGAAAATAACCTTAATTAATTGAGCAACCGGTAGGCCTAACCCGTCTAGTTTCCAAAACACTTTCCAGTCTCTTCTTCATTTTACTCCTGAAAGACAGAATAACCAAAATTCACGGGATGTTTAAATTTTAAAACAAACTTCAGAAGAAAATCTGTTTTAGAAACTAGAAGAGTAAATGAATCAATCACTGAAATGTTTTTCATGTGGATATCATTCAAAATAAACTTTTTTCAATAAAAACTGAGATAAAAAGCTTATTTTCAAAGATAACAACATGAAAATACCCTCTTAAGAGATTGTGCTACCTTTGTAGTTTCTATTACCTAGTACACATCTGATAATTTAAATGCATTTAAATAATAAACATGTTCTACAGAGCCCTGTGAAGGACAAACAAACAATATGTCGAATATAATTTATTCAGTTAATAATCTGAAAATATTGAGTTAATACTTAAATATAAATATATAAACTATTGACAAAATATTGATTTAGTATTTTCAATTTAAAATATTAATAATTAAAGTCAATTTTTATTTGGGTTCATGTCCTTAACTGGATTCCGTATAATTCACCTAAACACATTTAATTTGAATTCATTTAACTCATAGTGTTCTGTGTACAAGGTATAAGAAAGACACACGTTTCTTCTTAATTTTACTATTGAAAGACAGAATAATCTTAGTTCAAGAGGCATTTATTTACACCTTAAAAACCACTTTTAAAATACTTTTATAAGTTGATTCCTACACAATGTACCATTCTAGTATCTTAAGTATTCTAAATTTGCTTGTAAAAAAAAAAAAGCTGAGTAACTTAAATTTTTTACTTCCTGTTTTACTCATAAGTAACCACTAACTTCTTGAAGATATTATTATCACTTTCCAGGTTTTTTTTTCATCTGTCTTTCAAAAGAATTACATTCTTTGAATTTTTTTCTTCTCTCTCTCTCTCTCTCTCTCTCTCTCTCACTCTCTCTCTCTCTCTTCCTTATTAAGTTTTGAATTGAATTAAAGGTGTATCTTTCTTATTAAATCTTGATTTCACCTCAAATCAACACCTTTATTTATTCTTATCACATGTAAGACAGAAAATTGATTTGAAGTGGAGTAAAACCATAAAAAAAAACTAGAAGAGATCATCCCCAAATATAGAAAAAAAGCAATTGTGTTTGGTCAAACCAAAACAGGAAATTGATGGAAAAGAAGGATTAGAGAAATTTTTCTTAACAAAAAAAAAAGGGAGGAGGTGGACCACAAGAAAAAAAAACCTAATCTCCCCCTCCCCCCCCCAAAAAAAAATGCAATTGATGTTCATTGAATCGGTTATAGATTAGGAATTGGAAAGAGAGGAGGAAGGTGGATTTTTTTGTTAAAAAAAAATTGGCCTGAACTGATGCGAAATAACCATTAAAGCAAGAAGAAGAAATCTTGCGAGTAACCACCACCAGGGGTGAGTGGCCTCACAGTGCCTCAGTAGCCTCACTACCCTCTGCCAGGCTGCCACACACACACACACACACACAAATTTGTTATTCAAGTAAAATACGCATGTGCAGAATCGCATAAGAAGAAAAATAAGGGATGGTTTACATATGCAGAAAATTCAAAAATAAAATTTCAGCTACAGTTTCACAGGCATTTAGAAATCGGGAAGAACTTCAGTTGGCTCCGCCCTTGTTATGACGACCGGCAACTTTTAATTGGTTTGTTGTATGGTTCGACGTTGAAAAGGGCGGAGCATGTGACGTCAGACTACATAACCAACCAATTAGAAGTTGCATTCGTCATAACAAGGGCGGAGCCAACTGAAGTTCTTCCCGATTTCTAAATGCCTGTCTACAGTTCTGCTTTCTTTTCACCGCTTCTTAGCCGCAGCATGTCGAGCCACCACAGAGTGGTTCGTGTAAAGCCAGCCTTTGTCATCATGTGCAAGCCACTTACTCATTACTCATATCCTCTCAGATAGCCTATGACTAAAGTATGCAATTGTGGCATAATTGCAGAAGAGAAAAAAGGGATGGTTCACACCATTGTAGAAAATGAATGAAATAAAAGTTTTAGCTTTCATTTGCATTCCATGGTTTTCACCACTACTCAGTGCATGCCGCCACCGAGTGGTTCATGTGAAGTCCGCCTTAGTCATCATGTCCAAGCACCACCACCTTACTCATATCCTCTCAGACAGTATAGTGTCTGGGCTTCCAGCCACTTACAATCTTGTTATTCATACAGCTTTTAAAAATTACCTAATCAGGAATTCACACAATTCAACTCTGTATACACCTGCAATCAGTTTAAGAGTCACGTTGCAGGAATGATAATTCCCGATCATAAATAATTGGTCATTTAGACAAAGTTTAGACATCATCGTCAAATTGAATTTGTCCTAAAACAGAACTTTGTGCTGGAAAGAAAGGCCACAAATCGCACCTCGAGCTGGAAGAGGGCCACAATTAAAAAAAAACACTTTTTTGGGAAAATGAGTTTAAAATTAAGAGAAGATTCATGGCTTACTTTGCTGAGCTTTTATTTGGCTCCCTGGCAATAGATTGAGATAGAAACAAATGAAACTTAAAACTTTTTTTTGTTGTGTGACTCTTCTTCCAGCCCTCCAGCCGAGGTGCGAAATATGGCATCAGTTCTAGCACTTATTTCTTTGGATGGCCATGTCTACTTAAGGGGGGGAGGGTTTCTAGTAAGTATTTTATCTTAACAATGCTCTATTCTCTAAGCTAGCAAACGTTCAAGAAGGGTAAAGCTTTGCTCAGCTCTTGATTCCCATTGAAGTTCAACTAATGTAATAAATGTTTTCATAATTTTGAGGTCTGCGAAGTGTCAGTGAGAGGGTTCCACAACACAGAAAAGGCCCTGTTTTCCTCAGCATCTTTAAACAGGGTTTTTTTTTTCTATGTTAGAACTGTGCTCAGAGAGGGTTTAAAATTGAAACGCAAGTGAGAAGTTTCCTTCAAAAATGTTGAGCTTTGAAAACATCCTCTTGCTTTGTATTTGAAAACCAATTTCAAATGAACTCCCCAAACTGTCTACAATACCATCTCTGTCTCTCATATTTTCATATTTTGTCTTAAGGCAATGGAATTTCAGATATGCCAAGTTCCATCTTTCAGGACGTTCTTAATAACCCTCCAAACTCCACCCCACACTTTCCCCCCAACCTCGAAACACATTTTCTTCTTTTCTGTCCCGTCAACATTTCTTTTTTTATGTCTCTCATTGTAATTTAACTAACCAGTAATTAAGCACCAGACTTCTTTACCCCTGGACCCCATAAATACCCCGCTGTAGGTAGAATAACCCTCTCTTTAATATTTTTGTATCCCTCTCAAACAATTCCATTTTAAAAGATTTTCCATCTAAAACGACAGCAAAGGGTTGGAGGTAGAGGCTAGATATCAGGATTTTTACATGACTATTATCTCCACAGACAGCACAGCACAGCACACCTCCAGCTGCATTTACCTACAGGCAGTTAGAAATCGGGGAGAACTTCAGTTGGCTCCGCCCTTGTTATGACGAACGCAACTTCTCTCACATGCTCCGCCCTTTTCAACGTCAAACCACACAACAAACCAATTAGAAGTTGCCGGTCGTCATAACAAGGGCGGAGCCAACTGAAGTTCTCCCCGATTTCTAACTGCCTGTCATTTACCTAGCATTGTTAGCCTTAACTTCCAAACGATTCCATCTCAAATAACAAGGGTTGGAGGTGGAGGCTAAGCTATCAGAATAATAACTAAGAACGTCAGGCACACACGGGCGACTTTTGAAAGTTTTTGGCGACAAAAAGAAGTTGAAGGTCGTGAGGGTGTCGTCGCAGTAGTATTTTCTATGAAACGACAACCAACCTTGACACACAGGCGACTTTTAACTGTATGCCAAGGTTGGCGTTTTTCCATAGAAAAGTATATCACGATGACAGTCCAGCGACATCATTTTGGCGCCAAAAAGTCTTTCAAAAGTCGCCTATGTGTTCTAACTCAACACGGGCACACCTCCAAATTCTAACCACCTTACCTGAGAAACATTATTGCTAGCCTCAATCTCCAAACGATTCCAACTCAAACAAGGGTTGGAGGTAGAGGCTAGCTAACAAGCTATTACATGAGCGTACCTACAACACCAGCACACAGACAAGTAAAGACAGTAAAATACAGTCGTTTGCCCCACCCTTTTTTTTTTGAGAACCGGCAACTTCGAATTGATTTGTTATGTAGGCTGACGTCACATGCCCCGCCCTTTTCAATTTCTAATTGGTTGATATTTGGTATGACGCTCATAAAAGGGCGGAGCAAACGTCTGCGTGTCCCTGCCTTTACATGCCTGTCACCAGCACACACCATTCAAGTTCCAATCACATTACATAAGAAAACATTTCTAGCCTCGACCTCAAACACTGGGGCGTCGTTTAAGATGAAATCGTTTAAAATGGAACACTCAGCTTGATTAAAGTCTAATTATTATTCATTCCTCTCTCTCTCTCTCTCCCCCTCTATTTAATACAAAGTTTTAATTTATTATTAAAGAAGAAGAAAAAAAAACATTACAAAATTTTCATGCTCTAATTTGTTTCCACTTCATTATTTTCTTTTGTCTCTCCTTTTATAAGTTAAATGTTTCTGTTTTTTTTTTATTTACTCCCATTTAAAACAATTCCTGTTTTTGTTAAGATTATCATTATCTTTGGGTGGTGCCTTGAGGAGAAGCTAAATCATGAGACCATAAATAATTTTTCTTATTTATATACATTATATATATATATATATATATATATATATATATATATATATATATATATATATATATATATACCACACATGTACATTATTAAAGAAAGATAGAAAAATGCATCACAAAACATGATCTTGGTCAATGAACTTTATGCATACAACCTCAAAAAAATAAAAAAATGTATAATGTGTGTGTGTTCTTATTATATATTTTATATTCTAGTTTCTTTTTCTCTCTATTTCTATCTCTCCAGGTGTTGTTTTTGTTTTAAGAACTAATGCCTAAATTCCAAAAATGACCAGAGGTATTTGTTTTCTAGAGAAAGAGAAAAATAAAACAACCCACAAGTTTACAAAATAAATGTTCATTCAAAAATTGTATTATTTGTCAAGTTTGAAAATCACATTATAATTTATATAAAAAACAAACAAAAACAAGACTAGAAATTGTGGTGATCCAACTTGAAAGTAATGGCGATTAGCTACAGGGAGCAGTTTGCTCTCGGCGCAGGTCGTCTTCAAAAAGGGCGGCAATTCTGATTTTAGTTTAATTTGTTTAAATTTTATTTATAAATTTCCTGATTAATAAATTAATGATTTTATATTAATTAATAAGGTAAAGAGAAAAAAAATGCAATTTCAGTTTTTTTTTTAAAAAAAAAAACTTCGTTTGTAATTTGCTATTTAAAAACTAGAAGGTACACAGAAATTTCCTTGTATGTTCATGTTTATAGATCTGTTTTCTAGTTTCTTATAAAACGTCATTCATTTCTATCGAGCTGTTTATTTTTTAGAAAAATATTTCGTGTTTCCCCTCTTATTTTATTTGTATGGGGATGTTCAGGAGTTTGATTTTTTTAATTTACTGTTTAAAAACTAGAAGGTTCACACAAATTTACTTTTAGGGTTATGTGTATAGATGTATTTTCTAGTTTTTTATAAAATGTCATTCATTTCTAGCGAGCTGTTTATTTTTTAGAAAAATATTTCGTGTTTCCATCTTATGTTAAGTGTATGGAGATATTCAGGAGCTCGATTTTTTCACTTTACTGTTTAAAAACTAGAAGGTTCACACAAATTTACTTTTAGAGTTATGTTTATAGATGTGTTTTCTAGTTTTTTTTTTATAAAAATCTCATTCATTTCTACAGAGCTGTTTATTTTTTAGAAAAATATTTCGTGTTTTGATTTTCTTCTGTTTAAGTGCATGAAGAGGTTGAGGAGCTCGATTTTTAATTTACTGTTTAAAAACTAGAAAGTACACGAAAACTTTCTTTTGTTTAGTTAAATTATGGTAGAAAATATCAATTAACCTAATTTAAATCCGTTTATTTATAAACTGTGTGTGAACATTAAAATTAAAGCAACAACCTTGTCCCCATAAAAATTAAGATTTTCTCTCTACAAACGGATCTACAATTATTCAATTTATAAGAAAAGGTTTAAACATGGATCCCACATGCGTGAAGAAAATCAGAAAGTAGAAAAATAGAAATAAAAAAATTAGTAAAAAAAAGTTTCTACAAATTCTGCTTTCCGTCGCATTCAATGGTTCTGAAACATTACAACAGAAAATAGGCCTACTTCTTATTAGCTGATAAAATTTAATTCTGTGACAGGCAAGTGTGCCCAGCAGTAAAATTGCGTTGGCTCCGCCCTTTTATGAGCGTCAGACGCAATATCAACCAATTAAAAATTTAAATGGGCAGGGCAAATGTAACATCAGACCAAGTAACAAACCAATTAAAAATTAATGACGCTCATAAAAGGGCGGGGCCAACACAATTTTAATGCTGCGCACACTTGCCTGCCAACACTTTCACTTCTGTGCGGTAGAAAGAAAAAACAATTTCAGCTTTTTTTATCTCTCCCTAAGTTTTCTGCCAACAAATATAACAGAATAATGCTAAGGTCACACGTGCAGAAAAAAATTCTATTACAAAGAAATTTAATTTGAACAATTCTATTCTATTTATAAAAAAATAATTTCACTTTTTTTTCTGCATAGTTTTTTTTCAGTAAGATAAATAGAATAGAATTCTTCCAATTAAACAAATTCCTTTTTCAGCGCGATTTTTTTTTCAGCATGAAAAATTAAGACAAATTTTATTAGGGATGTGCCATTCGAATCCCGTGAATCTTGAAAAATATTCGAGATTCGAAAACTCGAATCTTCACACTTTTTTTCGTCTTTCGAATCCAAACCTTAAAAAAATTGTTACAAACTTTGGTAAAATTAGTTTTAACTCCATTGACGTCCAATAGAAGCAGTTCACTAATAAAGAAAACCCGGCGATTGTTACAATTTCGGTGGTGGTACCCGGATAACCAATATCATCACCTTGTGGCGACCATGAGTGAAGCCACACTTGTTTTTTTATTGTTAATAATTTAATATTTAATATTATTTCATTTATTTCTATCTTCTTAATGAATAATATCGGATTCTTCTATGAAGGATTCGAGAAAAATTTAGGATTCGTCCCACCTCTAAATTTTATTTTCAGTTGGCTTTTTTTCTGCCTGTAGAACCCAGGCTTTTGAAAACTCCCAGTTTATTGGAGAGTTTACTCATCAGATAGTTTATTTTCAAGAATTTTATGGTAACATAAGAAAATTTCATAATATGAAATCAGGACTTCTTTTGCATCTAATTAACACAGTTTCTCTCTCTATTATCACTCCTCATTGATTTTTAATTATGCTAATGATAATTATAATGATGATGAAAATAGAATAATAAAACAATAAATATTATTATTTCAAAAAAATTAAAACTAATTACCTTTCAACATGATTAAAAGTCGCAACAGTTTTTTTTGTTGAGATTGATGTATTTTAATCAAATTAATTGATGATTTTCATTCCCATCACATATTACACGATATTTTTTTTATAAAAATGTGAAATTTTAAACATTTTTTTTAGTTTGCTAATAAATTTAAATTAAGTTATTTATAGACTCTTAACATTTAAGTTCCACTTGAATGAATATATTTTTTAAAAAAAAATAAGTACCATAAATAGATCCCGGAAGTAATAAAAGGCAACGGACGTGGACATCATTCAAAATTAGCTTTCATTTTGAACTTTTTTCAGGTGCAAAAAAAAAAGGAATGACCACAAAGTAGTACAAGGTGTATCAACAGTTGTTTTATGAACAAACACACCTGAATATTCTATCAAAAGCAAAATTAAGAGAAACTAGCCAGTACTTAAGAAACTAGAAGGGTAGATCAATCACTTCAGGGTATTTTCATGTTGATATCGTTCAAAATAAACTTTTTCTATACAAACGTGAAAAAATAATCAGACGATTTATGAACAGCTAATTTTCAGCAGCAAAACTAAGAGAAACTAGCCAGTGTTTTAGAAACTAGAAGGGTAGTTCAATCACTTAAGGGTATTTTCAAGTTATATTTTTATTATTAAAAAAGATACAAATAGATGAAATAATATTAAATATTAAATTATTAATAATAAAAAAACCCAAGTGTGGCTGGCACTCAGGGTCTCCACAAGGTGATATTCGTGATCCGGATACCACCGAAATTGCAACAATCGCCGGTTTTTTTTTTGTTAGTGAACCGCTTCTATTGGACGTTAATGGAGTTAAAACTATTTTTACCAAAGTTTTTAATAAGTTTTTTTTAAGGTTAGGATTCGAAAGATTCGAAAGACGAAAAAAGCGCGAAGATTCGAGTTTTCGAAATATCTTTCAAGATTCGCGGGATTCGAATGTCCCATCCCTACACTTTTAAATACTTCTACTTTTTTTTTACTTTCTCTTTATAAAAAAAAAAGCTGGAAATATTTTTTTTAAAATAAAAAATCTGATGATCTTCCCACGCTAACAGTTTCAACATATTTTTTATTATTATTTTAAAGTACAAGAAGAATTATTATTTGGGTTAAAATTGCTTAAGTGACAAGCGAATCCAAATTTCTACTTTCTTACTTTTGTGTATAAATAAGAGAAAAGTACAATAAAGAAGAAGAAGAGGTCATTGTGTTAAGATTTAACAAGAAAAAAAAAGTGGAGTGAGTGAATGTGGGGGTGGAATTTTTTAGATGGAAAAAAAAATATACGTGAGAATAAAAGAGAAAAATACCATTAAAAATGGAGGAGGAGGGGTTTTTTTTGTTAAAAAAAAAGAAGAATTAGAAAAATATGCGCATATTATATGCAGAAGGTGGGGGCAACAGAGGGCGCGCACCTAAATTACAATGAACGCAAAATTAATTTAAATATTATTAAGAATTATTTTTAGGCGCCAAAGCGAACAAACCCCAAACTGAACGAATGCCAAAAATTTGGCATTTAATTAAATTTGGTGTTTAAGGCCTTGTTTCCATTAGGGCGAAAATTTTCGTCTGTGTGTCAAAATTTCAACTGTTGAAAAATAACAAGTGTTTCCTATGGAGCGGCAAGTGTGCGCATCAGTAAAATTTCGTTGGCCCCGCCCTTTTATGAGCGTCATCAATTTCTAGTTGGTTTGTTACTTGGTCTGATGTCACATGACCCGCCCTTTTCAATTTCTTATTGGTAAATATTTGGTCTGACGCTTATAAAAGCGTGGAGATAACAAAATTTTACTGCTGGGCACACTTGCCTGTCCGATAGGAGAAAAGCCATTCAATATAAAGCCCTTAATTCCCAAAAAAAAAGCACAAATATTCACCAAAAAAAGAGGTTTAAAAAAAAGTTGAAATTGATTCAACTTTTGTTTAAACCTTCTTTTTGGTGAATATTTGTGCGTTTTTTTGAGTCGCCATACTTCTTTTCTCTTCGTTTTGGTGTGTTTTTTTCATCGAATTATCATCAATTTCTCATCATTTAAGGGAAATTAATGTATTTTAATTAGTTTTAGGATATATTTAACTATAGTTTTACAGAAAAATAACGCTGTTTCGATGTGAATATTGATGAGAAACGGTAATTTATGGTTTAGTTCAAGTGGTACAGCGAATGTGGTTTTCTCACTTCAATTGGCCTAACATAATGTACCAAACCATTATAATGACAAGGTGGGGGCCACGTTTGTTCTGTTATTAGCCGCCATATCGAATCTTTTCTCCTACTAACAGAAATGCATTAACACATTTTTTGTCCATAGGAAACACTGTTATTTTATTTTTCACCAGTTGAAATTTTCACCGATTACAAATTTTCGCCACAGTGAAAACAAGGCATAAGGTGGCTTCATATGTATTCATTTTGCTTTTATCCCTCTGGACGGCGCCACTGCAGTTGCTAATGCTATGCTCCAGAGAGGATTTTATTTGTAAGATTTGGAAGCAAAAACGTCAAGCGAACGTTTTTTTAGAAGCAACATTATGAAAGAATTCAAATTATTTTCAAAACTAGAATGGTAAAAATTATGCTTAGAAGTGTTTTCGTTGCAATATATTTTTAAAAATATATATTTTATAGTTCATTTTGAGAAAATGACCCGGTTTTTAGGTTTTTCCATTGAAATTTCATGAAAAACTATTTTTGCCTTTTTTTTTCAAACTCATAAAGTTTATTTTGAAAGATATCACATCATGTAAAAAAAATTAGCATTATCATCAACTATTCTAGTTTCTAAAATATTTGGAATTTATTAGAACTTTGTTGTTTACAAAATGCAGAATGGCCAAAAGTTACCTTTTGTCATTTCATAGTTTCAATGAATTGTCCCTTTATGAAAAAAAAGCACACCCTGTATATGAAATTAAGAAGTGTGTGAAATGAAAAAAAAATAGCCAAGAAAAAAAGGGGGAAATAAGGTGGGGACAACATAAAAGGTAACAAAAATATATCATCATGGTCAGTGACTACTACATTTTAACATTTATTTGTTCTCCAAATCTTTCAAACTCCAATCATCTTCAAGGATTTTTTTGGTCCATGTGAAAAATTGAAAAGAAAGAGAAAAGAAGAAAAAAAAAGAGGCTAAATTGGTCTTTTCCTGCAGACGCATGACAAAGATTTCAGTAAATTATACAAAATACAACGAAAAAAAAAAAAGAAATCATCATCATAGTCACGAGAAAAAAAAAGGAAATTAACAGTTAGAAAAATAAGAAAGAAAAAAAAACAACACACGCATAGGTGGCGCTGTTTTAAAGCCAAATTGAACAAATGCGAAATCAAAGGTTGCAGTTCATACAGCGAACTTTGAAATATTGTAAAGAAAATGTAAAATAAGTCTGTTATTTTATTCTGGTTAGACCACTATTAGAATATTGTTCATCAATTTGGAATCCTTTTAGAGTTAATCTAATACACAAATAAGAAAAGGAACAGCGCAAGGCTCTAGTTACACACTACAGTGCAAGGCTCCAGCTACATAGTGCAGCGCAAAGCTATAGCTACATAGTACAGTGCAAGGCTATAGCTACGTAGTACAGTGCAAGGCTATAGCTACGTAGTACAGTGCAAGGCACCAGCTACGTAGTACAGTGCAAGGCACCAGCTACGTAGTACAGTGCAAGGCACCAGCTACGTAGTACAGTGCAAGGCACCAGCTACGTAGTACAGTGCAAGGCATCAGCTACGTACTACAACACAAGGCATCAGCTACGTACTACAACACAAGGCTCTAGTTACGTACTACAACACAAGGCTCTAGTTACGTACTACAACACAAAGCTCTAGTTACGTACTACAACACACGGCTCTAGTTACATACTACAACACAAGGCTCTAGTTACATACTACAACACAAGGCTCTAGTTACGTACTACAGCACAAGGCTCTAGTTATGTACTACTCTGCATGCCTCTAGTTACGTACTACTCTGCATGGCTCTAGTTACGTACTACTCTGCATGGCTCTAGCTACGTACTACAGCGCAAGGCTCCAGCTACATACTGCAGCACAAGGCTATAGCTACGTAGTACAGTGCAAGGCACCAGCTACGTACTACAGTGCAAGGCTCTAGTTAGGTACTACAGTGCAAGGCATCAGCTACGTACTACAACACAAGGCTCTAGTTACGTACTACAACACAAGGCTCTAGTTACGTACTACAACACAAGGCTCTAGTTACGTACTACTCTGCATGCCTCTAGTTACGTACTACTCTGCATGGCTCTAGCTACGTACTACAGCGCAAGGCTCCAGCTACATACTGCAGCACAAGGCTATAGCTACGTAGTACAGTGCAAGGCTCCAGTTACATACTACAGCGCAAGGCTATAGCTACGTAGTACAGTGAAAGGCACCAGCTATATACTACAGCAAAAGGCTCTAGTTATGAACAACAGCGCAAGGATGTAGTTGTGAACTGCAGTGCATAGCTGTAGTTACGAACTTACGTCTAAGTTAGGAAGGAACGGCAATATGGAATAGTGGTGTCAAAATGACGTCACTGCAAGCAATGCATTGAGATAAACAGCGCTGGCTATGACGCCATTATTTCATATTACCGTTCATTCCTAAGATAGACGCAAGTTTGTAACCAGAGTTTAGGACTGAAACATTCTGACAGTTTAAACTCTTATGCTTGATAAACATCAGCAGGAATCACTAGCAAATCATAGCGCTGAACAAAGCCTTGCCCCCCTTCTTGAACGTTTGCTAGCTTCGGAGGACAGATCACTGTTAAATGGAATTCTTACTAGAAACCTCTGTATATGTAGAAATGGCCATCCAAAGGTTATTAGAGAAATAAAAGCTAGACCTAGTCTAGCATCTTTCCTCCTTTGTGGAGGATAGTCCTCCATTCAAAGAAAATGTCCTCAGACCAAGACCGTCGTCCTCCACAAAGGCAAACATGTCCTCCACATAATAAATTGTATAAAAACTTAAATACGTTCGTGGAGGATGGTCGTGGCCAAAGGACAGTTCTTCCGAATGTAGGGACTGTCCTCCACAGGTGGCAAGCCTAGCTAGAACTGATGCCATATTTGTGGTCTTTCTTTCCAAATGCATTTAGACTATGGAAACGTTTTCTTGCAAACTCAACTATTCTAGTTTCTAAATCAAATTTTTGAAACTCAATACAGTCTTCCCAATGAATATTAATGAAGAAAAAGACACACAAATCCCAAACTCAAATAGAATTTAGGCCTCCTCTAAAATTTCAAAATAGGATATTACAAAACAAAACTGTTCATATCTATGATGACGTAACATTTTCTGATTAAAAACTTTTTTTTTAAATAAATGTTGACACTGACATTACACAATGTTAAATTGTGTGTTTTCAGTCAGTAGGTCAAAAAAAACAACAACAACAATAATAAACAGTTCAATAACATGCACGCACATAATTTGCATAATATTATTTCCAATGAATAGCCCACCCACATCATGACGTGTGTTTGTGTCATGAGGATATTATAAAGAAATAAAGCAAATAATAATAAAAAAAACCACATTTAATATAAAAAATGAGGATGAATTCAAGAGCGAAACGGGGGGGGGGGAGGGGATTTGGAGAATGAAAGAAATCAAGTAACCAGAAAAAACAGGCAATTAGAAATCGGGACAAACAGAAGTTGGCTTCGCCCCTTTTTATGACGACCGGCAACTTCTAATTGGTTTGTTGTGTGGTTCGTCATAAAAAGGGTGGAGCAAACGTATGTTTATCCCGTTTTCTAATTGCCTGTCCAGAAAACCCATTCAGCGCAATCGGAAACTAAACGCCTTCTTGATGCTGAAAAGAATCTAGAAGGCTGATTAGTTTACCTTCTAAAATTCCTAGACATTTCTTTAAGGTGGCTGAATAGATAATTATTTTGTTTTTCTCACCCAAGATGGCTCAACTACAGTGGCTATAATGACATGCTCCATAGACGTTTTTAGAAAAAATTGGATTCAAAAACGCCAAGCGAACATTTTTAAGAAACAACATTATATCAACAAATTGTTTTAAAAACTAGAATGGTAAAAGATTATGCTAAAAGTATTTTCATGGAAATATCTTAAAAAATAAACAATTTTATAGTTTAGTTTGAAAATGGACCCGTTTTTTTTTTAGGTTTTTCCATTGACATTTCATGGAAAACTATTTTCGTCTTTTTTCAAACTGTTATAAAAAGTTTATTTTAAAAGATATCATCATCATTGAAAAAACGTTTACCATTATCACCAACTATTCTAGTTTCTAAACCGCCATCCAGATGGAAAAAAAATTAGAGGTGGGACGAATCTTAAATTTTCTCGAATCCGAATCCTAAAAGGTTCTCGAATCTCTCGAACCCTTCATATAATAATCCGATATTATTCATTAAGAAGATATAAATAAATTAAATATTAAATTATTAATAATAAAAAACACAGTGTGGCGCTCAGGGTCGCCACAAGGTGATGATATTGGTTATCCGGGTACAACACCGAAATTGCAACAATCGCCGTTTTTTTATATTAGTGAACCACTTCTATTGGACGTCAATTGGAGTTCAAACTAATTTTACCAAAGTTTTTAAGTTTTTTTTTAAGGTTAGGATTCGAAAGATTCGAAAGACGAAAAAACGCGCGAAGATTCAAGTTTTCGAATCTCGAATATTTTTCAAGATTCGCGGGATTCGAATGTTCCATATCCATAAAAAAAATGTTTAAAAAAATCTATTCGGCCACCTTAAACAACTATATACATTCTTTTTTTAGTCACATTTTCAATTTTCATTTTCAGCAGGTGGAATCTTGGCCTAAAACATTTTATTTAAAAAAAAAAAACATAAAATTGCAAACTTTTTTTTTTTTTCAAAGTTTCTTTAAAAAAAAATATATATATTTTTTGAAATTTCAATGGTATTGAAAATTGTAGTTTCTAGAAATATTTTATTCGTTTGAATCAAAGTCGTGTTTATTGCATAAAAAAACATAATAAAAGAAGATGTTTCAAACAAAATTTCCATGAATAACAATAAAAATACAAACGATTGTTGTTGCTATTCATAGAAAATTCTTATACGAATAATTGAAATCCATTTGCAATTCACATCTATAATTTAATAATAATAATAATAAAAAAAATCAAGGCCCCCCACACAGACACACGTTTTTATGTCACAAAACAACCAAATTGAGGCATTTTTTATCACACTTGTCATTTTTTTTTCAATTCTGCCACCGGAAACAACTTAAATGAAGACCGGAAATGATAACACAGTCTCCATTGTTAAATTCTGCCTTAAAATGGAGGTCACCATTTCATATAAATATGTTAGTATATATTACCCCCATCATCAAAGAATAACAAGAAAAATAATCAGTCATTCTGTACAATTTACTTGGAAATTTACAAAAAATAAACGTTCTTAGTTAGAGAAAGTAAATCCAAACACTTATTTTAGCCTTTTAGGCAATGTACAGAATGCCTAAAGCAATACGTCATTCTATAGAATGCTGTTAAAGCTTTTTGTATTGTTTAAGCATTTTGCATATTGCCTAAAATGCTAGTAATATTGTGCAGAATTACTACCATAATTGAATTTCTACATTTTTATTAGTATTTTCTGGCAATGTACAGAATGCCTAAAGCAATATGTCCTTCTATAGAATGCCGTTAATGCTTTTTTTGTAGTGTTTAAGCATTTTGCATACTGCCTAAAATGCTAGTAATTTTGTGAAGAATTACTACCATAATCGAATTTGTAGCCTACATATTTATTAGTATTTTAGGCAATATGCAGAATGCCTAAAGCAATGTATCATTCTAGATAAATCTTATTAATGATTTTTGTACTGTCTCAGGCAATGTACAAAACGAATAAAGCAAAAACGTCATTCTATAATTATGTTTTAATGATTTTTGTACTGTCTTATGCAATGTACAAAATTCCTAAAGCAACAAGTCATTCTTGACAATAACATTAATGTTTTTTGTATTGTTTTGTGCATTCTGCTTATTTCCTAAATTGCTTATTTTAATAACTGTGCAACATTACTGCCAACATCGTGGTTCTGCATATTTATTAGCATTTTAGGCAATGCACAAAATGTCTTAAAGCAACAAGTCATACTAGATAATGTTGCTAATACTTTATTGCACTGTTTTAGGTATTTTCATATTACCTAAAGTGCTAATACCTATGTAAAATTACTGCCAAAATCGTGGTTCTGTATATTTACTAGCATTTTAGGCAAAGTACAAAAAGCCTAAAACAAAAAGTCATTATAGATAATGTTGCTAATGCTTTTCGTACTTTTATTTTTAGGTAAATATTTTGCATACTGCCAAAAGTGCTAGAAATTGTTGAAAATTACTACCAAAATCGTGGCTTTGAAACATTTACTTCCATTCCAGACAATGTACATAATGCCTGCATCAAAGAAACACAGAAACATTTTGTAGATTGACTTGTTGTTTCAAGCATTTTACGAATGCCTGCAGCAAAATTATTTTGTTTTCTTTGCAAATTGGCTAGTAATTGTTTAAAATAACCAATTTTCTCCACTTTAAAATTAACATAGAATTTCAATACAAAAGAATTATTTATTCATTAAATAAATTTAACATAAAAAATGAAATCTTTTGTTTTCTCTCTTTTTTTTTAACCTAATAAAAAGTTTTGAAGAAAAAAAAAATGCCAACATGAAAACTTTCTCATAAAGGCATTTTTATTATTATCTCACAAGGAATTATGGGTAAGACATTGCCTGAATCGTTGAAAATATAACGGGATAAATAAACCTCATGAATGAAACCCTCCCCCCCCCCTTCAAAAAAGGGAAGGGTATAAAAGATGAAAACGACGGCCATTTTGTTTTCATAATAAGACATTAAAATCCCAACCAATGGTTAAATTTAACACCATGTAGCCTCATAACAATCACCATAAATCTTACTCAGAAAAGAATGAAAAAAAAAAATTAAAGAACTCTTACAAAATGGAATATTTGATGAAGACCCTGTCTACACAGAGGCAATAAAAGTGACAATTTCAACTTTTCATCTTTTCAGAGAGAAAAAAAGTAATTTTTTCAACTTTCCATAATTATTAAATCATTCAAATTCAAAGTTTTATCTGTCTTAGAAGAAAAAAAAAATTATTGTATTTAAACTTTTTCATGATAAAATCTTTGAAAATAAACGTTTCATTTTCAAAAATTTGAAGTTTATCACCATTTTTTTTTTAAATTGTCATAAATCTTTCATTTTCAAAGATGTAAAGTGAAAGTGTTAGCGACTAAAAAAGTTATTGAATCACTTAATAAGTATTTTCATGTTGATGTCATTCAAAATAAACTTTTTATTGACAAAAAAATATCGTCTACTTAAAATTGGATCATTTTAAAACTGACATAAAAAGGCTTATTTTGAAAGATGTCAAACCCGAAAATACCATGAAGTGAGTGGGCTACCCTTCTAGTTTCTAAAAGACATTCAAGTTTCTCTTAAATTTATTCCTGAAAAGACAGAACAATCAAGAGTTCCAGAGAGGCCCCCCCCCCGTTTACACTTTATAAACAGCTGATTTTCGAACTTTTGGTTATATACTGTCTTTCAGAATAGAAAATTCAAACTAGAAAGTGTTTTAGAAACTAGAATGGTAGCTCAATGTCACTTCATGTTGATATCTTTCAAAATAAACATTTTATAGAGAAAAAAACTTTCTAAAAATGTTGTCTGCTTAAAGTTGAGGTCATTTTCAAACTTGACATAAAAAGTTTATTTTGAAAGATAGCAACATAAAAATAATCTTAAGTGATTCAACTACCCTTCTAGTTTCTAAAAGACATTCAAAAGTTTCTCTTCATTTTGTTCCTGAAAAGACAGAACAATCAAGAGTTCCAGAGAGGCCCCCCGTGTATACTTTATAAACAGCTGATTTTCGAACTCTTGGTTATATTCTGTCTTTCAGAATAGAAAATTCAAACTAGAAAGTGTTTTAGAAACTAGAAGGGTAGCTCAATGTCACTTCATGTTGATATCATTCAAAATAAAACATTTTATAGATTAAAAACTACAAAAAAAATATATAATCTGCTTAAAACTGATCAACGTGAAAATAATCTTAAGTGATTGAACTACCCTTCTAGTTTCTAAAAGACATTCAAAAGTTTCTGTTCATTTTGTTCCTGAAATGACAAAATAATTAAGAGCTCGAGAAGCATTTACGCTATGAAAACCACCTTAAGTTTCTATTTAAAATATTTGACCGTTTTTGTACATACCAGAAATGAAGGAATCCACATTTAAAAAAAAACGTCCCATAAGTGGACACAACAACAACAACAACAAAAACCGTTCCGTATCGGAATTAAATTTTAAAACCAATAAAACAACATCAAAAAATCAATTCATCTCCCGTTTTCTTAATTAAAGTTTATAATATTCCTCTCTCTTCTGCCACAAACACTTTTTTTCTTTTCAAAAGTCTGAAGTGGACACCAAACACCAAAAACCACCTTTTTCGTGGTCATCCGAGTGGTCACTCCATTTGATAATAATCAATTTAAATAATGAACCACCACCACACTTAACGGGTCACTTCTTGTTTGTTAAACTTCTTTAAAAAAAAAAAAGAAATTTAGATCATTCATTTAATTCATCTTGAATGATACTTGAATAATTAATTATTTTTTGTTTTCTCGGACAACAACACCACTGTGGTCAGTGGCATGAGTGGACATCACAAGTGCAATGCCCATCATTATCAATTATTTAAAAAAAAATACTAATAAACCCACATTCAAAAAAAAAGCCGCACCTTTTTTGAGGATAAAATTATGATTAAGAGATTAAACAGGGTGAGAGAAGAAAATCAAAATTGTTCAAATGATAATAATAATAATAATAATCCAGGTGAACACATCCAGGTATGCACTGCAACACAGGTATATAATATAACCATACAGGTGTATATTCACATTCACAGGTAAAAACAAGTGGAGAGAGAGAACATAGACACAAACACACCTGAGTTGAGTGGCAACCAAACTACAATAAGAGCATCATCATTATCATCCTCCTCCTCATCATCATCATTTCTATGAGGATGATGATGATGATGCTGCTTTTTTTGTTATACAGGTAATACAGGTAACACAATTCAAAATTACAGGTGAGGTAAGAAAGACAGAGACAGAGAGAGAGAGAGAGAGAGAGAGAGAGAGGTTTTCGTAAAAGAAGAATATGCACTGGCAGTGTTGCCACCAACTTTATAAAAAAAAATTTCCTTGCAGCTCCAACAATTTTAACTCTCAAATACCCACCACCTCCTCCCATTGTTCACAATATTAGAAGGAAGCCAATAGATGGCGCAATTTCTAAATGTCACCTGGCTAATCAACAAGGTGCATTGTTTATGACGTCATGTTTATATGAACTAATTAATACCTTGTAGACACATGAGTTAAATGAATTTTAAATTAAATGTGTTTAGGTGAATTTATACGGAATCCAGTTAAGGACATGAACCAAATTAAAAATTGACTTTATTATTAATATTTTAAATTGAAATACTAAATCAATATTTTGTCAATAATTAATAATTTTGTCAATGTTAAGTATTAACTCAATATTTTCAGATTATTAACTGAATAAATTGAATTCGATATATTGTTTGTTTGTCCTTCACAGGGCTCTGTAGAACACATTTATTATTTAAATGCATTTAAATTATCAGATGCGTGTACTAGGTATAGCAGATGCAAAGCGATGGTCATTCCCTTAATACCTAGTACACACACCTGATAATTTAAATGCAATTAAATAATAAACATGTTCTACACAGCCCCATGAAGGGGATCAATTAAATTCAATTTATTCAGTTAATAATCTGAAAATATTGAGTTAATACTTAAATATATAAACTATTGACAAAATATTGGTTTAGTATTTTCAATTTTTAAAATATTAATAATTAAAGTCAATTTTTATTTGGTTCATGTCCTTAACAGGATTCCGTATAATTCATCTATTAAACACATTTAATTTAAAATTCATTTAACTCATGTGTGTGCACCAATGTATAAGAGGGTAATTTCCCCTCCAAGTGGCAACACTGGGTACAAAATTACAAATTGTAATGTTGGTTTTGTATATTTTGAATAAAATTTCGTTCTTGTTTTCTTCTCCCTTTAAAGGTAACAACAACACAATTGACTCCTCCAAACACCAATGGTGAATTCGGTTGGTTACCTGAGCAAATCCACACACACAAACAGGTAGAAACAACATGATAATGATGATAAAAGGAAAAAGGGTTAAAAATTCTTCTTGTAGTTATCTTTTATTTTATGCTAGACACATAATAACCACTCAGAAAAAAACGTCATCATCATCATTATTATTATCAAAGCAAAGGAAAAAAACAACCTTTTTTAATTTCTAAGAGCTTCCTGAATCAGTAATCATCTCTTGTATTTCAATAACTTAATTGTTAAAAGTGGTTGTTGTGTGCACACATAACTAATTAACCAGAAATCACTTAACAATTTCGATACAAATCAACAATTTTTTTTTTATAATTGTTGTTGTTGTTGTTGATTATAAAAAAGAACGGTTTTTTGTTCTGTTTCTTTCAGGTGCAAAATGAAGAGAAACTTGAATGTGATTTTAGAAACTAGAAGGGCCGCTCAATCACTTACTGTAAGGTGATTTTTAAAGTGTAACCGCTCCTCTTGAACTCTTGATTTATTCTGTTTCTTTCAGGTGCAAAATGAAGAGAAACTTGAATAAGTTGAATATGTTTTAGAAACTAGAAAGGTCGCTCAATCACTTAAGGTGATTTTTAAAGTGTAAACGCCTCTCTTGAACTCTAGATTTATTCTGTTTCTTTCAGGTGCAAAATGAAGAGAAACTTGAATGTGATTTTAGAAACTAGAAAGGTCGCTCAATCACTTAAGAATATTTTCATAATGATGATGATATCTTTCAAAATAAAACTTTTTATGTAAGTTTCAAAGTGACCCATCATTAAGGTGTTTTTAAAGTATAAATGTTCTTTTCAGGAGCAAAATTAAAGACAAACGTTAATGCTTTTTTTTTAGAAACTAGAAGGGTCGCTCAATCACTTAAGATGGATTTTAATGTGTAAACGGCTCCTCTTGAACGCCCTTCTTTCAGGTGCAAAATGAAGAGAAACATGAATGTGTTTTAGAAAAAACTAGAAGGGTAGTTCAATCACTTAAAAGGTAACTTCATGTTGATATCTTTCAAAATATAAGCTTTTTAGGTGAATTTGAACATGACCCGAATTTTAGCAAAACGATATTTTATTTTTGTCTTTTAAAAAAAGCTTATTTTGAACCATATCATCAACATGAAAATGTGCCTTAAGTAATTGAGCTACCCTTCTAGTTTCTAAAACACATTTAAGTTTCTCTTTAATATTGAACCTAAAGGACAGAACAATTAAGAATTCGATAGGGGCGTTTACAATTTAAAAAAAAACACCTTATGCATTTAATATGCATTTTATGCAAATGTTTGGTCCTTAATTAACTTTGAAAAGAAAGGATTCGTGATATCTCCAAATTTGACAATGAACGTAATTCTTTCAGAAGACCCACAAAAACATAACCTAAACCTCCTAATACCTTTGTACACACATGAGTTAAATGAATTCAAATTAAATGTGTTTATTTTAATTATACGGAATCCAGTTAAGGACACGATTCGAATAAAAATTGACTTTATTATTAATATTTAAAAAATTGAAATACTAAATCAATATTTTAATGTCAATAGTTTATATAAATTATATTTAAGTATTAACTCAATATTTTTGAGATTATTAACTGAATAAATTGAATTCGATATATTGTTTGTTTGCCCTTCACAGGGCTCTGTAGAACACGTTTATTATTTAAATGCATTTAAATTATCAGGTTTGTACTAGGTAAAACTTAAACTGTGACGCAAGACAAAATTTTCTATATAATAATTCTATGTCGAGTTTTTATTTTTTATTTTCTCGAATCCAAAACATAAAAGGTTCTCGAATCTCCTGAATCTCGAATCCTTCTTATAAGAATCCTATGTTATTCATTAAGAAGATACAAATAAATGAAATAATATTAAATATTAAATTATTAATAATAAAAAAACAAGTGTGACACTCAGGGTCGCCACAAGGTGATCCATTGGTGATCCGGATACCACCGAAATTGCAACAATCGCCGGTTTTTGTTTGTTAGTGAACGCTTCTATTGGACGTCAATGGAGTTAGAAACTAATTTAACCAACGTTTTAACAGTTTTTTTTTAAAAGTTAGGATTCGAAAGATTCCAAAGTCGCAAAAAAGCGCGAAGATTCGAGTTTTCGAATCTCGAATATTTTTCAAGATTCGCGAGGGATTCGAATGTCCCATCCCTAGTTTTTTTTTTAATTTTTTATTTAAAAACTAGAACGTACACGAGAATTTCCTTTTAGAGTTAGTTATGTTTGTAGTTCCGTTTTCTAGTTTTGTTTGCGGGATTCGAGGATTCGAATTTTTATAGCTTTATTTAAGTTTCACTTTGGTTTAAGTAACGTCTTAGAAGAAAAAAAAAACGGCCGTAAAATTCAAACCCAAACACCATTTTTCTCCATTCTTCTACTTTTGTTTAAAACAACAGGAAAAAAAAAATAGCTAATTCATTATTTTTCAAGCTAAAAATAAGTCACAATCAACTCCAATCGCCAAATGCAAATAAAATGTCTAAAAAAAACACAATAGTGTTTTATATTTTTTAACCCATTTTTTTCTTCTAGAATATTGAAAAGAAAGAAAAAATTTCATGAAGCATAAAAGCTTATATTTTTATAAAATAGTAAACTTTATAAATAAAAAAAAAGTCTTCGGGTCATGTCCCACAAACAATAAGAACTGAGAATGAATGATGTATCAGTTATTATTATAATAAGAGAACCATGTTATATATTTGAAACCACACACTTCCAACTGTGTGGTATTATTATTTAAAATCTTATTTTCACGAAATTTCACACGATTATTATGAATTATTACTATTATTATTATTATTATTATTATTATTATTATTATATAGGATCCAATGTACCGTTTTTTTTTCTTCTATCCCCACACCTTCCCTTATTTACGGAGCCCTATAAAGGACAGCCAAGATTTCTTTTTTTTTTCCATGATGATATCTTTCAAAATAAACTTTTTATGACAGTTTAAAAAAAGGCGAAATCGAAATTGCGAAAAAGCGAATTTCATGAAATGTCAATGGAAAAAAAAACCCAAAACGGGTTATTTTCAAACTGAACTATAAAATGTTCACTTTTTATAAAAAAAAGATGTTGTAATGAAAAAACTTTTAACATAATCTTTTAGCATTCTAGTTTTGAAGACAATTTGAATTTTTTCATAATGTTGTTTCATAAAAACGTTTGCTTGACGTTTTTGCATCCACATTTTACATTAGAGACTGCAATGGCGCTATCCACGAGAAAAAAAGCAAAATAAATATCTATAAAGCCACCTTAAGGCCTTGTTACCCCTGTGGCGAAAATTTGTAATCAGTGAAAATTTCAACTGGTGAAAAATAAAATAACAGTGTTTCCTATGGACAAAAAATGTGTTAATTCATTTCTATTTAGAAGGAGAAAAGAAATTCGATACAGCGACTAATAACAGAGCAAACGTGGCCCCCGCTTATTCACTATTATGGTGTGGTTCATTATGTTAGGCCAATTGAAGTGAGAAAACCACATTTGCTGTACCACTTGAACTAAACCATAAATTGCCGTTTCTCATCAATATTTACATCGAAATGGCGTTATTTTTTTTGTAAAACTATAGTTAAATAGATCCTGCAACTAATTAAAATACATTAATTTACCAGAAATGATGAGAAATTGAAAAACAAATCGACGAAAAAATGCTCAAGAAAACGAAAAAAGAAAAGAAAGATGGCGACTCAAAAAACCACAAAAAGTACAAATATTTACCAAAAAGGTTTTTAACAAATTGAATCAATTTCAACTTTTTTCAAACTCTTTTTTGGCGAATATTTGTACTTTTTTTGGAATTGAGAGCGTTATATTGAATGGCTTTTCTCTCCTATCGGTGATGTTATATTAGGCCAACTAATAGACATGCGCAGTAGCTCACTTCTCCATAGGAAACACTTGTTATTTTTCAACAGTTGAAATTTTTACACAGACGAAAATTTTCGCCCCAATGGAAACAAGGCCTAAGATTGTTGTTAAAAATTACTAGAGTTCTCCAGACAACTTTTTGTAACAATAACTTATGGAAATTTTTACTCTTAATAGAATAAATAATGCAAACAAAAAAAAAGAACCTTTACCCACTTCTCAACACCCTTAAATAAATTTGATAGAAAAATCACTGATGGATCAAAGAAAACCACACGGAAAATCGTGATTTGAATTGGGGAAGTGATGATGAGTGATTTTTTTTTTCTTCCTCGAAGATTTTATCTTGAAAAACAAGATTGGAAAAAAAAAAAAATTAAACCAGTCAATCTTGTTCTTCTTCTTCCTTATTTATAACGGACATTCGATTCACAGATTCTAATCAACCTCAAAGATAAAGAGGAGTTTATAATCTTAGCTTCTTTCTTTAATCTATCATACTATAAGTGGCGCAACTAAAACGCGTCATGTTTCTAAAAACTTATATAAATATAGCAAAAGATGAGGTTTTTTTTTCACAACTTAATAAGTCCATATTTTGGTGAAACCTATTTTATTGCAGTTTTCAAAACTAAATTTATATCTGTAATCTTTTTTTTTTTCAAAAGTAGAAAAAACTCCGAGAAATTCGAGTTTTCAGTTTTCGTTTGTCGCAGTTTTTTTTTTTTGCGTTTTCTGAACAATTTGAGTAACTGGACTTCTTGAGTTTTGAAAAAAAAAAAAAAACAAGCTCCTCATGTAAAGCTACAAAATTTTACACTTTGTTAACTTCACATAAAGTAAATAAACTAACTGAAAGTGTTTTAGAAACTAGAAGGGTAACTCAATCACTTGAAGGTAATTTTCAATGTTGAATTATTTTTTCAAAATAAACTTTTAAATAAAACTTTTAATTTACACTTTTAAGTCAATTTATAATTCGAAATTTTTTTTTAACTTTAAAACTGTCTTAAAAAGTTTATTTTAAAAGATATTATTCAACATAATAAAACAATTAAAATGATAAAACTTTAGACAATATTTTCATTAATTTTGTCTATATAAAAACGTTTATTTTGAAAGATATCATCATGAAAATAGCATAGACATAGCTGTCCTTCTAGTTTCAAAAACACTTTCTATTTTCTCTTCATTTTGCTCTTCTGAAAAGAATATAAAATCAAGAAGAAGAAAATCAGCTGTTTCTAAACAAGAAGACGTTTTATATGCGCCACCTAGGAGGAGTTTTTAAAAGAAGAACCCTCTCTACCTCTGGTGTCATGGCGTGAATAATAATACATGCAATTAAATATCTCTCTTCCTTTTTCCTTCTTTATCGAATTGATTTGCAAAAACCATCAAAAGAAGGAAAAAGGAAGACGAATTTTTTCGATCAAAAAAAAAAAAAAGAGAGAACCATTTTCTTATTTAATCGTTCTAATAAAAATTACAATAATGATGATGATGAGGTCACTGATTTGTTTTTATTTTCTGCACGTGCTGATGCATTTTAAGTTATAGTCCAATTTAGAATTTTTACACTTGAAATTGTTAAAAATGCGAAGCAGCAGAACTAACTACCAAACCTTAAATTAAAGTGCATTTTATTCGCGAATTTTCAATGTTTTAAAACTCTTTTCTTCCTTTATAAAAACTAGAAAATGTAAAAAAAAGGCTAAAGTCACACATGCAGAAAAAAAAAATAATTATCGAATTTGAATAATTTTATTCTATTTATTGGGTAGACAAAGTAGGGTGTCAGACTCCTTGAACGCGAAAAAAAGCAGAAATATGGCTGAAAAAACTTTATTCTGATTTTTATTACTATTTCTGTTTTCTGCTTGATTTTCTGTATGTGTGGTCCATCTCTAAGAACTCTTTGAACGCGAAGAAAAGCAGAAATATAGCTGATAAAACTTTATTCCGATTTTTTATCATTATTTCTATATTCTGCTTGTTTTTCTGTATGTGTAATCCATCTCTAAGAACCACTAAATGCAAAGAAATGCAGAAATACAGCTGAAACTTTATTTTGCGTTTATTACTATTTCTGTTTTCTTCTCGTTTTTCTGTATTTATGATCCATCCCTAAAAAACCCTGACTGCAAAAAAAAAAAGCAGAAATATAACTGAAACTTTATTTTTTTAATACTATTTCTGTTTTCTTCTTTTCTGCGTGTGTGATCCATCTCTAAGAACCCCTGACTGCAAAGAAAAGCAGAAATATAGCTAAAAAAATTTATTCTGACATTTATCATTATTTCTGTTTTCTGCTTGTTTTCGGTGTGTGTAATCCCCATCCCTAATAACCCCTGTATGCAAAGAAAAGCGGAAATAATAGCTGAACAAACTTTAGTCTCATTTTTTATTCTTATTTCTGTTTTCTGCTTGTTTCTCTGCATTTATGATCCATACCTAGAAACCCTGAATGCTAAGAAAAGCTGAAATATAAAGCTGAAACTTTAATCTAATTGTTATTTATATTTCTGTTTTCTACCTGATCTGTTGCCTGTTTTCTGCAGCAGTTCATCTTTTTAAAATGACCAAAATTAGTTTATTTTGAAAGATATCAATCAATCTTGTCTTAAAAATGCTACCACTCTCAATTGCTCTTTACTCCTTTAACTTTTATTAAAATACCTGTACCACTTTTGAGTTTATTTTCAAAATGCATCTAATACCTTGTACACACCTGATAATTTAAATGCATTTAAATAATAAACATGTTCTACAGAGCCCTGTGAAGGGCAAACAAACAATATGCCGAATTCAATTTATTCAGTTAATAATCTGAAAATATTGAGTTAATACTTAAATATAATATAGAAACTATTGACAAAATATTGATTTAGTATTTTCAATTTAAAATATTAATAATTAAAGTCAATTTTTATTTGGTGTTAATGTCCTTAACTGGATTCCGTATAATTCACCTAAACACATTTAATTTGAATTCATTTAACTCATGTGTGTGTACAAAGGTATAAACAGCTAAAATACTTGAATTCCTCTCTCTCTCTCTCTCTCTCTCTCTCTCCCTCTGTAAATAATGTATGATGATGTTTGAGTAAAATTCATCCCTTAAGGGTGAGGAGGAGGAGAGAGGCTAATAAGGAGACGCCTCTTTCCGTACCTATATATCTCTTTTTTTTAAGTGAAAGTCCATTCACCTGTCCCTCTTTTTTTCATTCTCTCTTTAAACATTTATCAAAAAAGTGTTGACTCCTTTTAATACGAAAAACTGAGAAGAAGACGATTTTTTTTATAAATGGGAATACCTTTGGAGAAAAGAAAAAAAAGGGGTTTTCTAAGGAGGAAGATGATTTAAGAGTGGGTTGAAATTTTAAAAGTAAAGAGAAAAACCCCATTGGGCAAGCTTTAAGACAAGTGAAAAATACCTTAAGAAGCTTCCGGAAAAAAAAAACCTTAAGGAAGTTCACTCTCATCCAACGTAATCTTTTTAATCCATTTATATTTAACAAGACACACACCACAATCAGACGGGAGAAGAAGAAGAAAAACGCGCGACATTTAGTCTTATTTTAGAAGACATAAAAGACTTTTGAGAATTTTTTTTTTCTTCTTGTGAATTCAAGATTCCCCTCCCCCACCCCCTCATTGTCTACTTTTTCTTAATTTTTTTTCAATTAATAAGGGTGAATAACTTCAGAAAAGATTCTTTTCTTCTTCTTCTTCTGTAACAACTCTTCTTTTCTTCCAAAAAAATTACACTTTTTTCATTATAAAAAAATTATAATGAAAAAAGTGTAATTTTTTTTATTTAGCAATTTTTGTTCTTGAAGTTCTTTCTTGAGAGTTTTTCTCTCAGATAGTTAAGGTAAGTGTAAACACGCCTCTCGAAACCCTTAAGTGATTGAGCAACCCTTTCTAGTATACAAGCAATTAGAAATCGGGACGAACTTCAGTTGGCTCCGCCCTTTTTATGTCGAATGCAACTTCTAATTGGTTGGTTATGTTGTCTGACGTCACATGCTCCTCCCTTTTCAACGTCGAACCACACAACAAACCAATTAGAAGGTGCCGGTCGTCATGAAAAGGACGGAGCCAACTTCTGTTCGTCCCGATTTCTAATTGCCTGCTTCTACTATCTATAACAGCAGAAACAAATTCCAATATTTGATCGAAAATTAATTATAATTAATTAGTAGATAGATATTGATTTTTTCACAAAGTTGCAATGTCACTAATACACTGAACAGTATGAAAAAAGGTTTTCATTAAAAAAAACTTCTGCAATTTTTTTTTAATGTCGACTTTTTTCCAGAATTTCGACATTTCGACTGTAATGTCAACATATCGACTTTATTCTCGACATGTCGAAAAACAATATATATATAAAAAATCTAATATTCGACTTCCGTCATATCTAGGTAATTACTTTTCTAGTGTCCCCCTCTTGTATATCCACCCCGCTCTAAAGAGCAACAAAGGTCTAAAAAAAAAAAGTAGCCACAGCATTCACTCTTCCAGTTTCCATTAAAGGTGGCTCTATAGAAATTTGTTTTGGTTCCTCCCCCCACCCCCAGGTATTATATTCTATAGGATATCTCCCCCCCCCCCCCCGGCCGCCACACACTGCGGTTTTCAAGAGTTTTGCAAACAATTTCAATTTTTTCTAAAAAAAAAAAAAGTTCGCTTGATGTTTTTGCATCCAAATTTTACAAAAACGTCTATGGAGCTTAGCATTAGCCACAGCAGTAGCGACATACAGGGGGACAAAAGCGAATTACATATCTATTCAGCCACCTTAAACTTTTAATAGCTTCATAAAAAATTCTAAGCTAAAAAAAATGGAAGAACCTGATTATAATTAAACCTATCAAATTGTGTAAGATGATTCATTACCCAAATTGTTAAATAGAACAAAACTAATTTAACCAATTTGTTTTCCTGAAACTAATTTTGACAGGTGGAAGGAAGGGGGGGGGGGGGGGGGGGGGTAAGATGTGGGCCAAGGCAAAAAAACACCTTATTGTCTACAGTATATATAAATAATAATCTGAAGTGAATGGAGATTCTGTGAAGAAACTTCTTTTTTAAAAAAAAGATTGAAAAATTGGTTTAAAAACAACTAAGAAACAAAAAAAATGAGGCAATTTTCGTCTTTTTTCTTTACTTTTCACAAGTGGAGAACGAAAAAAAAAAAAGACAAGTGAGCAATTATATTAAAAAGAAGAAGAAGGGTAGTTCTCTAATGGGAATCACGAATTTCGGTTGAAAAGACCCGCAAATGATAGGGTACAATAATCATCATCATCATCATTATCAAAAAATATTTCAGAAAACCCGAAAGGGGGAAAAAAAAAAAAAGGAACAGAAAAGAAAAGAACAAAAAATTACCAATTTCGAATGCGAAATTCATGAATTTAATAAAAAAAAAAAAATCAAACAAAGTTGTTTATTTTTCAAAGTTTCAAATTAATTATAAATGATTTATATACGAGCCCGTATAAAAGTAGAATGATTATGCTAATATTATGGTTTAGAAACTAGAAGGACAATTGGAATAACTTAAGGGTTCATCTTCATGTTGCTATCTTTCGAAAGAAGCTTTTTTATTGTCAAACTTTACTGTCCAACTTTAAGCAGATGCAATATTTTTTTTATTTTTGCCAATATATGTTACTGTCAATCTGCGGAATCAGTCAGTTTGCAGATTGCCTAGGCAATCTGTAAAACAACCAACCTACTGCTAGTGAATCAGCAAAATTCAACACCTAAAATGTATTGAATTTTGTAGATTCACTAGCAGTTTGGTGGTCTTGCAGAACGCCTAGGCAATCTGCAGATTGACTGATTCTGCAGATTGACAGTAACATTATATAAAGTTTATTTTCGAGTGTCCGATGATGCCCCGAACATTGGAGGGTATTGGAAATGCATTCGGGTTTGTACCCCGTGTCAAAGGTTTCCAATGTTTGCCCCAACATTGAACACAAAGTCTGCCCGGTTCATCAATTGCGAACGTACAAGTGCAACCAGAGGTGGCAACGGGTAGAACCGAACCGTTTCTACTCGATTCGGAACCGGTTCAATCGGTTCGCAATTTTTTGTGGATCGGTTCTGATCAGTTCGTCGATCTTGACGAACCGGTTCAAACGCATTAATAGACTTGCACAGCATATTAGTCTAATGCGTTTGAACCGATTCATCAAGATCGCCGAACTGATCAGAACCAGTTCGAATCGGTTCCCTATATGCATTAGCAGATTTGCACAGCACATTAATTAGAGGTTGAAAAGGGTAGAACCGAACCGTTTCTATTTGGTTCAGAAACAGTTCTTATCAGCTCGACCTATACTGGCAAACCGGTTCTATCAGTTCCAACCCGTTGACATCTTTAGACAGGCAAGTGTGCCCAGCATTAACTTTTCGTTTGCCCAGCCACTTTTATGAGCGTCATCAATTTATAATTGGTTTGTTACTTGGTCTGATGTCACATGCCCCGCCCTTTTTATTTCTAATTGGCTGATATTTGGTTTGACGCTCATAAAAGGGCGGGGTAAACGAAAAGTTAGTGCTGGGCAGAGATGCCTGTCATCTTTACAGGCAATTAGAAAACGGGATGAACAGAAGTTGGTTCCGCCCTTTTTATGATGACCGGCAACTTCTAATTGGTTTGTTGTGTGGTTTGACGTTGAAAAAGGCAGAGCATGTGACGTCAGACTACATAACCAACCAATTAGAAGTTGCGTTCGTCATAAAAAGGGTGGAGCCAATTTCTGTTCATCCTGTTTTCTAATTGCCTGTGTCATCTTTAGAGGCAGATATGGCTACAAAGGTTGGATGCAACGTTGAACGCATATTGTGTCCCAGGACTTAACCTCATAATCAGCACTATGAAAGTGGACACCTGATATTAATTATAAGCAAATAAAAGTTTCAAGCGACAAAATTCTTAAGATTTGTTTATTTTTCATTTGTCTTTACGACAATAATTATTATTTGTGAGAATTTTCACTCGTGACTTTTTAGTTTTACAAAAAAATGACGTTATTAATGCATCATAAATTTATAAAAAAATTTATTTTTAAAAAAAATATTAAAAAAAGAAGAATGGAAAGTAAAAATTATGCGAAAAAATCGTTGACCGTAGACGTTTTTTTTTTCTTCTTCTGATTTTTATTGTTTTTATATTGTTTTCTTTAAAAATAGAAAAAAACCAAATAAATGCGAAACGACACGCACATAATTAATATTTACAAATTAAAATTTAATGTCTGTTAACTCAAGAATTAACAACAATAAAAAAAATCAACAAAGAAAACCTTTTTTTTATAATTTTGAACAATAATTTTGTCGTGAGAAACAACTGACCCATAACTAAAAATTTCAAATAAAATTATTTTTAATGTGTTTGAAATTTCCGCTATAATATTGAATAGGACAGAGAGCGCCACACAGCGGAAGAATAAAGAAACCTCCAATTCAATTAAGTACACCTGCAAACAGGTCGCGCGCCATGTGGCAACAGGCAATTAGAAATCGGGACAAACAGAAGTTGGCTCCGCCCTTTTTATGACGAACATAACTTCTAATTGGTTGGTTATGTAGTCTGATGTCACATGCTCCGCCCTTTACAACGTCGAACCACATAACAAACCAATTAGAAGTTGCCGGTCATCATAAAAAGGGGCGGAGCCAACTTCTGTTTGTCCCGATTTCTAATTGCCTGCCATGTGGCAGGGGTGGGGGAACAATTCCCAATCACAAGTGGTTGTCACTGAGATGAGACGCAGACATCATTGTCAGTCAAATTGAACTCATCCTAAAACAGAACTATGTGCTGGAAGAGTATTCCAATTAGGCTTGCCACCTGTGGAGGACAGTCTCCATTTGGAAGAAATGTCCTCCGGCCAGGACCGTCCTCCACGAACATATTTAAGTTTTTATAAAAATTTATTGTGTGGAGGACATGGTTGCCTTCGTGGAGGACAGTCCTCCTTCCAAAAGGACAGTCCTTCAGAATTGAGGACTGTCCTCCACATAGGAGGAAAGGTGGCAAGCCTAATTCCAATGCATAGAAAAGCTAAATAAATGGAATTCATTATGGGACTTAAATTCAAAACTGAATTTTAAGATTGGTGGCGCCATCTAGTTAGCACATATTGCAATCAAACAAATCCAAAAAAAAAAAACGCTCCAACCTCTGGACTAATAGTTTTAAAATTCTCTTTATACTTGTTGCTTTCCTTGTAATAATAAAGGAAATATATTTTGGCATAGAATTCAAAGTTTGTTAGAAACTAGAATAGTAAAATAACCACTAAAAATGTGACCTCATAACGATATCTTTCAAAATAAACAATTTTTTTTACAGTTTGAGGTAGTAGGATATTTTCAAAACGTAATAAAAAGTTTATTTTGAAAGATGTCTTAATGAAAATACTTTTTAGTTATTCCTTCACTCTTCTAGTTAATAAGTTTGAATTTTTTTCTAAAATTCACTTCTAATGAAGGTAACATCTTTATAGCGTTAAAAAAAACCCACATATTAGCTTAAGATTAGTTAGGAAACAACTAATTAATTTGTATGTCTTTGCAGAAACAAAATAAAGATAAACTAGAAAGCGTTTTAAAAACTAGAAGGGCAGCTGAATCACTTAACAGTATTTTAATATTAATATCTTTTAAAATAAATTTTTTTAAAGACAAAAAAAAAATACAAAAAGCTTATTTTAAAAGATATCAACATGAAAATGTTCTACCCTTCTAGTTTATATACTGCGCTTCCAAAAGAAAAAAAAAATGAAAATGTGTTGAAAACTAGAAGGGTAGATGGATCACTAGAAAGAATAGCTCAATCACCGTGTTTAAAATCTTTCAAAATAAACTTTTTAAATAGAACAATAAAAAAAATAGTATCATACTTAAAGTTGGGTCATTTTCAAAGTGACACAAAAAAGTTTATTTTAAAAAATATCAAAAACATGAAAATTGAGCTATCCTTCTAGTTTCTAAAACAAATTCTCAAAAGTTTCTCTTCATTACGCACCTGAAAGATAGAATAGGAGTTCCAGAGGCATTTATACAGCTTTAAAACCACCTTAAAAGACAGGCAATTAGAAATCGGGACAAACAGAAGTTGGCTCCGCCCTTTTTATGACGACCATCAACTTCTAATTGGTTTGCTGTGTGGTTCCACGTTGAAAAGAGCGGAGCATGTGACGTCAGACTACATAACCAATAAATTAGGAGTTGCGTTCATCATAAAAAGGGCGGAGCCAACTTCTGTTTGTCCCGATTTCTAATTGCCTGCCCTTAAAAGGCAGTAAAAAAAAGGGGCTAAAAATGAATGCTTTTTTGGGGGGCCTAATCTCTATCTCTCCCCCTCTCCACTCTCCCCATGAAATCTCCTATCCTACCCTCCTCTCCCCATGATCTCATGTAAATACATGATGTTGGTCACCATAGAAACAGGTCAAGATTAGGACCAGGACCAACTTTGCATTTGAAAATAACCACAATGACTCAACACAAAAAAGACAAATAAACAGATTAATCAATTATCCAAAACCTATGGAGAGAGAAAAAAAAAGAACCAACCACCACACACACACAACCAGAAATGTTTTAATTTAAAAAAAACGCCATTTTCTCATTGAAAACCAATGGAGGAGAAAATGTAGAGCAACTTCAAAACAACTACAATAAGCAACAAAAAAAATGGATTTCAATGTGACAAAGCCACTTTTTTTTTGTATCATGTGACACACAATGGATACAGAAGACAGAATGATGCTATAAGGATAAGATGGAAAAATGGTTGTCACACCCACACAACTGAAACATATACATCCGGGTCCAAAATTCAAGAAGAAAATTTAACACTGGGAACTTCTATAATGTGGATCTTCAAAGTATTAATTTCAAAATATTAAATTTTTGTCTATAAAATTGTTTATTTTGAAAGATTCATCGTGAAAATACATGAAAGTGATTGAGCTACCACCAATGCACCCTTCTAGTTTCTAAAAACTACTTTTAAAGTTTCTCTTGATTTTTCTTTTTCTGAAAGACAGAAAATAATCAAAGAGTTCGAAAATCAGCCCTATATAAATCATCTTAAGAGAAACTTGACTGTGTTTTTAGAAACTAGAAGGGTAGCTCAATCACTTAAGGGTATTTTCAGGTTGATATCTTTCAAAATAAACTTTTTATAGACAAAAATTTAAAAAAATACCCGTATGCTAAGCATCATAAATTGCTTAAAGTTGTGTCCTTTGAGTCCTTTCTAGTTTTTAACAAAATGTCAATTTCTTGATATCTTTCAAAAATAAGCTTTTTATCTGAGTTTGAAAATGACTTAACTGTAAGCAGATGATATTTTTTTTTAAATTTTGTCTAGAAAAAGTTTATTTTGAAAGATATCAACACAAAAACACTGTTACGTGATAGAGCTACCCTTCTAGTTTCTAAAACACCTTCTAGTTTCTCTCTTAATTTCGGCTTTTTTTTTAAAAGACAGAAAATAATCAAAAGTTGGAAAAACCAGCTGTTCATAAAACCAATCATCTTAACTGAAAAGCAAAACAAAACTTTGAGCTTTTGTTTTTCAAGTTTTTAAGTAAACTCTTTCTTTACTAGAAGAAACCTGTCTGTGTGTGTCTCACTTTTCCTATCCCCCCCCCCCCTCCCCTCCATACTTTTTTCTTCTTCGAAATTTATTAAAAGTGAACACACATCTTCATAACAACTCGTTTTTCTTGAAAATTCACTTTCACAAACCCAGAATATTTCTGTTTATCATCTGTTTAACTTCAAAGAAACCCAAAGTGTTTCCAATTCTGTATTGTAGGGCCTAACTATACACACTTGTCTTTCTCATTGACTATGTGTTACTTGGAGCAAACCTAACATAAAAAGCTTATTTTGAAAGATAACACCAACTTCAAGTGATTGACCTCTTCTTACCCTTCTAGTTTCTAAAACACATTTCAAGTTTTTCTTAAAGTTGGTTTATGAACAGCTGATTTTCAAACTTGGATTATTTCTATCTTTTCAGAAAAGATGAGAGTTGGGACGAATCCGAATCCTAATCGGTTCTCGAATCCCTCGAATCCTTCATATAAGAATCCTATATTATTCATTAAGAAGATACAAATAAATGAAATAATATTAAATATTAAATTAATAATAATAAAAAACAAGTGTGGCACTCAAGGTCGCCACAAGGTGATCACATTGGTGATCCAGGTCCGACCACCGAAATTGCAACAATCGCCGGTTTTTTTTTTGTTAGTGAACAGCTTTTCTATTGGACATCAATGGAGTTATAACTAATTTTACCAAAATTTTTAACAAGTTTTTTTAAGGTTAGGGGATTCGAAAGACGAAAAAAGCGCAAAGATTCCATTTTTCGAATCTCGAATATTTTTCAAGATTCGTAGGATTCGAATGTCGCCCACCCCATCACTAAGAAAAGCAAAATTAGAAGAAACTAGAAAGTGTTTTAGAAACTAGAAGGGTGGTAGCTCAATCACTTCCGGGTATTTTCATATTTAAAAAAAAACACCTTAAGTTACAAATGTGGAGATATTCTGAGATAATTCAAATTTAAACAATCACCCAAATTAGACTATTGTTGTTGTTATTAATAGACTGAGGGCGATTTGGATGGGTTCTGACTCCACACATACTGTTTATATATTTTTCAAAGAAAAACTTTCTAAAATAAGTTTCTTTCAAAATCTTTTAGAAGTTTTAAAAGAAAATTTCGCCCACAATTTTAGAAATAAACAGGATCCTCTTTTTAGGTGGTGGTTGTGGGACACACATGCTTCAAAAGATGAGATTCCGAGACCGAATACAAAGCGATTAATATCAGTGAAATTTGATATTAAAAGTGTGTGCCACAAACCCCCACCCCCACCCCACTCATTTAAGCTGGATTCAGACGATCAATTCCGGTTACAGATTTTTTTTTTATTTTGCAATTTGCCAGAGGATTAAGCTAGCTTTGTAATTGTTAAACTTTTCAAATCTTAGCAATTCAAAGCACCAATCAAGAAAGCAAAGATGGTGTCATCAATTTATGCTTTCTTTCTTCCAGAAGAGTGGTTATAATCACCACTTGTGGTACTGTGGGGAAGGGGGGGGGGGGTGGTGAGAGTGTTTGTCACAGGCATTTAGAAATCGGGACGAACTTCAGTTGGCTTCGCCCTTTTCATGACGACCGGCAAACTTCTAATTGGTTTGTTGTGTGGTTCGACGTTGAAACGGGCGAAGCACGTAACGTCAGACTACATAACCAACCACTTAGAAGTTGCGTTCGTCATAAAAAAGGGCGGAGCCAAGTTCAGCCAACTGAAGTTCGTCCCGATTTCTAAATGCCTGTGTGTTTGTCTTTCATGCTTTCTCTAGCATTATGGAGTTGACGTCAGGCTGGGCAGCCGGTCATAAAACACATCTCGCCCATTTCTAGGCCAAATGGCCCGTCATTATCTCTCGTCATTCATCGTCATCATTGACCAAAACCACACGTGCACCGTGTGGGACGTGGACCACGTAGGTCCAGAAGTAGGTACAAGAACAATCTGCTATGACGCTTAGCTAAGAAATATAAAAGTCAGCCAAACGTTTAAGCTGAGCGCCCACCAAACAATAATGCATGTAAATGAATGGAGCGCCATCCATTAGGAACAAAAGCGCGAAGAAGTGTGACACAGCACCACTTTGGGAAAAGTCTGGAACTTCTTGAAGTCGAAGTTAGCCACGCTTCGCTTCCGCCCTAATGTACGGTGGAAAGCGGAGCTGGAGTTCATCTACATTCCTTCATTATTTGTGGCAACTTCATTGTACGGGACTTCCCTGCCAAACACCTCCCGTTTGCCAATCTACAGTGGCAAAATGGAGGGTACAAAGCCGGATTTTCGCCATACTGCGTACATAGTGGACGGACCTCTACTTGAAAACTACACGCAGTGTCACCAGTGGGGTAGCTAGAGTTTGTGCCGCCCTGGGTGGTCCTTGAGTGTGCTGCCCCTCCCTAACGAAAAACACAATACACATCTATGGCGCAAACAGGATTCTGGCCTGGAAGGGACCAACCGATATTATCGATATCCAAGTGATTGAAATGGTTTATATAATTTTATATTAACTATGAAATTATTAAATAAACCAGTACCCGGTACAAAATACATTCTGCGAGTGCAGCGAGTGACAAAAACTTCATAATTCCTTCTTGGGCCATCTTAAAAAAATTTCATAAAAGCTCCATCTACAATCCCGACAAGAAAAAAAAACTTTTCTTTTTCGTTGGTACCGCAACCAAAAAAAGTGCCGCCCGGGGCAGACCGCCCCTCCCCACCAACCTAGTGAGCGTTCACCTTTAGAAGAGAAGCCAGGATTGACAAGCCAGAAATTGATCGTCTGTAGCCAGCCTTACTAAATAACATTTATAGAAGAAGAAGAAGAAAAAAAGTTGAGAATCCATCATATTATATCCAGGAACTATAATAGGAGAGAGAAAAAAAAGAAGGATAAAAGGAAGTGAAAAGAGAGAGAGATCTCTTTGGAAAAGTTGGTTTGGAGTCAATGAACACCAACCAACAAGAAATAAAGACACAAAAGTATTGCCAAATGTTTGATGAGTTGATGATGCTGCTGTTTAGTTCTAAGGAGGGAAGGGGGGGGGGGGTGGGCCAAGTTTCTTTTTTTTTTTATTTTGACCCCCCCCCCCTTCCTCCCATCTCCAATGAAATATCTACAATATGTACAAATGTAGGGCCTATATACTAGAAAGAACCCGGGAAGAAGTTTTCTGTAACAACAACAATTCAGGAAATGACCAAAAGAAGCCATTCTTAGAAGGCAATTAACACAAAGTGATCAAAAAGTCACAGTTCCCATTGCATAGAAAATAGAAACATCTTTTTTTTATCCTAAAACTAGATCCTTTATAAAACGGTTTATACATTAAGTCAGCCATTTGCAAAATATGCAAATGAGAAAAAGAACAATAAAAAAACTCCACTTGATTACTCTTGTCTGTTCAGTTGAGCAACATTAAGAGAAACTTTAGAAAGTGTTTTTTTTAGAAACTAGAAGGGTTAATCTCAATGACTGAATCGTATTTTCATGATGTTGATGATATCTTTCAAATCTAAGATTTAAAAAAGCTTATTTTAAAAGATATCAAAACATGAAAATACTCTAAAGTGATTGAGGTACCCTTCTAGTTACTAAAATCCATTCTAATTTCTTTTAATTTTACACTAAGAGCAAGCATGTCAAACTCAAAAGCTAACACGGGCCAAATAAACAAGATCTAAGTTTCTGTGGGCAGCAAAAAAAAAACAACAAACACTTCAATTTTTATAGAAACGTAAGTTTATTTCGAAAAGTACAGTACGAAAATTTTTATTAAAACTTTTGTTACATAATGTTATATTGGCTGGGCCGCAGAGATATTCATTGTGGGCCGCATGCGGCCCGCGGGCCACGCGTTTGACATGCTTGACTAAAGATTACCCACTAAATCTCATAGTAGAACTCAGGGACCCTCAACAGATATAAATACGACACTTTCAACTATTCTAGTTTCTAACAAACTTTACATTTATTTATTGAAGTTGCTTTAAAATGTAAATAATTGTAGAAAAAAAAATCTCCAACGTTCTTCTCTTTCATTTTGATGTTGAGATTCGCTTATAAAATGGAAGAAGTTCTTCTCAACATCAATGCAAATATTAACACACAAGTTGAGGAACCCCCCTCCCCCCCCCCCCAAAAAAAAATCGTTTTAACTAAACAGAGATCAGTTTTCAAACCAAAACGGCGATTAGCATTTGTTAATAGATGGAATACACACAAGGGCCTTGGCACACAGACGAGGTTTGGCGCGTCTTTCCAATAAAATATATACATTGCACCGACAAGCCCAGCGACCTTTTCGACTTCATTTTGTCGTCAAATAAGTCTTTCAAAAATTGCCTGTGTATTCCAAAACTAAGAGCCGCTTCACACAAAACACTTTGTGTCGCCACAAAGTAGATGAAGCAGCTTCTTCACGCGTACCTCCATTGAAAACAACAGAATGTTGTCAGTGCATTCCACTGGTATGACATTGATGATTGATCACCGTTAACAAACAGGCGGTGGTCGTCATTCATGGCTCATCACCACTGTCCCTTGCCTATAGCCTTCGGGACCTGGGCACCTAGTTATTTAAGTCCTGCACAATGTGGGCTATCAGCCACTACAGGCATTTAGAAATCGAGACGAACACAAGTTGGCTCCGCCCTTTTTATGACGACCGGCAACTTCTAATTGGTTTGTCGTGTGGTTCGACGTTGAAAAGGGCGGAGCATGTGACGTCAGCCTACAAAACCAACCAATTAGAAGTTGCATTCGTCATAAAAAGGGCGGAAGCCAACTTGTGTTCGTCCCGATTTCTAAATGCCTGTATCAGCCACTTCTTGTGTCACATCTTCCTTATGCTTATACATCGCTGTCGCAGCAAAACGGCTTATCACAAATCTTAGCCACTGCCGTGAAAATACAACGGATAAAATTACAATTACAAAAAATACTCTTCAAGCAGCCGGTTGGCCTATTGCAGAGGGATCTTAAGATGCAAGTGCTGTAAGATGCATTGACAATGTATAATAACTACAAAAAAAAAATAACCTGCATTGCAAATATAAATGAAATCTTGAAAATTTAAACCTAAAACTTATTAATGACATCATTAATAGCCTGTTTACGAAGAGCATTCCATTGTCGTATAACCCTGGGATAAAAAGACCAGTAATAAGAGTTAGTCTTGGCAAAAAATCTCTCTAATTTTTCTTGAGTGGGGTCACCCCTTCCCACATACAATGCTTTATATATATCACTAGACTGTGGTTTGGGACATTGAACTCGTGTGAACACCACTTATTTTGGCAAATTTTCTGCTTAAAATGAACACTTTTTGTGGCGACACAAAGTGTTCCGTGTGAAGGGAGCCACACAGAGACACAGACCATCATCAATTCATCATCATCCCCATCATCTTTCTTCCCTATTTCTATCTCTTTCTCTCTCTCTCTCTCTTGCCATCATTCTGGCTGAGATAAGAAGAGAATAAATGACGTCACTCACAGAATCCCCCTTTCATCAGTGATTCACACAATCAGTATGATAAAATGATCCTCCACCTCATAACCCCTCTAGTCTCTTTCTGTACATACAATGTAATATCCTCTCACACCACAGACACACATACTGTTAACCTCACAATTAACCTAAAAACAAAAATAATTATAACAATTTCTTTAGTATCAAGGGATTTTTTAGAGAAGAAAAAAAGAAATCACTTTCATGTTGGATTTATTATAACTGAAAAGGTCATTTAACCAAAACCGTTTGGAATGTCATCTTTGAAGTCGTTCCAAAAACGAGAACCACAAAAAAAAAACCTTCCTATTTCTCATTTTCTCTGTGTGTTTTGCATGTGTTTTCTATCAATGGTACATATGTACAGGGCGTCTTGGTAAGGAGAATGTTATTGGATTAAAATCATGATGCTTCTCGTGAGGCTAAAAACACATAATAATGTTAAGAGGCTACATAGCAAAATTACTTTGAAAAATCTCCACAAAGAGCGCTAGCATCGTTTTCTATTGAAAAAAAAATCGTTAATTTTTAAAATACAGCAGTCGCGGCCGCAATATGTTTATTTTTCATATTTAAAGTTGTCCAATTTTAATTTTTCAAAGTGCAATGTGCACCTTAAATATATGCTGATCGAGTGATAGAATGACAAAAAAATTGGTAAGTGCGGTTCTATTTTTTAAAAAGTATTTCAAAATCGCGAATTTCTAACTCTTATGTTAGACTCCATTGAGTACAGACTCGTAAGCAAAAAAACATCCATTAAAATGTTGGTAAAAATACCTAAAAATATTTTTTTAAAAAACCACAAGTAACCTGCAGTGAAACCAAAACATTGGAACACGTGCTGATTTTTTTTTCTGGCTTTTAAAATTATTTTTAGGTATTTTTACCAACATTTTAATGGATAATTTTTTATTAAAAGCACATATACTCAATGGAGTTTAACGTAAGAGTTAGAAATTCACGATTTTGAAATATGTTTTAAAAATAGAAGGACACTTACCAATTTTTTGTCATTCTATCACTCGATCAGCATATATTTAAGGTGCACATTGCACTTTGAACCATCAAAATTGGACAACTTTAAATATGAAAAATAAACATACTGCCGCGACTGTGTGTGTTTTAAAAATTAACGTTTCTTCTTTAACATCGGGTCTATGGGCTCAATAGAAAAACGATGCTAGCGCTCTTTGTGGAGATTTTTCGAAGTAATTTTGTGATGTAGTTCCTTAAGGAAAATCAGTTGTTCAATAAAACATTTTAAGACTAAAAATTATTCATATTTTTAAAACGATTTTGCTTTATTTGAATCGGTTAAAAAAATAGTTACGTTTTTGATACACCCTGTAACTGTTTCCACGTGGTATTTTCTCAAGAAAAGAAGAAAAGAAAGATGTTTCAAATTTAAAGGAAACAAGTAAAAGCAAGGGGAGAAAAAAAGCACCCCCTGAAGTGAGAGTCTTGTTCGGAACACAAACGGAACTGTGTTAAAAACCCCGCTGAGTAGAAATGTACCCCAGAGTATCTTGACCGTTAGATGGGATTTTTTTTTATCCCTCTTCGTCCATCTCGTCTTAAATCCTAGAAGATTCCTTCTTCCTTCCCCTTTCCATGAATGTTTTATAGTGAAATATCAACAACACGTTTTATTTGTCAAAAAAAAAAACCGGAACTTAAAATATTTCTATTTTTATCTCAAAAAAAGATCTTTCAATATTTAATATACAGGGTGTTCAGAGTTTAAAGTGTTTCCGCTTAGAAACGCCTAAACATGCTGCACATTCCTTTAGTTATCGATTAATCCAGCCCACCTCTGGTTCGACCTATACTGGCGAACCCGTTCTAATGGTTCCGAACCGTTGACATTTCTATTTTCACGCATGTAGGATTCAAAGACTGTAAAATTTAGAGGTGAGACGTATCGTAAATTTTCTCCAATCCGAATCCGAATCCTAAAAGATTCTCGAATCCATCGAATCTCGAATCTTTCATATAAGAATCCTACATTATTATTTAAGAAGATACAAATAAATGAAATAATATTAAATATTAAATTATTAATAATAAAAAAAACAAGTGTGGCTTCGCTCAGGGTCGCCACAAGGTGATTGATTCATTGGTGATCCGGATACCACCGAAATTGCAACAATTGCCGGTTTTTTTGTTAGTGAACGCTTCTATTAGATGTCATTGGAGTTAAGACTAATTTTTTCCAAAGTTTTTAACAGTTTCTTTTTTAAAGTTAGGATTCGAAAAAGATTCGAAACACAAAAAAAAAAACGGCAAAGATTCGAGTTTTCGAATCTCGTATATTTTTCACGATTCGCCGGATTCGAATGTCCCATCCCTAGTTTTTTTAGGTTATGATTCGAAAGATTCGAAAGACGAAAAAAACGCGAAGATTCGAGTTTTCAAATCTCGAATATTTTTCAAGATTCGCGGGATTCGAATATCCCATCCCTAGTTTTTTTTAGGTTATGATTCGAAAGATAAAAAAAGCGCGAAGATTCGAGTTTTCAAATCTCGACTATTTTTCAAGATTCGCGGGATTCGAATGTCTCATCCGTAGTAATCTTTCTTTACATCTTTATTATAAACCAAAAATGGCAACCGCAAAGTCGATTAAAAACAATCATCAAGATAGTAATAATAATAATAAAAAAGTCCTGATCTAAGTATAATAAAAAATTATTACTTGTTAATAAAAATAAATGTGAACAAATGTTAAATTTCCTCTTTTTTTTCGGTTTTTGTGTCGTCGCCATCAGGAAATACAAATTATTTCTTGCAATATTTCTCTCTGTTTCTGTGATTTTTTTTTCTGCTCTAGATCTTTTTATTTTTTATCATCTTCTTATAGAGGTTTTTTTCAACCCATACATTTTAATAATGGGACATGTACATATAATTAGAATATGTTAGTCAAACGCAAATTAAGCGGAAAAATGAATGCAATAAAAGTAAAGACATGAAACCTCAGCTTTAATGGAGAAAAAAAAACTTAAAACAAGTTTCTTAAGAAACATAAAAATATCACATTTTTTTGTGACTGCTGTGTGTGTCTATTTAAATAGATCACAATCACCACCTCCACCTCCTCTCCTAACCCTGAGTCAGCCCACCCCACTTTACTTCACATCCAACCCACATTAGGTGCGTTCAGTTACTCAGCTCTTTTAATTGATTGACAGCTCAAGCTGCAAGACTTATGCGATTACGGGAGAAGAAAAAAAAGGCAAAATAACTGAATGCACCCCCAAAGTACAGGGTGGACACAATGTCTTCTTGCCGAAACCCTCCTCCTTTCCTTGGACCATGTCACACACAAAGTAATGTAAATTAATACAAAGCACAGAATAAAGAGAACTACAGAAGGGAAACTGAGCCATTAACTTGTGACAGAATTTTTCTGCGCATGTGCGGCGCCGCCACAGAATTTTAGTCGCTATTCTGTGGTGACGCAGCTGCCGCCATTTTGAAATGTATTCATTTTAATAGATTTCAAAATGGCGACTATCAAGTAACCGGTTAAAATAAGAAAAGCTTTCAGTCCAAGGTCATGAAATTCTGCCACAGCAACATCAAAGGCGCCGCACAAGAGTTTCCCTTCTGTTCTTCTCCTTATTCTGTGTATACATAGTATAGCAACACTTTGTGACCACTCTGTACATAAATATTACAGGGTGTTCCTAATAGATACAATGTTTTCTGGTACAAAAGCTAAGAATTCAATTAGAAACCTATAAATAGATGATGATGATGATGAAATGTATTCAGAAAAAAAACCCTGATAACTATTTAAGAAAATGAAAGAAATTTTCATATAATACATTCCTCACCTACCACCCCTTATTCTATTTTAATCAATGTTATATAAATAACAAGATTATTTTCTTTTTTTTTTTTAAAAAAAAAAGATAAATGTCATAATTTACACTCTTCTAAATTTGACATTTTTCTTCTTAAAAAATGACTCCCCTCTTTTCTTTCTTCAGTTACTAAATTTACTAAAAAAAAAAGTTGAAAATATGACTCATATTATGATTTTCATTATGTTCCTGTGTCTAAGGCACAGATTCACAAAATAAGAAAACTTGGCACTTAGGTTGGAGTTTGAAGTGTAAACGCCCCTTGAACTCTGGTTATTCTGTTTTTCAGATGCAAAAAGGAAAAAAAAAATTGAAAGTGTTTTAGAAACTGGAAGAGTAGCTGAATCACTTAAGATCATTTTCATGTTTATTATCTTTCAAAATAAACTATTTATGTCACTTTCGATATAACACAACTTTAATGTTCTTTAAAATTTTGAAAGATGGCAACGTGAAAATACTGTTAACTTGTTAAATGGTTCAGTTATCGTTGTAGTTTCTAACACATTTTCAATTTCTTCTTATGCATCATTTACACTACAAAAATTAACTGCGGTTACATAACCAAGGTTATAGTTAACTACAAACAAACTTGAGGCGGTACTGCTATGTGTTTCCATTTTTTTAACTGTGGTTAAACCATTTCGTCATTTTCTGTTTGGTTTTATTCCTGTTAAAACTTGAAACTAGCTTGAAACTGCAGCTTGAAAAACGTATGCCTGAAACTAGCTTGAAACTCAAACTTGAAACTAACTTAAAAAATCGGGTTTGAAACTCAAGCTTAAAACTTAAGCTCAAACATCAAGCTTGAGAGTCACGCTCGAATCTAGCTTAAGAGTCAAGCTTGAATCTAGCTTAAAACTCAATGTTGAAATTCAAGCTTAAGACTGAATGTTGAAATTCAAGCTTAAGACTCAATGTTGAAATTCAAGCTTAATGAGTCTTAAGCTTGAATTTCAACATTGAGTCTTAAGCTTGAATTTGTTGAAATTCAAGCTTAAGACTCAATGTTGAAACTCAAGCTTAATACTCAATGTTGAAACTCAAGCTCAAGACTCAATGTTGAAACTCAAGCTTAAGACTCAATGTTGAAACTCAAGCTTAAGACTCAATGTTGAAATTCAAGCTTAAGACTCAATGTTGAAATTCAAGCTTAAGACTCAATGTTGAAACTAGCCTAAAAAGATGTCGGACTTTTTCACACAGACGACACGCCGACGACATTTTGCAGTCGAACTCGACCACTAAAAAGTGGTTCGTGTGCCAAGACCCTTAAATCATTCCACCCCAATGACACATACTAATGCCATAAAGACACACACACCAGTCATCCACAAGGAATGTTTCTATGAGGTGTTAAAAGGAAGTCTAGACTCCAAACCCTTCTTCCTAAAAGTCTAAAAACCCATTCTTCTTCTTAGGAATTCTTTATCATGAACAAAATAAATTTGAGTAATCAAACGGGTTAAGTTCTGTTCTCGATGATCCACCAATTTGATCACAGTTTTATTATCCTCATCAGCGAAAACAACATTTCAGGTCAATGGGATTAAAAGAATGTCACTACTGCTTAATGTAGTTTTATCATCTCACTTAGCTATCAAGGAATATGTTCAAAAGTGTTTTAAACCAGAAATATGATGATTCTGGCTTAAAACACTTTAGAAGAAAATTTATTGTTGGTTAATTAAGATGTTTTTATGAACAACAGATTTGCCAACTCAGAAGAGGACCAACTAAAAAAAACTGAAAGTGTGTTAGAAACTAGAAAGGTTGTTAAATTACTTATTATTTTAATGTTAGTATTTTTCAAAATAAAATTTTGTTTGAGGAATATTTTTAAAAAATATCGTCTGATTAAATTTGAGCCAATTCTCAAACTGACATAAAAAGCTTATTTTAAAAGATAATCAACAAAAAAATGCTCTTAAAGTGATTGAGCTCTCATTGTTGTTGTTCGAGTTTGGAACACTAACTCTATGGAGCCCTGCACAGGACTTTTGCAATTTTTTTTTTAATCTCGACATGTCGACTTTTAATCTGTTTTATGCGGCCATGTTAATTATGCCATGTTGCACGCACCATACTCTAATAATTAAATTATTGCAAGCGCCCTTTAATAGCAGCAATAATTTAACCATTAGTGTATGGTGCGCACAACATGGCATAATTAACATGGCCGAATAAGAGATTAAAAGTCGACATGTTGAGAATAAAGACATGTCGAGATTCTGGAAAAAGTCGACATGTCGAGATTCTGGAAAAAAATCGACATGTCGAGATTCTGGAAAAAAATCGACATGTCGAGATTCTGGAAAAAAGTCGACATGTCGAGATTCTGGAAAAAAGTCGACATGTCGAGATTCTGGAAAAAAATCGACAAGTCGAGATTCTGGAAAAAAGTCGACATGTCGAGAATAAAGTCGACATGTTGAGATTCTGGAAAAAGTCGACATGTCGAGAATCTGGAAAAAGTCGAGATTAAAGTCGACATGTTGAGATTAAAGTCGACATGTCAAAAATAAAGTCGACATGTCAAGAATAAAGTCGACATGTTGAGATTCTGGAAAAAAAGTCGACATTGTCGAGATTAAGTCGACATGTCAAGAATAAAGTCGACATGTCGAGATTCTGGAAAAAGTCGACATGTCGAGATTTAAAAAAAAAATCTCGCACGTCCTTTACATGGCTCCGTATAAATCTGAGGGTCGTTCCACAGTGCCAAGTTTCCTTATTGAACTTGGTCCTAAAAAAGTGACTCGCAAGCCGTTTTTGTTGGCCAAACCCGATCGTAAGAAGGATCCTCAAATTAACGTCAAAAACTCCAAAACAAAAAAAATAAGATACTCGTTCATATATCAACCGGGGAAAAAAAGACATTAAAGTCTATGGTAGTTTATAGTAAATTCTTTATGTTAAAACAACAATAACAAAAGAGAAAAACCGCAAGAAAAAAAGGCAAATAAACCCATCGTTTATTAAGAGAAATCTCAAAAACTTATCTCAAAAAAGGGGAGAAAAAGAAAGGGGTAATCAAGAAAACCCCCCTTTCTCCCTCAAAACCATCACCTCCTCCCCCACTTATAACCCTTTTAACGACGACAATCCAGCGACCTTTGGCTTCATTTTGTCGCCGAAAAGGTCTTTCATACTTTGCCTGTGTGTGTTGCAAAGCAGTAAGAAGTGTTTAACAAACTAGAAAAGTAACTGAATCACGTCAAGGCCCTATAACCTTTACGTGATTAAGTTACTCTTCTAGTTTATTTCTAATTATATCAACATGAAAGATATATCTTTCATGTTGATATATTTAAAAATAAACTTTTTATGACAATTTCAATAATCGATTTTGGGTTTTCAATTTTTAAGAGGCTACATCGCAAAATTACTTCGAAACATCTCCACAAGGAGCGCTAGCATCATTTTTCTATTGAGCCCATAGACTCAATGTTAAAGAAAAAATGTTCATTTTTTAAATACACAGCAGTGGCATTTTTCTTATTTAAAGTTGTCCAATTTTGATGGTTCAAAGTGCAATGTGCACATTAAATATATGCTGATCGAGTGATAGAACGACAAAAAATTGGTAAGTGCGGTTCTATTTTTAAAAAATATTTCAAAATCGCGAATTTCTAACTCTTATGTGAAACTCCATTCAGTACGCGCTTGTAAAAAAAAAACCAGTAAAATTGCTCGTAAAAATGCATAAAAATAATTTAATTTTTTAATTTTGTGATTTACTTGTGGTTTTTTAAAATTATTTTTACGTATTTTTACGAGCATTTTAATGGATATATTGGCTCTTGGGCCACATATTGAGAAACATTTGTTTGATTTTGCATAAAAATTCTAGTAACTTATAATAACCAGTGATAAGTTCAAGGGGCATTTTTTTTTTAGTTAAAATTCTAAATAAAGCTAAGAAGAAGTGTTTTAAGTCAAGTTAGAAACAACTTGCCCTAAATAACTACAAAAAAAACATTTAAGATAAAATTGTTGCACTCAATTTCAGTTACGTAAAAAAAAAATCTCTGAACAATATTTGTAATATGCATATAAATCACTGATATGCAAAATAGAAATTTCTGTTTTGTTTATTTTTACCTTGAAAAAATATCTATTCGAAAAGAGAAAGAAAGACAAAAGATTTAAAACAGTTCTCTTCTCCTCCTCATAGAAAACAATAGAAAAACCTCTTTTAAATTTTTCTTCCATTGATGATGATGATGATGAAAGAGAAACTTTAAATGGCTACTTTTATTCATAAAGCAAATAAATAACTTTCCATCTTTTTATATTTTTATGTATCTTTCTCATTTTTCTCTTTTAAAAAAATTCTGTGGTTTAAGCAAAAAATTTTTTTTTTCTGTCTTTCCTCAAAATAAGAAATGTTCATTTCATTGGCCTCATTCCAGAGATACTTTAAAAGATCGAACTTTTTTCTTCTATTTCTGGACACAAAACGACATGAATAAATCTTATTTTCTCAATACATTTCTCGTATCTTTTCATACAGTATGTCCAATAGAAGTGTTTTTTTATAAGAGAGAAACTCTTGTCTGACTGGACATGGTCAAGTTTTTAACGGATTTTCATCACATTTGGACAACAACAAAAATTGTAGCTGTACTCAAATCTAGCCAAGATGACCATGCAGAAGAGTTGGAGGTGGAGGCTAGCTAACTATTAAAAGTGAGTCCAAACTAAGAACAAGAACACAGTTCACAAACAGTGCGGACGGATTTTCTGAACATTTCTCTGTAACAAATTTTGTTCGTTGTTCTGTTCGGCTCCGATCCGAACCAATGATTCAATTCAATTCAACTCATTACACCTGCAATCAGCTCAAAAGCCATGTGGCAAGGGGGGAGGGGATTGCTCCAGATCACAAATAATTATCATTCAGATAAAATAAGACATCAAGACATTGGTAATACCAGTTGTCGGTTTTTGCCCATCACATCAAAGGATGTTCGTCTTCGGGGGGCCAAGAGTAGTCATAAAAAATACTATGAAGTGATTGAACTACCCCCTTCTAGTTTCTAAAACACTTTCTAGTTTTTTTTTCTTTAATTTTGCTCTTCTGAAATGAAGAATAATAATGTCATTTAGTAGAAGTATTGCTAGCCTCCACCTCCAACCCCTGTGGCTACACAAGATGGAATCGTGTAAAATGCATTCGTGTTAGATGGTAACACACTAAAATATACAAGTATATCACAAGTCATTACTAGTCGTACACCTCATTCACTTTATTATCTCACAAGGGATAGTCATTTTTTTGAATTTCATTTTTACAAAAATTTACTACCAAAATATAACCCTGACTTTTTACCCATAAAATTATTATAAAGAAAAGTTTCAAAACTTTCTTTGAATAGAAAGAAAAAAAAAGAGAAATAAGTACTAGAGATGGGACATTCGAATCCTCGAATCCTCGCGAATCTTAAAAAATATTCGAGATTCAAACACTTGAATCTTCGGGCTTTTTTGTCTTTCGAATCCTAACCTTAACAAAAACTGTTAAAAACTTTGGTAAAATTACTTTTAACTTCATCGACGTCCACAATAGAAGCGTTCACCAGGGCCGCAACCAGAGTATAGGATGCCCAGGTGCAATAGTGAAAAAAAAATGCCCTCAATGAATAATTTTTTGAACATCATTTTAATAACACTCTTCATAGTTGCAAACATGTCGATTACATCATCAAAATTTATCTGTCTGGCAATTTTGTTTTCAACTGAAAGCACGGCAAGTGCAGATAATCTCTCCTGTGCCATGGATGCTCTTAGGTAGTTTTTAATGAGTTTCAGTTTGCTGAAAGACCTTTCAGCACTTGCAACACTAATTGACAATGTCAGAAATATTCTAATGGTAACGGTTAAGTTATAGGATACACATCCATTACATTGTTGCTAACAATGTATTCCATTATTTGCCGTGGTCCTTTTGGTGACTTAACATGACACACATTTGGAGATTTCGAAAAACAACTAGCTCTTCGACTCAATCAGATTCAGACACGTCTGGGTTGTTGGTTGTGTTTTCACTGGGTGTGGCATAAGTGTAGGGAGGCTGCTTATGGTATTAGTTATTATTCGTGAATTAAAATTAAATTATTGAAAATAATTATTTCAATTTATATATATTACAAAAAGTAAGTTTGATGCCCTATCTACATGATGCCCAGGTGCAACGCCCCCATGCCACCCTATTTGCGGCCCGGGCGTTCACTAACAAAAAAACGGCGATTGTTGCAATTTCGGTGGTCGACCTGGGTCACCAATATCACCTTGTGGCGGCGACCCTGAATGCCACACGTGCTTTTTTTTATTAATAATTTAATATTTAATATTATTTCATTTATTTGTATCTTAATGAATGATACAGGACTCTTATATGAAGGATTCGAGAACCTTTTAGAACCCGATTCGGATTCAAGAAAATTTAAGATTCGTCCCACCTCTAGAAATGACTATAAAAAAAGTAGCGGTGGCAACGGGTAGAACCGAACCGCTTTTTAACTCGGTTCGGAACCGATTTAATCAGTTCACGATTTTTTTGGAAACCGGTTCTGATCAGTTTGTCGATCTTGACGAACCAGTTCAAACCAGTTCCCAATATGCATTAGCAGATTTGCGAAGCACATTAGTTACGAGGTGGCAAAGAGTAGAACCGAACCGTTTCTACTCGGTTCATAACTGGTTCAGAATGAGTTTGGCCTATACAGGCGAACCGGTTCTATCAGTTCCAGTAATTGGCGAAACGGTTCGGCTCTTGACATCTCTAATACATAGTTCACACCTGATCATTTAAATGCATTTAAATAATAAATGTGTTCTACAGAGCCCCCTGTGAAGGGCAAACAAAACAATATGTCGAATTCAATTTATTCAGTTAATCATCTGAAAATATTGAGTTAATACTTAAATATAATTATATAACTTATTGACAAAATATAGATTTAGTGTTACAATTTATAATATTAATAATTAAAAGTCAATTTTTATTTGGTTCATTGTCCTTAACTGGCTTCCGTATAATTCACCTAAACACATTTAATTTGAATTCATTTAACTCATGTGTGTTGACAAGGTGTAAGAAAATATCAGATGGGTTTAAGTTTGGCCTTAAATAAACAACTCGTGCATTGAAGTTGTTTAATATCAAGGTAACCTTTTTTTTTTTGGAAAGGTAAACAAACAAACATTAAATTTGGTTCAATCTACTGTTCTTCACATTTTCAAATTGGTGCCAAATGGTTAACAGGTAACTTAGAATTGAAAGGTGAAATAAAACAGTAGCATATATTTAAAAAAAAAGTGGAAACAACACTATTTCTAAACTATAAACTAGATTTCACAAAAAAAAAACCTAGAGACACATTATCACCAAATCCTACTTTTCTATTTCTAAAAACAAAAAGTAGAGCAAGAAAAAAACTAAAAATAAGAAAGACATCTAAGATAATTTCTAAAAAGAAAAAAAAAATGTCTGTGTACCTTCTAGTTTTTAACTAGAATATTAAAACCGAAGCACCTTAATTCCACCCAGTCTTGGAACTAATTTTAGGTGAACTGAAAAGCTGAGAGCTGTTTTGTTGCACAGCTGCTGAAGCTTGAAGATGGCTAAACACAATAGCTAAAACACAAGCAATTAGAAGTTGGCTCCGCCCTATTTTATGACGAACGGCAACTTCTAATTGGTTTGTTGCGTGGTTTCACGTTGAAAAGGGCGGATCATGTGACGTCAGACTACATAACCAACCAATTAGAAGTTGCCGTTCGTCATAAAAAAGGGCGGAGCCAACTTCTGTTTGTCCCGATTTCTAATTGCCTGTGCTAAAACACATGTTCCTTTTCAGCTACTGTTTCAATACAAGAATTTCATCTTCAGCTCCACTAAGTAAATGCACCTTTTAAGTCAATTAATTAGCGGATTAGAGAGTTGTTCAAAATCCACCTGCCATTACCCTCTTTTTTTCCCTTTAAATTCTGCATAAAAATAAACGTCACAGAGTAAAAAAAAGTATTTTTAAAAAAATTAAACGTATAAATAAAACTCTAAACAAGGTTGTTCCAAAAATATAACCTAAACAAAGTCGTTTTTATTGTTTCAGTTTAAAAAAAAAGAAGAGAATTTTGTCCTTCTAACTTTTTAGTGACAAATTTCGTAACTTATTTCAACTTTTATTACAAGTTGGAAGTTTCAATGAAGAAAAAACAAACAAACACAATAAAGTTGTAATTGTTTTCTCTCGCCCCTGTTCTATTCTAAAACACAATAACTTTCCAATTTTAGAAATCCAAAATATCTATTTCACATAGTGTATATGTCAATCTGCGGAATCAGTCAATCTGCAGATTTCCTAAGCAATCTGCAAAATTCAACACAATTAAAATTGTATTGAATTTTGCAGAGTTAACATGTGTTAAATGAATTCAAATTAAATGTGTTTAGGTGAATTATACGGAATCCAGTTAAGGACATGAACACCAAATAAAAATTGACTTCAATTATTAATATTTTAAAAATTGAAATACGAAATCAATATTTTGTCAATAGTTTATATATTTATATTTTAGTATTGACTCAATATTTTCAGATTATTAACTGAATAAATTGAATTCGACATATTGTTAGTTTGTCCTTCACGGGGCTCTGTAGAACATGTTTATTATTTAAATGCATTTAAATTATCAGGTGTGTGTACTAGGTATAACAGGCTGGTTGTATTGCAGATTGCCTAGACAATCTACAGGTTGACTGATTCCGCAGAATGCCAGTAATATGTATACAATAATACTAGTTAAATGATCTTGTCGAAAATCTGCCAACTGGGTCATTTCATCAACCAATCAAGAGTAACCCACCAAACAATAAAAAAATTAATTGCACTTTCAATTTGATGTTTAAAATATTTCAATTCATCAGAATCAATTTTCAAAGCAAATGCAAAGTTAGAAATTAAAAAACAAATACTCTGCAAATTAGCCCAGTAGTAGTCCTGTAGCAAAAGGACAAGAGTCCAAAATCAATTTTAAAAGAATGCCATACAAAACCTTGATTCAGAATGACAATTATTCACTTTGCACTTTGTCTTGTCATAATATGGCCCTGTTTCCATTAGATCTAAATAGAAGGTTATTCTATTTAGATCTAATGGAAACAGGGCCATATTATGACAAGACAAACAAAAATGCAAATTGCTCTCTGTTTGTTTGTCTTTTTGGAATTGTGTGTTAGAAAAATTATCATTTGGTGACTTATTAAATATTGTATAAATAACAGCAGCAGCTTAGCTTAGCTTAGCTTTCATTTATGTAATTATTTTTGTTTTGTCTTTTCTTTTGATGCTTAAATGATAAAACATGTAAATATGGTTGTGAACCTTCTTCTAACAAACAAGATTAGAAAATTATCCGCATTGGATTATGGGTGTGGTGTACATACAACACCCCATTCAAATTGTCATTTAGGTTATTGCCACATATATACAAAAATATATATTGGAGGGCCATATGGTTTCATAATATTTCTTCTTCTTCTTCTTCTTCTTCATTTGCATATCTACAAAATATGCATAACCGTAAGTAAAAATAGTTCATACGGAAGTTTGTCTCTAGAGAGAGAGAGAGAGAGAGAGAGAGAGAGAGAGAGAGAGAGGGAGAGAGAGAGTGTGTTGGAAAAACACATAAATTCTCTATGGAGAAATACCATTGGGCTACTTTTAGTGGTTCTAAACTTTTTTTTTAGCTCACAGCACAGTTATTTTATGCCTGGCACACTCTAGTAAAACTTCCGGCACACATAAGTGTACTCCCGTACACCCTTTGGAAACCAGTGATTTAATACTTCAGGTGGTTGAATAGATATTTATTTTGATTTTGTCTCCTTCCCAAGATAGAGCGCGCCACTGCAGTGGCTAAAGCTAAGCTCCATAGACATTTTTTTTTGTAAAATGTAGACACAAAAACGTCAAGCAAAGCAACATTATGAAAAAATATTCAAAACTAGAATGGCAAAAGATTATGCTAAAAGTTTTTTCGTGCCAATATCTTAAAAAATACACAATTTTATAGTTCAGTTTGAAAAATGAGCCGTTTTTTTTCGGTTTTTCCATTGACAGACATTTCACGAAGAAAAAAAAAAAACTATTTTCGCCTTTTTCAAACTTGTCAGAAAAGGTTTATTTTGAAAGAAATCAATTATCATTGAAAAAACTTTTAGAATTATCTCCAACTATTCTAGTTTCTAACTAGAAAAATTACGCAAAAAAAAAAATTCAAAGTATAAACTTTCTCAAAACCGCAGGTGAAGGAAGAGACCTTCCATTGAAGAAAATTAGCCACCACATAGTGGTGCCATCTGGAGGGACAAAAACAAAATAAATATCTATTCGGCCACCTCAAGTGTTATAGGACGTTTTTCATCCGTTATTTTGCCTTTTCTAATAAAGTTAAAATTTTAATTGAAAATATTAAATTATATTAACATATTCAATCCAACATCCAAAATTTCGCGGCACGCTTAGGAAAAAATCATGGCACACATTTTGGGAATTATTGGACAAGTTAGTAATAAAGTAACTTCACTAAAAACCTTCTGCTCATAGACGACACTCCATATATTTAAAATACAAGATAACAAAAAAGTTTCCCGTTTTTCGACTCGTTGGCACAAAACTATCCCTGAACAGTCCCTCTCCCTTCAGTGGTTCACTGACCCTTTCCTTCACAGTTTTTTTTTACTTTTCCTGATGGAAACTATTCTGCAATATAATACCTAGAAGTATAACCTTTTTTTTCGTACTTTTCCGGAAGTCTTTTTTCGAGGTTGAAAATAGCTCAGAAAACTTGGAACTCAACTTCTTTAGGGATTGGTTTGGTAATTTTTTTTACAGGATGTCTCTAAACCTACTTTTTCTAATGTCATTCATTAGAAGAAGAAGAATCTTCTGATGACGTCATGTACTGTACATCATGCTCGTGGTTTTTAAAAAGTAAATGCCTCTCGAACTCTTGTCTTTCAGGTGTAAAATGAAGACAAACTTGAATATGTTTTAGAAACTAGAAGGGCAGCCGCAACCGCTTAATAGGCTACATATCGCAAAATTACTTTGAAAAACCTCCAGAAAGATGCGCTAGCATCGTTTTTCTGTTGAGCCCATAGACCCCAATGTTAAAGAAAAAACGTTAATTTTTAAAATACAGCAGTCGCGGCGGCAGTATTTATATTTTTCATATTTAAAGTTGTCCAATCTTAATTTTTCAAAGTGGGATGTGCACTTTAAATATATATTTATCTAGTGATAGAATGACAAAAAATTGGTAAGCGCGGTTCTATTTTTAAAACAAATTTTCAAAATTGCGAATTTTTTCTAACTCTTATGTTTAAACTCCATTTAATACGCCCAAATAAGAAAAAAACATCCATTGGTAAAAATACGTAAAAATAATTTTAAAAAACCAGAAAAAAATCAGCACGTGCAGCAATGTGTTGGCTTCACTGTAGTTTAATTGTGGTTTTTTAAAATTATTTTTTTAGACATTTTTACCAACATTTTAATGGATTTTTTTTTCTTACGAGAGCGTACTCAATGGAGTTTAACATAAGAGTTAGAAATTTGCGATTTTGAAATAGTTTTTAAAAATAGAACCACACTTACCAATTTTTTGTCATTCTATCACTAGATCAGCATAATAGTTAAAGTACACCATCAACCTTGGAACCATCAAACTTGGACAACTTTAAATATGAAAAATAAACATATTGCGGCGACTTTGTATTTTAAAAATTAACGTTTTTTCTTTAACAATTAGGTCTATGTGCTCAATAGAAAAACGATGCTAGCGCCTCTTTGTGGAGAATTTTTTAAAGTAATTTTGCGATGTAGCCTCTTAAACGTCTTTCCTTGATACGATATCTTTCAAAAAAATGAAACCCAAAAAACCGCGGTTTTCCCAAACTACTCCTGACATAATAATTAAAAGTTTGACAGAAGTTCACAATTGTTTATGCAAATAAATGTATAAAACACGTTTGCTTAAGTATGTTTTCTTTGTTTTACTCATTGACTATCTCTTATTGAGTACCCTCTACCCCAAGCACTGCAAAACTTTGCAGTACTATAGTTACTATAGGAGTTCACCATTTTCAAACCTAGCTTGAGAAATTAAAGCCTTGTTTGCGTGAGAGTAGCTGTCATGAAAAGTTGCGATAGTTCACCCTCACGATAGCAACTGTCTACATGTCTTGAACTAACGTGATAGTTCTCTGTCATGACAGTGTGACGTCCACTTCACAGATATCATTGAGTCAACAACAGTGTTGCCTCTCTCTCTCCCTCCCTCCAGGAGCCAAATTTCCCTATACAAAGTGGATATTTTCCCCTACAAGCGGCGGTCACTCAGTACTGCGACAGTACTGTCAACTATCTAGTCAAACCAAGATAGCGTGACAGTGCTATCGGAACAGTGCGATATTGACTATTATGTGGTCTTCACGATGATATAGTTCTCGCGATATTTGCTGCTCTCATGACAGCAACTATCATGAAAACTATCATCGTGAAAACGGGGCTTAAGAGAGCAGCAGCAGCGGCAGCTGGCTGACGTCCATCACAGTCAAGTCTACAATGTTGATCCAATCAACACAACAACAAGTTGTCTATAAACCCAGACTTTTTTTCTTAAGAGATGAAGGGGAACTTGACCTAACCAAAAACCGCAATATAAACAACCAAATCATCAACACACATTCACCGATGAAACTGTAAATCTTAGCCAAAAAAAAATGGTTTAAAACAACGAAAATTGCATTAAAGTTAAACAAATACTCCCATTTATTTGAAAAAACACAACAGAAAATAGAGAAGAGAGAGAAGAAAAAAAAAGTGGCGGTTCCGCCTCAAGATAAAAGTTAACACATTCAAAACTATGTGTCAACTCAAGATTACCGGTTGGATTATTTCAATGAGAAAAGTCTATTTTCCATTGAAAGTTTTATTATTAAAACCCTATTTATTATTCAACAATTCAAGAAGCAAGCAGCTTTATAAATTTTGAAACAGCTGATTTTCCAACTCTTGGTTATTTTGCAGTTTCAGGTGCAAAATGACTAGAAACTAGAAAGTGTTTTAGAAACTAGAAGGGTAACTGAATCATTTCAAAGTAATTTTCATGTTGATATCTTTCAAAATAAGCTTTTATTTGAGTTTGAAAATGACCCAACTTTAAGTAGACCATATTTTTTTTAACTTTTATAATTAGAAAAAGTTTATTTTGAAAAATACCATATTTTTTAACTTTTATAATTATAAAAAGTTTATTTTGAAAAATACCATATTTTTTAACTTTTATAATTATGAAAAGTTTATTTTGAAAAACATCAACATGAAAACACCCTTAAGTGAAACAGTTACCCTTCTAGTTTCTAAAACGCTTTCTGATTTGTCTTAATTTTACTAATGAATGACAGGATAGTCCGAATTCGAGGGATGTATACACTTTAAAACAACCTTAATAGGAGCAAGAATAAAGAAAAATTTATTGTATTTTTAGAAACTAGAAGGGTAGCTCAATCACCTTGTGGTTATTTTAGTGTTTAATATCATTCAAAACAAACTTTTTACAGAGAAAAATTAAAAATCATCGTCTGCTTAAAGTTTTGTCATTTTCAAACTGGAATTAAAAGTTTATTTTAAAAGACAATTAACTCTGATTATTCTGTATTTCAGATGCAAAATGAAGAGAAACTAGAAAGTGTTTTAGAAACTAGAACGGTAGCTGAATCACTTGAACATGTTGATATCTTTCAAAATAAACTTTTTAAAAACGAAAATTAAAAATTAGTGTCTACTTTTAAAAAAAGTTTTGCCATTTTCAAACTGACATAAAAGATTTTAAAAGACATATTTTAAAAATGTCTTTTCATTTTCATTTACTCTTCTAGTTTCAAACGTATCTTATAATTCTCTCAAAAGCTAAACTAAACTTGACGTAAAACGCCTGTCAAACACTAGAAAGTGTTTTATAAACTAGAAAGGTAGCTTAATCACTTAACAGGATATTTTCATGTTTGATATTTTTTTCAAAATAAGCTTTTTATGTCAAGTTTGAAAAATAACCCAACTTTAAGTAGATGATGATTTTCTTTTAAATTTTGTATATAAAAAGTTTATTTTAAAAGATATTAATAAGAAAATACATGTACTAGTTTCTAAAACAATTTCTAGTGTCTCATAATTTTGTTCTATGAAAGACAAAATAATCAAAAAGTTCAAAAACGAAATTTAAAGCTGAAATTCAAAGAAATAATTAATGAAAATGAAAATAATACATTAATTCCAATGGAGGACAATTGTTTTGCGGTTTATATTTAACTTTCCCCTATTAATTATGTGAAGAATTTAATGAAGTTTAATAAAAAAGACTTTCAACGATCCAACCCCCCTCAACCCTTTTACTTTTACTCATATATAACATAATAATAATAAGCTTATATGAAATATGATAAGAGAAAATTCTCATTTAAAAACATAAAAACGCGATAAGATGGAAGAAAAGAGAGAAAATAAGGAAATTTGGCCGGATATGGCGTCATCATCATCATCATCATTTTCTACAACTTTTATAATATATAAACACATTTTTTTATGTCAATCAAATCGATTTGCATTTTTCTTACATGATGTGATGCGCATGCGCGTCTATATAACCATTCATTTACAGAAAAATGACCAAATGAAATTATATTTTACTTTTGCTGCAATTATTTCTCTGCAATCGGATTTAAGCATCTTTCTCATTTGCATTTCTTAGAAATAAACATGAATTATCTTCTTTCTCATTAAAAGATCCTATTTTAAGTCACATTAGGTCTCATTCTCTCTCTCTCTCTCTCTCTCTCTCTCTCTCTCTCTCTCCACCTAAAATGGGCAACTAATTAAATAATGACTTTGTTGAAAGTTATGCTTAAGCGACTGTTTTTTTTAAAGAACATTTTAAAATATTAATTATAACATTTTTTTACTAAAAAAACCTCATTTAAAAACTTAAATTCTGTTCTATAAAATTTTATTTCGAAAGATAGCATTATCATCATGAAAACTAATTTGTGGAAGTATTGAATAATTTGCCAAAAGTACTACTGAAACACAGCAATTCAATTCAACTCAGCATGCCTGCAGATGTTCCAAATTTTTTCGGACTTCTGGAGCCAGTTGAGTACTCCTGAGGCATTTTTATAGAATTTAAATATTTTTCGACTTTTGGACGGTTTTTTTTTTAAAAAATGCCAATTCTACAGACTTGGATATTGACTTTTGACCCATTTTTTTCGAATTTTAAAAATTCTTGAAGCCTTGTGCTTTTCCAAGCTTTTCTGAACTTCTGAGGCCAGTTGAGCATTAGAACTTTTAGAGCATTTAAATATTTTTCGACTTTTGGCCAATTTTAAAAATTCTTGAATCCTTGCGCTTTTCAAAGCTTTTTTGGAACTTCTGGGGCCAATTGAGGCATTTTTAGAGCTTTTGGAGCATTTAAATATTTTTCGATTTTTGGCCGTTTTTTGAAAACGGTTTTTGACCCATTTTCTCGAATTTTAAAAATTCTTGAATCCTTGTGCTTTTTAAAGCTTTCTTTTTGGACTTCTGGAGCCAGCTGTGGCATTTTTTAAAGCTTTTGGAGTATTTAAATATTTTTCGACTTTTGGTTGTTCTTTGAAGAAAAAAAAAAGCCTAAGCTAGTTTTCATGTTGAATTTTTCATCTTTACAAAACAAAAGCATATTGAAAGCATAAATTCCCCCCCCCCCCCACACACACACAATACTCGAATTTCAACTGGAACTCTCTGACCAGGGTTCTAACATTCAATACTGGAACTTTGGTAAAGAGACTTTCAAGTTGAGATTCAAGTGTTAAATTTTCATTTTGAATTTTTCATCTTTACCACACTATTGTTGAAAGAAACTAATTCCTCCAAAATACTTGGGCTTTCAACCTCTAGCGAGGGTTCCGACATTTTATATTGAAACCTTTGCTAAGAAGAGTTCAAAATACTACTAATAATTGCATTTCTTTTACATCAAAGTAAATGAAAACTTTTTTTTTTTTCATTATACAAATTTCTAAATCTCAATAATTCACTTTTTCCCCCTCCCCCCTCCTGACATGTAACAACACAAATAAGACACACACGTGTCCAGATGAACAATTTGCCTAAAGGAGAGAGAAAAAAAAAAGAATACTTAATAAAAAGTAGAGGGGTAAAAATGTTTATCCCTCCCTTTCCGTCCCCCACCCCCTATCCAAATTTCTCATTGTTGATGTCGATGACTCACAATATTAATATATCGATCACCATGTGTCTAGAGCATGTTACAAAGGACACAATATGAAAAAAAAGAGAAAAGAAAATTGGAATAAATTTGATTTGAGGGTTGAAGAGAGAAAGAGACACAGAATGACAATAAGAACCTGAAAAACACAAGTATCGAAATCAATATCCCATAATAAGAAACAAGAGAAAATAAAAAAAGGAGACATAAAGACACCAGAAATAGCAAACACCCAAAAAAAAAAGTTCTATTGACACTTTTATGGGTATTATCACCTTCATAACCTCCACTTCCAACCCCCACCTTCAAACAAATAACACACCCTTAACACTGAAACAACAATAACAATAACAATACATCAATAATAATATTGGTATAGGTGTAGGTCAGTGGCAAAAAAAAAATAAAACACCTAAAAAATCGCATCCACCCTCACCACCCCATTATTATTATTATTAATAATAATAATAATAACCCAAACAACAATAGGTACCATATAGTTTCATAACCCAACCTTACCAAACCACCCATTTTTCTATCTCTTTGTTTCCCCTACTTTAGGAAGGGATGACAGTAGGGGGTAAGGGTAAAATCACGTGATGTTAATCCCCTAAAAATCCCCATCTGTCAGACCAGATAAAAAATATATTAATTCGATTTTCCTCCTTTTTTTCTGCATTTTAAAAATGCAGAAGCAGAAAGAAAACACAGATAAGAATAATGGTCCCATTGGTAGCAATGGTAGACATTAAATAGACCTTTCCCCCCTCTTTTTCTGTAGTTCAACCCTCCTAGTCTCTCCCCTACAAACCCTCACAAACAAAGGCCAGGCCAAAAACTCCCCCTTAAAATCTACTTCTCCTTCTTCTTCTTCCATCACAGGACAAATGTTTTTTTTTTCAAACAAATGTTTCTCAATTTGTTGCCCCAAAGAAGTCAATTGTTAAGATCAACCAGCAATTATGGTTTTTTTTATAAATAAAAAAATACTGGTTAGAGGCTAGTTGACAACTGATAGTAACCAAGACATCTAGCCTCTCTAACCAGCTTTTCTCTTAATTACAAAAAAAGCATAATTGCAAAGTTTCTCTAAAGATAATGGCAAGAAATACTTCAAAATTGGCACTTGAGCCACAAAAATTGAGAAACATTTGCTTTTTATATTGCATAAAAATCCGAACCTAAAAGATTACTGACTTGAAGCCAGAGAAAAAGAGCCCTAAAGACTAGAACATATATTATGTACCAAAAAAAAAATAGAATGTCCTCTCTTGTTCCTCCATTGTCTCCCCTCTTTTGATACCATACCCTCTCTACAACCCCCCCTACCCTCTTTCCAATAATTTTTTTTTTACATTGCCGAATTATCCTTGGAATGATCATATATCATCAGCTCTTTTTTTTTTGTAGCCTTTCGGTATGATCAAAAATAAACGGAAATTAATCCAACTGTCCACCAATTGGGCTATCTATCTCTTCAATTCTGTTTGTGTGGTCAGTTTTTTTTTGTGTGTGTGGACCATTTCCACGTCAGTTGACAACTTGAATAAAAGAACAAGAAAAAAGAAACCTCAACACATTTATTTGTGTGGTCAGTCAGTGGTCACTCTTTTTTTTTTTCTTCATTTCAAATCAAGAAAAAGTTATATATAGAAAAAGAGCAAAAAAAAAAAAAGCAAACCTTCAACATTTTTACCTTATCTTATGTGTCCGCGTCCTTGGTCACTTTTTCGTCTTCTTCTTCTTCTGATGATGATGATGATGATCATGACTATTACTGACCATTGGTCAGCAAAAATTTGCGGACACACTTGTGTACCTTTTGGGTGTCCTAGATTCAGTGATGCACAATTATCGTCATCCGTTGTTAATTCCTATTATTACAAAAAAAAAATGATAGAAAGAAAAAAAAAAACTATTGTTTTAGAATCTAAAACCAAAAATTTAAAATTATAAACAATTTGTAGAAAAAAACAAAACAAAATAAAATATCATAATTCACATAAATGAATATTCAAAATAATTAATTTGCGAATATTACAGCCTTGTCCTGTCTGTCTGTTTATAACGCTGTACGAACAAAGACAAAAATGTTGAAGCATGTCGGAATTTATTGAAAGTTAAATCAACCGGTTTTGTTCTCAACAGGCAATTAGAAATCGGGACAAACAGAAGCTGACTCCGCCCTTTTTATGACGATCGGCAACTTCTAATTGGTTGGTTATGTAGTCTGACGTCACATGCTACGCCCTTTTCAACGTCAAAACACATAACAAACCAATTAGAAGTTGCCGGTCGTCATAAAAAAGGGCGGAGCCAACTTCTGTTTGTCCCGATTTCTAATTGCCTGTTGTTCTCATGGTCAACTTTATGTTGCGCTCTCCCGATCCAAGAACCCAAACAATATTAAGGTGCTTATGAAAAAATGCACGCGGTCGAAGCAAATTACGTCATGACATTCACACAAAATGTCATTTATAATAATTTGAATAAAATTATATATATAATATCCCAGGTCTGTGTGTGTGTGTGGAGTAACTGTACAAAACCATTGAAGCACGTCAGAATTTATATAAATTTGAATAAATGAACCGGTTTTTTTTTTCCTCGAGGTCAACTATATGTTGAACTCTTCCTTTGGAAAGTGCAGAAGGGGGGGGGGGAGAGAAAAGTGGGAGGGGGTTAGGGGAAGAGGTTGGAAAGTGTAGATGGGGGAGAGAGAGAAAAGTGGGAGGGGGTGACTGAAATTGAAATGAAAGGAGTAAAAAAAAGAAAAAACGACGCGCATGCGCACAATTGCCTGTGAATTTTGCTCCCGTCATTTATGACGGGTTACCCCACTAGTGATTTAATAATTATTCTTAATGGATGATGAGTTCAATTAAAAATTAATTTTCATATTTGATGTAGAAAATAAAATAAAAGTTCGCGCATGTGTGCGTCGTGTAGAGAAGATGACAACGGAGTAGAACCGAACCGTTTCGACTCGGTTCGCGATTTTTTTTGGAAACCGGTTCTGATCAAGTTTGTCGGTTTTGACAAACCGGGTTCCCAATATGCATTAATTAGCAGATTTACGCAGCAAATTATGCTCAAAATTGCGGCAGATTTTATGCAGCATGTGCTGCACAAATCTGCTAATGCGTTTGAACCGGTTCATGGAGATCAGTTTGATGTACGGCATCGAGTGTCGGCAACCCGTGCTCAGATCCGACCCCCGTAATTTTTTTTTTCTTCTGAGCTCAATGGGGCCGAACTTGGCCACCTTTCTTCCATAGAAACTCGCATTAAACTTGACTGTAAAAAGTTTACAACCTCAGGGCGTATAAAACTCTTGAAGTATTCATGACTTGGTTGCACCTCCCGGCGGCTTAAAACATTGCGCCTCCTTTTGCACCTCCAAACGACCTGCGCCTCCATCCCACAGTCGCGGGGCTGCGGGTCCCTAGCTACAGCCCCAGGTTGTCTTTATTTGTGTGTGTGTATGAGCACTATATATACTATTGAGAGTAGGGTGTTCTCATTTCGGTGTTAAGTGTGTCAGTAATGTGTCCCTAGCATGTGATCTTTGTCTAAGTGGTGCGTTTCCAAATCAGATTTTGAGATCTTTTCTTTTATCTGAAAAACTTCTTCTTCCGAAACGTCACCAGATTTAACATCTGTGATAGATAAGATATTGGTGTCTTTTTGCTTTTTCACTTTTAGAAAAAAAAATGCCTTTTTTTTTTCCAAAAAAAAAAAGAAAAAAGGATTAACATATAGGAAAGGACAGAAGAAATAGAATTTGAGAAAATGTTCGAAGATTTTTTTTCTTTCTAAAGTGTAGTTTGGTAGCCATGAGGGTATATATATATAGGCCTATACAATATGCAAATGTGATGGGCATTTCTGCACACGTGTACGCACCGTAGACACACACACATCAACAAGAGACTTATTACATTGGGCACATTTCCAAAATCTGTCAACACTAACATCCTATGTTTTTTTTTCATCTGTAGGGCAATTTCAACTATGAAATCAGCCACAGATGGTCCAAAAAAAAAAGAAATTGGATCACACATTCACATAATATGTAGTCATACATTCGCAGAAAAAAATATATTATAGAAATCAACAAACGTGTGTTTTCTTATTGGCCTAACAAATAAATTAAATCCATTGTTGTTTTGGTGAATTTATTAAAAATTGTTTTGTCTTCTTTTGGAATTTTTGTCATCATTTTTTTTTTTAACTAAATTTAAGACATTTTATTTCTGGCTTCATAAAACATTTTATTTATTTTTTTTAAATATTATAAAATATTAAATTTTAAAGAATTAGGTTCAAAATTTTAGAAATAATTAGAACATTTTCTAATTTACTTTCAAAATCGCATTTTTGAAATTTTTATAAACTTCAAAGAAAACTATTTTAAGAGCAATTTTAAGATAAAATACAAATTGTTTTTTATATATATAAAAAACTAGAATAGTAAATTGATGATATTTTAAAATAAAACTATCGCAGTTAGAAAAAAATGGGCGAATGACCTATTTTTTTACCAAACTGCCATAAAAAAGTTTATTTTAAAAGATAATGCCATGTAAATATTTGATTTTAAAAGATAATGTCATGTAAATGTTTTATTTTAAAAGATAATGTCATGTAAATGTTTTATTTTAAAAGATAATGTGATGTAAATGTTTTATTTTAAAAGATAATGTCATGTAAATATTTGATTTTAAAAGATATTGTCACGTAAATATTTGATTTTAAAAGATAATGTGATGTAAATGTTTTATTTTAAAGGATAATGTCACGTAAATATTTTATTTTAAAACAATTTGCAATTTTTTTTTAGAATTTTGCTTCTAAAAAATCCTGAAAACATTAAGTATATTTTTCAATCTTAAAGCCTTGTTTCCATTGAGGTGAAAATATGATCTGGCACCCCCACCTATTCACTATTATAGGCGGGAGCCACGTTTCTTCTATTTTTCACCAGTTGAAATTTTCAAACAGTTTAAATTTTCACCCCAATGGAAACCAGGTTTAATACGAGGTTTCTTAAAATGAACTTTATGAATTTTTTTTTTAAAAGTAACTTCAAATAAAAACCTTGAATACTAGAAAGAAAAAAACATTTTTATTTTGGCTGCAAACTTTATTTTAAAAAAGGTTTATAAACACGCCCACAAAAAATATTAAAACCCTCTTTTAAAATTATTACACAGAGGCACAAATATATTGGAATTTAAGAATCCGGAAACAGAAAGAAGAAGAAGAAAAAAAAAAACCCCCGACTTCAAAGCCAAAAATTCAAACCCATTTTATTTTTTATAATAAAACGAATATTAATCAGTAATTTTTTTCGATTAAAAACGACCTTTTTAGAGGCTAGAGATATCTCAGAAATAATTATGACTTAGCCAAGAGTTCTTTATAAATTTCTAGCCTCTAAACAAGTCTTTCTTAGTAATATCACAAGAAGAAGCAGCCAGAAGTGAAATAAGAGAAAAATGGGTTTGGTATAATAATCAATGGCCGAATTGGTTGAATAGATATTATTACAAATGTTATTTGTGGCCAATTGCTTAATCGATAATTACGACTACTTTTTTTTTCTCTCTCTCTCTCTCTCTCTCACTTTTCTATCTATTATTTTTCTCTATTTCATCCCCTATAGGCAGAAAAAAAAAGACAATTCTGTTTTTGAGATTCAGCTTTTTCAAACATTCACAAAAATTAACTTTCATCTTCTTCTTAATACATAAATATTAATTAAGTCGTTTTCAGAACTTTTAGAAATCACAGGAAACAAAAAGCAACAAAAGTAATTGATCGTTCAAATTATACATATTAATATTATACAGTATGTTTCAGAATCAACGACCAAATAATAAAAATTAAAAATAAATTTAACCAAATTAAAAAAAAAAGTGTCCCCCTTTGCAAAATCGTTTAAAATTAAATATCTCAGAAATTATAAATGCTATACAATTAAAACTTAAAACAAAAAAATAATACAATTTTTCAAAGAATTAAAAAATTATTAATTATTTTTAATAAAAGGTTTAAATTGTAATTTTTCTTTTGATAAAAATAATTTTTTAAACTATTGATTTTTTTTAAAAAAATTCAGTAACTTTTTTTTTTAATTATTTTATTAATTTGTTTCATTTTTTTTTATAAATACATTTTCATTTAAATTTTAAATAATTAAAAAAGTATTGATTTTTTTAAAAAAACTGAATTTTAAATTAATTGTAATTTTTTTTTGATGGAAATATTTTTTTTAAAATTACGGCATTGAATTTTTTTTAATTCCATAACTTTTAAAATTACTTTATTGATTTCATTTTTTGTATAACTACATTTTCATTTAAATTTTAAATAATTAAAAAAGTATTGATTTTTTTAAAAAACTGAGGTTTAAATTAATTGTAATTTTTTTTTTTGATGGAAATATTTTTTTTAAAATTACGGCATTGAATTTTTTTTTAATTCAATAACTTTTTAAATTACCTTATTAATTTATTTCATTTTTTGTATCACATTTTCATTTAAATTTTTAAAAATTAAAAAAAGTATTGACTTTTTTTAAAAAAAAAACAGGTTTAAAATTGTAATTTTTCTTCTGACGAAAACAATTTTTTTTAGTATTCACTTTTTGTGTAATTCACTAACTTAATTATACTTAATTAACCAATTAATTTAATTTTTTGTTCATCTACCTTACACCATACTTTACATTATAAATGTATAGCTATTATAATTTCTGAGATATTAAATTTTAAAACAATAGACTGTGCCGCCCATTCAAGTTATAACAAGACTTTTATATTTTAGACAAAGACGTGTATTCTGAGACACACTGTAATCCATCTCTATTGATAATGAAATATGAAAAAGCTCATTATAACCAGGACCCAACAACAATAACAACAAAAAAAAACTTTTCTACTAACTAATAAAAAGAAATGTCTAATCTACTTTTTTATTCAATGTAATCATAAATAATTGACTTAAGTTTTTTTTTTTTTTTTTAAGTATTGTGGACTAGATAAACAAATTTCACTCATTACCGTGAATTCATTAACACACTCATTGATTACACTAGAATGACACTGAAAAAAAAATATTTCAAGTGTGTGCGCGCGCAGTGAAAACCGTTTAACGCGAAAAAAAAATCAAGATACACTAGAGCGCCGATTATCCGAATGTCGGTTATCGGAACCAATTTTTTTTTTACTTAAGCCTAGAACACACACGCGGAATTCCGCTCAGAAAATAATAACAGAATATTTAAATGAAGACAATTTTTTCCATAAAAAGTGAACGGAAAATTCATTAAAAATGAGTTGAACAAAGCTCAACTTTTTCCGTTCTCAAAATATTCCGTTCAAATTCCAACCAATCAGAAAGAAGCATGACGTGACATGACAAAAAAGCAAATTGGAATCCATTTTGGCAATAGATCTAACTATAATGTTTCTTTTCTTGCTCAATAGAGGGTGCCCACAACTTTCCCTGTTTCTATGTGTGAACAACAGAGATACAGAAAAAGAAAATGACTTTTTTTTTCTTTTTCCTATTTTCTTTTTCCTTGGCGGAATTCCGCCAAGGAAAAAAAAAAGACAGGCATCTGTAGACAGCTTCAGAATTTCTTTGGCTCCACCCTTTTATGAGTGTCATCAATTTCTAATTGGCTTGGTACTGAATCTGATGTCACATGCCCCGCCCTTTTTATTTCTAATTAGTTGATATTTTATCTGACGCTTATAAAAGGGCGGAGCCAAAAAAAAAAAATTCTGAAGCTGTTTACAGATGCCTGTAAAAAAAGTCATTTTCGTTTTCTGTATCTGTTGTTCACACACAGAAACGGAAAAGTAATGCAGAAAGTTGTGCGCGCCCTCTATTGAGCAAGAAAAGAAACATTTATTGCCAAAAATGGATTCCAATTTGCTTTTTTTGAGAACGGATAAAGTTCAACTTATTTTTAATGAATTTTTCCGTTCACTTTTCATAAAAAATGTTCTCATTTAAATATTCTGTTGTGATTTTCCGCGTGTGTGTTCCAGGCTTTACCGGGTATTCTTATAGAAATAAAAAAAATCAATTTTTTCTCCATTTTTTAATGGAAATTCGATTATATGAGCTTTTGATTATCGGAAATATTGCATTTCCCCGACATTAGTTCCGATAATAATCGACGTTCTTACTATGGCACGAAATAGATTTTCTTTCTTTTAACACGAAAAAATATTCCGATTTCTTCCACTTCTTGGTGTTAAAAGGTTTTCCACTGTAATTAAAAAAACCACACATTACTTGAAATATAAAAACTTCAAGAGACACCCTTCTTAAAAATTCAACCTCTGACCTTAATTCATTGACCATTTTTTCAGAAGGGATTCAAAAGCTAAACCTAACCAATCTTTTTAACCATATAAACTACTAGTAGTTTTTTTAATCATTAAGTAGATAGAAGTAGTGAGCTTCAATTCAATTTTAAAAAAAAGCAAACATTCATTCAAATAAGATTGTTGGCCCCCTTGATATCTCTAAAGAGGGCAATCACACAATACATTCGTGTTCTACATGACAATTTAAAGCACACACGCTACCTTTTACAAGGGGTAGCTTTTTTTTTTCTTCCTTCCTTGTGCCTTGTTTCCACTGGAATGAAAAATTGAACTTTTTGAAAATTTCAACGGATGAAAAATGAAACACACGTGGCCTCCGCCTATTCACTTATATAGGCGGCAAAGGCCACGTTTCTTCCATTTTTAACCAGTTAAAAAATTTTCAAAAAGTTCAAATTTTCACCCCAGTGGAAACAAACGGCCTTAAAAAGCCTTGTTTCCACTGCCTTAGCTTTTTTTTTCTATTAAACATTTCAATTATAATTATTTAAATACAGTTAAATATACCTTTTTTTTAAAAGTTATTAAATGGCTATATTTATATTATTTATTGCATATTGATCAAAGTGGGAGAGTCTTTTTTTTTAAGAAGAAGGCACTCACTGGTTTTGGTTAAACTTGTTTTTTTTTTTACAACTGTTATTTCAGGGGCAGTGATTAGAAAAAATGGTATTTCTTTGCAAAGATTGTACCAAACTTATAATTTGCATAAAAATGTTAATTAGTTTTTACAGACAATCTGTATTATTTTCTGTTTGTGTTTTAGTCTCATTACAGACAGAAAATATCATATGAAGTGACATATTTAAAGAGTGTTTTCGGCCATATTTTCTTTTCTTCAAAAAAAAAAATTGAAATTAAAAAGTGTAATAGAAAGTAGAAGAGTAAAAATAAAAGGCTAAGAAACTTTTTTAAATATTAATATCTTTTAAAAAAAAAATTATAAAAACCATATGAACTCATGGATATTCCATGAATGAGGGAAGGATTACACCTGCTGAAAAAAAAAATCAATCTAAATTTCTGTGGAGAAGAAAGAAGAACACAGAATTTTTGATTTCTAATTCTATTTCAATGTTGGTTTTTTTCAGCATGTGTGATTATTCCCTAAGTTGAAAGTGTTTTATAAAACTAGAAGAGTAATTTTATCCACTTAATACCTTGTACATACATGAGTTAAATGAATTGAAATTAAATGCGTTTAGGTGAATTATACGGAATCCAGTTAAGGACATGAACATCAAAATAAAAACTGACTTTATTATTAATATTTTAAATTGAAATACTAAATCAATATTTTAATGTCAATAGTTTATATATTATTATTTAAGTATTAACTCAATATTTTCAGATTATTAACTGAATAAATTGAATTCGACATATTGTTTGTTTGTCCTTCACAGGGCTCTGTAGAACACATTTATTGCATTTAAATGCATTTAAATTATCAGCTGTACAGAGATATTAGAGTTCAAAATCACTTAAAAGTATTTTCATGTTTGTTCTCTTTGAAAATAAGAAAAAAAACTTTTTACTTCAGTTTGTCAATTTTGGTCTATAAATTAGTTTATTTTCAAAGATATAAAAAAAAATGAAAAATACTATTAAGTGATTCAGTTACCGTTCTAGTTTTTAAAACATTTTCAATTTGTGTTTAGTTGTTGCTCTTTCTGAAACTGCAGAATAACTGGGAAAGCTTGGTGGGAAAAATCAGCTGTTCATAAAAAAAAAATCTTAAGATTTGTGGTTTTGTAAAAATGGGGTTTTTGGTGGCTCGCGAGCCATACAATTTTTTAAGTGACCTCTCTCTCTCTCTCTCTTGACCCCCCCTCTCTAATTTTTTTGTGACCTACTGTATCTCCCTCTCTCTCTATTATTATAATAATAATAATAATAATGTATATTAATAACTTTTGTGTTTTAACAACTCAAAAAGAAGGTCCTGTTTCTGAAGGTTTTTTGAAGCAAAACAGAGGCTTCATATATATTTCTGGCTATTTATATATTATTTCTCTTCTTCTTTTTCATAAAGAAAAAAAAAACGGTGTTGTTTTGTTTCATCATTGACTTTTTGAACAAAAAACTCCTCCTTTTCCAGTAAAGAAAAAGTCCAGACCTTTTATTTTTCCCTCAAATATAAACCCCTTTTGACTAATAATGGTTCAGCTGAAATTTTATTTTAGTTACAAAATTGTTTATTGTTTTTAGTTTTTAAAGTCTTCTTCTACATAAATTTTTGTGTGGTTAAAATGGTTTATGAACAGCTGATTTTTTAACTATATAACTATTCTGTTGTTTTTCATGAGCAGAAGAAAAAAAAAACATCCTTAAGTGATTAAGCTACCCTTCCAGTTTCTAAAACAAGTTTCAAGTTTCTTTTATTTTTTTTCTCTCAAAGTTCAATGGGCGTGTTTATTATTTAAAATCACCATATAAATAAAGATGAAATCTTTTTAGAAACTAGAAGAGTAACTGGATCACTTAAGGAGATCTTTTTTAAAATTTTAATGACGTAAAAAAAAAAATGAAAATTCAAAATTTCAATAAAAAGTTTAATTTAAAAGATAACAGGAACAAATCCTCCCTTATAACGAGTACGCACCTGATAATTTAAATGTATTTAAATAATAAACGTGTTCTACAGAGCCCTGTGAAGGACAAACAATATGTCGAATTCAATTTATTCAGTTAATAATCTCAAAATATTGAGTTAATACTTAAATATAATATATAAACTATTGATTTAGTATTTTTCAATTTAAAATATTAATAATTAAAGTCAATTTTTATTTGGCTCATATGTCCTTAACTGGTTTCCGTATAATTCACCTAACACATTTAATTTGAATTCATTTAACTCATGTGTGTACAAGGTATTAAGTGGATAAAATTACATTTCTAGTTTCTAAAACACTTACTAGTTGGTTCTTGAAAGGCCAACTTAAAAGACTCTTATATAAATACTGTATTTATAGTCAATATTTCACTTTGACGTCATCTCAATATTTGTATTCAGAGAAGGACGTGATAAGTAAGGGCTCGGATTTTTATAAGAAATATCAAAGCTAATGTTTCTCAATTTGTGGCCCATGTGCCAATTGTGAATTGTAGTGCCATCAATTATGACAACCGCAATTCTGCTTTTTCTAATCAAAAAGGCTGGTTAGAGAGGCTAGATGTCTGATTACTATAAGTTGTCAACTAGAATTCTAGCTTCTAAACAGTATTTTTTATTGAAAAAATCATTTCCATCATTTTCCATACATTTCCAAAACGTTGTAAATGCCAATATTTAAATTTTTCACAAGATCGAGAAAACAAATTTTCTACTTAAACCAATGACATTAAAGTCAAAGTAATGAAGAAAATCAATTAAAAAGTTATTAATCAGTATTAGAATATTATTTTAAAAATTTTAAACGTCACTTCAGTTTAAAAAAAAACGTTGTAAAAGCCAACATTGCAACATATTGCTGACAAGTTGTCACTATAGTGACATTGTTGGCATTTAGAACGTGACAATAGTCATTAAGTGACTGTCCAAGGTTGCCATACAAATTGCTATTGGCTGTTACAATGTTATGACTTGCACAACAATTCTACTTCAGTTTTTATCCAACTAGGAACAGCACTTTTGTGAAGAAACAAATTTCCCCTACATAAAAAAGCATGGCGTTTACAACCCATTTTAGATTAAAAAAAAACATTTTATCCATATGTGGCATTTACAACGTTATGGAAATGGTACGCTTCAAAAATCCTATCCCTATTGACAAGCGAAATTGCTGACTATAAATGCGGTATTAAAAGAATTTATATTTTTCCGTCGATTTTGAAAACTAATCTTAAGGCCTTGTTTCCACTGAGGTTAAAATTTGCATTTTTTAAAAAAAATTTCAACTGGTGAAAAATTGAACGCACGTGGTTCTCCCCCGCCCAATCACTATCATAGGCAAAGACGACCACGTGCGTTCAATTTTTCACCAGTTGAAATTTTCAAAAACAAAGTTCAAATTTTTACTCTAGTGGAAACAAGGCCTAAAGTACAATAAAAAATAACTTGAGCTAAAATGGCAAAAAAAAAAAAAAAGAGACCCTCTTTTAAAAAAAATCACAGTTGTTTGTTCGATTAATTGAGTATTATTCATACTTAAATATCTTCTAAAATAAGGTCCTATTTCAATGTAAACTTTGCATTTACATTGAAATGAGAACAAACTCACCACAAAAAAAAAAAAAATTCGTGACTAGAAAAAACCAGCGAACATTTTTTTTGTCTCCAAAGTTATTTTCTCTCTTTCTTTCAACTTTCTATTTTTTTTTTAAAAAATGACTATTTTCAGTACTTTTTTAGAACATTTTGTGGTGTCTGGTGGTCAAAGAACTTTACTTAGTTTCAAGCTTATTTTAGAAACAAAAAGTTTTCAGAAGAAGAAAAAATTTAAAAAAAGTTTTCTTCGAAACTGGAATAGTAAAAAGAACAATGTCATACTTAAGAATAACTTTCATGTTAAGATATTTTTATGAACTGCTGATTTTTAAAATTGTGGTTAATTTCTGTACTTACAAAAAAAGCAACAAAAAACGAAAATTGAAAAGTGCGTTAGAAACTAGAACGGTAGCTGAATCACTTAATTGTACTTAAAACGTTCATATATTTTTTTTTTCAAAATAAACTTTTTATAGACATTAAATTTAAGTTTTTTTTAAAAAAAAAAAAAAGTTGCGTCATTTTCAAATTTACATAAAATAGTTTATTTTGAACGATATATCAAACATGAAAATACCGTTAAGTGATTGAGTTACCCCATCTAGTTTCTAAAACACTTTATAGTTTTTTTCTCTTTTCTGAAAAACAAAATAATCAACAGTTCGAGAGGTGTTTTTTTTTACCCCTTTTAAAATCACCTTAAACACGAAAAAAAAATCCGGTATTTTTCCATTTTGTGTTAATCGGAATTCTATTATATTTCCTTTTAAACATTTTTCCTAAATTAGGGATGTTAGTTCTGAGAATACTGTAAAAAAAAACCAGGGATTGGGACATTCGAATCCTTGAATCCCGCGAATCTTGAAAAATATTCGAGATTCGAAAACTCGAATCTTCGCGCTTTTTTTTTCGTCTTTCGAATCCTAACCTAACCTTCGAGTGATTCGAGAACCTTTTTTGAGGCAAAAATTCGGATTCGAGAAAATTTAGGATTCGTCCCACTTCTAATAAAAACGCTTAAAAATGGAACAATAGGGAAACTAAACAAAAAAAAAAAGGTGGCCCAACACTCATATAACTAGAGATAGGATTTTTACGCAAAATATCAAGCAAATGTTTCTCAATCTGTGGCTCAAGTGCCAACTGTGAAGAGGAACCCACAATCACCGTTTTTGAATAAACCATAATAATTATTGGTTGCTCTAAACTTCACAATTGGCTCTTGGGCCACAGATTGAGAAACATTTGCTTCATATATTTTGCATAAAAATCCGACCCTTAATCAATAACATAAGTGATCGATATTTCATGGATTACGAAAGAAGCAACACGTTAATGAACTTTTTCTTCTTAACGTTTTCCCTTTTTTTTTTTGGCAATTTAAGACAGCTTTTATAGATATTCATTTTGATTTTTCCTCCTTCCATAGAGGGTTTTTGTACAAATTTGGACGCAAAAACGTCAAGCGAACGTTTTTTTTTTTAGAAATAAAAAACATTCTGAAAAAATTAAAATTGTTTTAAAAACTAGAATAGTAAAAGATTATGTTAAGTTTTTTTTTTATTGCAATATCTTAAAAAAAAATAAACAATTTTATAGTTCAGTTTGAAAATGGGCCCATTTTGGGGAGTTTTCACTTGACATTTCATGAAAAACTTCTTTTTTATCAAACTTGTCATAAAAAGTTTATTTTGAAAGATTTCATCATTGAAAAAACATTTAGCATTATGGCCAACTATTCTAGTTTCTAAAACACTTTTGAATTTTTTCGTAATGTTTCTCCTGAAAAACGTTCGTTTGAAAAATATAAACTATCTGAAAACAACGCGGGTTTGGGCTGTGAGAGGCTTCCCATAGAACATACTGGCCACGCAGGCGTGCTCGCCATCTGTGAGTTCAAAAACAAAATTAATATCTATAAAGCCACCTTTAAAAAAAAAAACAAATACTGAAAAACGACATTTTCATCGAAGAAAATTCGAAAAAAAAAAAATAACATGAACACAAAAAGGCGCACAGGCACTTTTTTTCGGCAGTTCGAAGAAGAAAGAACAACAAGATAGGCCCACCTAGGCTTTCCACCTGTGGAGGACAGTCCTCCATTCGGAAGAACTGTCCTCCGGCCAGGACCATCCCTCCACGAAAGTATTTAAGTTTTTATAAAATTTATTGTGTGGAGGACATGTTTGCCTTCGTGGATGACGGTCCTCCTACCAAGAGGGCATTTCTTCCGAATAGAGGACTGTCCTCCACAAAGGAGGAAAGGTGGCAAGCATACGCCCACCCCCACACATGTTCAGATCACCTCAGCTTAAAAAAAAGTCCCACATATCCCTTTGAGCTCAAATTTGTTTTTGTTTGCTTTTTTCAATTAAAAAGGGGGTTTAATTAATAATTTAATATCCATTAGTTAACTGGTTATTCTTCTGTCCTCCTCCTCCAGAAGAAGAAGAAGAAGAAGTGATTTCGAAGACCGTAATGTCGACCACTGCTGCTTGTCAGACAGACGGTTCCTTGCCTTTTGCAAGCCTTTTAGCCAAGTCAATAATAACTTCTTTGAAGATAAGACTGTCCACATTCTGTCCTAACATATAGAAAAGAAACCAATCACCGATATCGGTACGACGAACCAGTTCGTGAATCTCGTCTCGATCGATCAAACGGTATCGTACGTGTAGTAGGAAGACCCGTATTCGCAGACAAGTAAAGATGACAATTCTGAAAGCGATTACGAGAATTGTGAGCAAAGCCAAAATCATAAACCAAAACCATAAAAAAATATAAATCTTTTCATTGACAACATTTAGAGGTAAAATACAGATGGCATCGTGTTTTTCGATCGAACCCGAAGAACCGAACTTATGAAACTGACATTTCGTTACTCTCGGAAAGATGATTATCATCGGATCGTAACGTTCGTCTTGATCACTTTCGGAAAAACGTATCACATCGATACCATAAGTCATAAATTGACCGTCAAAAAATCGATTCATAAGAAATAATTGTCCGATCACATTCGCTAGACTTAAAAATTCGCAGACAAAATATCTGACGGCCCACCAATTATGATTACAACGATTTTCCCATAAATAATCAATGAGCAATTTCTTCTTTAATTTCTTTTCCGTATCGGAACAAACACCGAGATTTAAATCCATCATCAGAGCTTGAATCTTACCACCTTCCCAATTTTTCCATAACCATCTCGGGATGTAGAATAAAACTGCTTGAAAAAAAAGCATAAAACAAACCCATTGATAATATTTATGATATTTTCGATCTTTTACGTCTTTTTCTTTGGCGACGGCTGGATACGGAACATCTTCACCGACTTTCTGATGACGAGCACTCGGAACTGTATAAGTGGAATGAATCCAACAGAAAGTGTTAACGACACTTTCGGTTAAATCTTTACTGTAGATACATTCGATTGGATTACCGACGTATTGTCGCGTCGTAACGACTAAACTGAAAGAGATTAAAATTATAACCGTAATGTGATAATGTAGACGGAAAACACTTCCATCGATGTGGATACGATTAATCTTCAGCAGGTTCTTAAGTCCGCGGAAGATGTCCAACATTGTGGGTGGTATCGAGGTCGCCGTCTTTGATCGAATCTGATGAACACCACTTTTTTTTTTAAAGAAAAAAACCACGAAATCTCGCTTTTTCTTTTTTTTTTTTTTAAAAAAAAAAAACTGCGGAAATTCGGAAAAAATTAAAATAATTAAAAATTCCGCATTCTTTCAAAAATAATGATGATGATCTTTTTTTGGAAAAAAAGGAAGAGATGAGAGGCTAATGAACTTATGCAAATCAACTTTTGATTGAGATGAAAAGAAACACTAAAGAGGCGGAAACCATTCTTAATGAAGTTTTTTTTTTCTTCTTCTTTTTTGGTAGTTAATTAAGATGTGTTTGATAATTACGATGATTTTCTTTGTTGTTATTGTTGTTGTTGTTGCAGAAAATAAAACTTCTGTTGTTATTTAAATTTTAAGATGGAAAAAACACAAAAACTTTTTTTGGAAATCTAAAAAGAAATTATAGAAACTCTTACGAATTACTCCAAAAGACAATTTCCCAACAATTTGTCATTCAAATCTTAAGAAGAAAAATGTAGAAAAGTAAAAAAAAAAAATCCACCAAAATTCCAGAAAAAGAAGAAGAAATGCAAATCACATATGGATTAATTGCCACAGAAACACCAACCAACGTCGCTGAAATGTCTAAAAGCCAAAATTTCCAAAAAAAATAACCAATAGTTTTTTTTTTAGTTTCTTTTACTTCAAGTGATCAAAAATCATAATTGAAATATTAACAAAATTATGACGGAATTCCGCAAAAACAAAATAAAAAAAGACAATCTTGCCAAGTGTCAGGTGATCCAATTTCAGACACAAAACAGCCAAAAAAATTGTTTCTGGTGTCCAAAAGACTAAGTTTTCCAAAACTTTTTTAGTTCTTTTTGAGTCAAAGAATCACAAAATCATCTTTAATTTTTTTTTGTAAATTTTTTTTTAACAAAATTGTGAAAAAATTTCCGCAAAAAAAAAGAACAAATTCAACAATAGGAACTTGCTGTGTCAGTAGATGATTTCAGACACAAAACTTGCCAAAAAAAAAAAATTCCGTCTGATGTCTTTAAAAGACAAATTTTCCAAAACTAAAGACAAGAGTTTTTGGTTCTTTTGCAATATTGTAAAAAATTTTTAAACAAAATTATGAAGAAATTTCGTAAAAAAAAAGCTAAATCTTGCAAGTGTCAGATGATCCAACTTCAAAATCAAAATTCTGCTTCTATGTCCAGTTTCAAACTTTGAAGAGTTTTTTCTTTGTTGCTTGATGTCAATGGTTCAAACAAACCAATTTTTTTTTTAAATTTTGCACACAAAAAAAAAATTGAAACAAAATTCTGAAGAAAAACCGAAAAAAAAAAAAACAATTCCAAAATTTGTTTTAAAAAAAATATCTCTAGTTGCAAATTCCGGAATAAAAAAGAAATCAACAAACACTTCTTGCCAGTGTCCAGAAAAATAAATCAATTCTTAAAGACAAATTTCAAAAAGAAAAAACTTCATCCACCAAACTTTAGAAAGAAAAGAGAAAAAAAACTTCTTAACAAACTCAAAGACACACAAAAAATGGTGCAGTTCTGTCTGTGTCCAAAGAAGTTCCCACAAAACTTGAAAGAAGTTACAAAACCATCCTTGAAAGTTCTTTTTTTTTTTTGCAAATTTCAGAAGAGAACAAAATTCGCCAACAAAAAAAAAATTGAAACAAAAACTTAAAATTTGTTACAATGTTACATCCAACCTCTTAAGACACTCAAAAGTTGCACACAACCAGAAACGTGTCTCAGAGACATAAACATTCTATATAAAACATTCTCAATAAAAAACAATCCGACTGTTAAAAAAAACCTGTCCACTGAGAATCTTGTTTTGCTTCCTTTTTGTCAGCAAACTCGAAAACATAAAAGGCACAACAAACTGCAAAAAAAAAAACCCCAAAAATAATTCCCTATATTTTATAGGAATTATTATTAAGATTGTTAAACACAAAAGAATCAAAGAAGAAGAGCCACAAAAAGACAAGAAAAGAACAATGAAGAACTTTGTTGATGTTTAGTTCTTGTTCTCCAAATGTCCATTTCGAGAAGAACTGACCAACCGAAACCAACATGTTGTGATGATGATGTTCCTTTATATAACAATGCGGAGACAGAACACAAACACATAAGACACACACACACACGCACACCGGATTTATTTTGTGTGTGTTGCCGGATTGTAGTTGGAGAAAGGCCCACAACCACAACCAATGGAGAAAAAAATATATATATCTTGCTGAACTTTCTTTTTGACACCAAGGTGCCGCCTCAAGGTGTTCTCAAGAGTGCACACCAACTAAAGACACATAAAAGGTACCCGGTACTGATCACACCTCATAGAAAATAAAAAAGGTTCACTTAATACTTTCTAGACTAGAAGAGTGACCCAAAAGAGTTTCTTACTCTCCAAACCCAACCTTACATCTAACTTCAAGCATCAAAATCACCCATAATGCATGGCATGTATAATATACATCCAACAATGGGAATAAAAACAGATGCAATGCAAAAAAAAAAAATCCCTCTCTAAAAACTGAGCACATGCTTAGCAGCATTGCTTACAAAAGAGGGACAACCAACCAAAAGAGAGAACCCACATGCATGTAACGCACGCACGCACGCACACTCTAAAACCCAGACACTCTCTCTCTCCCTTTCAGGCTCACCCTCTCTCTCTCTCTCTCTCTCTCTCTCTCTCTCTCTCTCTCTCTCTCTCTCTCTCTCTCTCTCTCTCTCTCTCTCTCTCTCTCTCTCTCTCTCTCTCCCATATTTACAATCTCATCCCTTTCCATTTCCCTACTTCATTGTGGAGGCGGGTATTATATTTAGCCTCGCAAATAAGCTTCAGTTTCTACTTGAATAAACTTTTTTTTTCAAATCTATCCAGAGAAAAAAAAAAGTGTGTTGTCTTATGCATAAAACGATAAAAAATAGTCAATGTGGAGAAATCATAGAGAAAAAAACAACTTCAAATTATAATAATTATTAATTATTATAATCTAGTTTAATTTCTCTCTGAGAAATTGTTAAGATTTTTCATATTTCTTGTTAGTCAGTAACAAACCAGATAAAACACTCCATAGAACATTAAAACAAGGGGGACTTATTTTCCCCATAGAACTTGTATTATACAGGGTGTTTAATAGTGTATCGCATATTATACAGGGTGTTTAAAAGCGTATACAATTATACAAGGGTATTTTTTTTCCATAGAACTTGTATTATACAGGGTGTTTAAGAGTGTACTGCCTATTATACAGGGTGTTTGAACGTATTGCATATTATACGAGGGTTTTTAAGAGCGTATACAATTATACAAGTCTTTTTCCATAGATCTTGTATTATACAGGGTGTTTAAGAGCGTGCTGCATATTATACAGGGTGTTTACAAGTGTACTGCATACTGTACAAGGTTTTTAAGAGTGTATTGCATATTATACAGGGTGTTTAATAGTGTATCACATATTATACAGGGTGTTTAAAAGCGCATACAATTATACAAGGGTATTTTTTCCATAGAACATGTATTATACAGAGTGTTTAAGAATGTCTTGCATATTATACAGGGCGTTTGAGTGCATTGCACATTATACATGGTGTTTAAGAACGTATACAATTATACAAGTCTCTTTTTTTCCATAGATCTTGTATTATACAGGGTGTTTAAGAGTGTACTGCACATTATACAGAATGTTTATGAGTGTACTGCATATTATACAGGGTGTTTAAGAACGTATAGAATTATACAAGATTTTTTCTCACATAGAACTTTTATTACACAGGGTGTTTAATTGTGTACTGCATGTTTTATACAGTGTGCTTCAATTTCTGTTGTTGTGTTTTTGAAACGCAAACCCTAAACGTAGCCAAGTATAGCAGGCAACATTTCTTATAACTTATAAGAAATCTTAGCGCCATCTATTATACATAATTTAACATATTAAGCACTGTGTGTGTATATATTAACAATGACAAGTTCAGAGGTCATGTGAAAAGTCAAGTCAAATAAAAGTATAATTTCTTAATGTGTTTTAAATCAACTTGTTTAAACCTATTGAGATTAAAAGAGAGATAGAATGAGAGATGACGCCAATAAAGATTATTAATTATGCAAATGTTTTGCATGCAAATTCAGCCTCTCCTCCCACCCCCTCCCTCTCCCCTATGATGACCTACACTTCTGTTTCGTGTTCTTCGTTTGACATAATTTAACAAGATGTTCAATTATGTTAATTAATTAACTATATAGCCTCAAAATAAACAATTTTGCGTTTTATCTTCTTATATCTTTCTCAAATCAATCGATATTTTCTCAAATATTAATATGATTAGAAAGTAAAAATGGGGGCAAAGGGTTAAAACCTATGGGTTTTAACCCTTAACTTAAACTCTTCATCTTAAACCACTTCTTGCTCTTATCTAGGTTCAAACTAATTTCAATTACGTTTATTTTAAATTATATAAATATGAACTATAAAGTTTATTTTAAAATTCTGATAATTCTGTATTTCACGAGCAACAAACTAAGGAGAAATCGAAAGTGCTTTAGAAACTAGAAGAGTACCCGAATCACTGAAGGTGGCTTTATAAATATTTCGTTTTTGTACTCCCAGATGGCGCCACTGGAGTGGCTATTATGTTCTATAGGCGATCTCTTCCTCCAACTTGCGGTTTTGAGAAAACTTATATTTTTCAAGGGAATGTTTTTTTCAGGAAAAACATTGCGAAAAAAATTCAAAGTGTTTTAGAAACTAGACTAGTTGGTGATAATGCTAAAAGTTTTTTCAATGATGATATCTTTCAAAATAAACTTTTTATTGACAGTTTTGAGAAAAAAACGCGAAAATAGTTTTTTTCATGAAATGTCAATGGAAAAACCAAAAAAAAAAACGGATCATTTTTCAAACTGAACTATAAAATTGTTTATTGTTTAAAATATTGTTCATAAAAAAACTTTTAGCATAACCTTTTACCATTCTAGTTTTGAAAACAATTTGAATTTTTTCATAATGTTTATAAAAAAAAAAGGTCACTCAATGTTTTTGCATAAATTTTTTTTGCAAAAACGTCTATGGAGCATAGCATTAGCCACTGCAGTGGCGCTGTCTGAAGAGACAAAAGCAAAATGAATACCAGTGCCTATAAAGCCACCTCTTGGCATAGAAGAACGCTTTTATGGTGGTCGATTTCGAGTATTAAATGGAGTCAAGTTGTTGCTTGTGTGCCAAGGTCCGGCTCCTTTCCATAGCAATACATGGCAACTATAAGCCCAGCCATTTGCGACACTTTGCAGTCGACATCGACCACTAAAAGTGGTCTGTAGTTTCTTAAATAAGTTGAAGCGTATGATATGTTTATAGTACAGTAGGTAAAACGACGATTATGGGAACATCGGTTATCGGAACCGTCGTCGATAATCGGAACCATTTTTTTTTTTACTGATTCCGGAAGTAAAAAAAATGTCTTTGCAATCGGTTTTTTCTTACTTTTCTCCACTTTTTTTAATGGGAGTTCGATTATATGAACTTTCGATTATCAGAATTTTCAGCTCTGATCTCTCATCAATAGGGTTCGGATTTTTATGCACTATCAAAAGCAAATGTTTCTCAATTTGTGGCCCAAGTGCCAGTTGTGAAGTAATCATCATCAATTCATCATCATTAGAGCAACTGTAATTATGTTTTTTTTTTGTAATAAAAAGCTGGTTAAGAGGCTAGATGTCGGGTTACTATCAGTTAACTAGAAAGTTCTAGCCTCTAACCAGTGTTTTTTATTAGAAAAAAAAATCACAATTGTTGGTTGATCTAACTGAGATTGTTACTTCACAATTTGGCCCTTAAGGCCCAATAGATTGAGAAACATTTGCTTTTGATATTTGCATAAAAATCCGAGCTCTACTCATCAGAAAAGTTTCAAATATACTCTTGACTTTCTAAAACCCCATAAATGCTAACATCCTATAAATAAAGATTCGGACAAATCAATCGATTCTTATAAAGTGAAAAATGACCTGGTGGAGGAGGAGGAGGAGGACCACAAATGGTCTCTCCACCCTCAGTCTCTCTCTCTCTCCCTCCCTCCCTTCCACCCTCTGTCTCTCTCTCCCTCCCTTCCTCTCTCTCTCTCTCCCTCTCTCTCTCTCCCTCTCTCCCTCTCTCTCTCTCTTTCTCTCTCCACAATTCGATCTTTTCTATTATAAATATAAGAAACATTCCTTATTTTTTATCATTATAATATATTGTTATCAATAATACCAATTGATGATGCTCAAGTCAACAAACCTCTCCCCCCTCACCCTCAGCCTCCCAATTCTCCACTCAAACCCACTCTTTACATGAAAAAACATCTTTGACAGATGACTAAAAAAGACTCCAATGAAAAAATGCATTCATTTTAAATGATGATATTTGGTGGTAGTGCGGGGTGGGGTACCCCACTTTTTTTCAATAAAGTGTAGAATATGTTTACCACAAAATACCTTAAAGGGGGGCTTTTCTCTGTCTCGCTCTCTCTCTCTCTCTCTCTCTCTCTCTCTCTCTCTCTCTCTCTCTATATATATATATATATATATAAAGAGAACACGCGTCAATCATCTGTTAAATGGGAATTCAACTTAAGATGAAATAAAAGGGATTTTTAGGTGGAAAGGGGAGGCGGGCGGGTGGGGTCAGATCATTAAATGAGTGGCGACAGTAATATTATTCGGAAAGATAAACATTTCCTAACATTTCAAGAATCTCTAAATGGGATTCAATTATTAGCTTTTTAAAGCTGATCTAAGCACTTTTTTTATTATTTATTTATATGCCGTCAAAGTGTGAAGTTTAGTCATTTTACAAACGTTAATAGTTAATTTGAAAAATCACCAATTAGTTTTAACAAATCTTCACATTGACTAGAAACTTATATGGGTAATGTGCAAAATGTCTAAAATAGGCCTGCCAAGCAAAGGAACAAAATGAAGAAGAGCGTTTTAGAAACTAGAAGGGTAGCTCGCTCAACAATGTCACTCCATGTTGATATCTTTCAAAATAAACTTTTTATGTCAGTTTGCAAATGATTCAGTTTTAAGCAGATGATATTTTTTTTTTAGTTTTTGTCTATAAAATGTTTTATTTTGAAAGATATCAACATGGAGTGACATTGAGCTACCCTTCCAGTTTCTAAAACACTTTCTGGTTTGAACTTTCTATTCTGAAAAACATAATAACCAATAGTTCGAAAATCAGCTGTTTATAAAGTGTAAACGGGGCCTTTCTCTCGCACTCTTTGTGCGTTCTGTCCTTTCAGGGGCAAAAATAAAGAGAAAATTGAATGTACTTTTAGAAACTAGAAGGGTAGGCTCAATAACGCTTAAGGCTATTTTCATGTTTGATATCTTTCAAAATAAGCTTTTTATGTGTGTTTGTGAAAAATAACAAAACTTTTAAGTAGACACATTTTTTTTTTAAAAAAAAGCATTTTGTCTATAAATGGTTTATTTTGAAAGATATTAATGTGAAAATAACCTTAAGGGATTGAGCTACTTTTCTAGTTTCTAAAATACGTTCAAATTCTCTCTTTTTCTCTCTCTCGCTCTCGCTCTCTCTCCCTCTCCCTCCCCCTCGTATCTCTCTCCCTCCCTCCCGTACCTCTCTCTCTCTCTCTCTCTCTCTCTCGTATCCCTGTATCTCTATATCTCTCCACATATCTATCTCTCTCTCCCTCCTCCATCTCTCTACCTTTCTCTTTCTATATACAGAATATATTAAGATTCTCTTATGAAATCAAATGTGTAACTGAGAAGAAGAAGAAGACAATGTAAAGAGCCAAAATTAGACAAAAAATGTGACAAAATAAACAAAAGTGACGAACAAATGACGAAAAAAAAAAACCTCGAGAAATCAGAAAATGGACAACAAAGTGAAAATTAAACTTCTTAAAATAGGAAATCCGAATTCTAATGGAGATTTTCGTGACTTGGAACAAGAATCACTTTTGAGATTTCAAAAACACAAAAAGATATAAATTTACATTGATCTGACAAGACAACAGACAAATCACGCAAACCACAAGGCCAGACAGACAGACAGACAGATACTCATCACACCTGTCTTGTGACTCTTTTTGTCTGTCACTTCTTTCTAATTGTATTTCGCGCCATATGCAAACGCCTCCCCCCTCCCCAAATCATACAAAAACATTCACAAACAGAAGCGCTTTAACAACTCTTTCATATTATATCATTTACAAAATATGCAAATGAATTAGAAAAGTAGAATATTTTAAGGTTTCAGAAGAAAAATAAAACATTAAAGCTTGTCGCACCCAACATCGAATCGGATCGGAACGGTCGAAACAAAATATTTTCCTATATTAATTATAAGAGAAGTATTTAATGAGAATTGAACTTACTTGGTCCAACGTGGCATTCCAACAAAACAGCATCATATGAGTTCCCCATTTTGTTTTTGTAATTCGTTCCAAATTCAGTCCAAGTTGGACAACACTGACATCTGGTTGCAACATCTGACAAAAGACGCTCTCACCAACAGAATATCAGTCAGAATTGTAGAAAGAAAAAAAATGCCATATTTTCCTGTAGAATAATAAATATTGAAACATAAAAAACCTTCATTAAAAAAAGCATTTTTTAAAATAGAAAAGTAGGAAAAACTAACAACTTTTTAAAGAAAACGAAAAATCATTAAAAACTTAAAAAAGTAGAAAAATCCTTAAAAACTTAAAAAAGTAGAAAAATCCTTAAAAACTTAAAAAAGTAGAAAAATCCTTAAAAACTTAAAAAAGTAGAAAAATCCTTAAAAACTTAAAAAAGTAGAAAAATCCTTAAAAACTTAAAAAAGAAGAAAAATTCTTAAAAACTTAAAAAAGTAGAAAAATTCTTAAAACTTAAAAAAGTAGAAAAATTCTTAAAAACTTAAAAAAGTAGGTAAATCCTTAAAACAAGATAAGGAAAAAAAATCCTTAAAACTAAAAAAGTAGAAAAACCCTTTAAACAAGTAGAAAAATCCTTAAACTTAAAAAAGTAGAAAAATCCTTAAACTTAAAAAAGTAGAAAAATCCTTAAACTTAAAAAAGTAGAAAAATCCTTAAACTTAAAAAAGTAGAAAAATCCTTAAACTTAAAAAAGTAGAAAAATCCTTAAAAACTTAAAAAAGTAGAAAAATCCTTAAAGCGAGTTAAAAACTAGAAGGGTGTCTCAATCACTTAATAGTGTAGAATTTCATGTTGATATCTTTCAAAATAAACTTTTTATGTAGAAAAAAAAATTATAAAAAATAGCCTGCTTAAAGTTCGGTCATTTTCAAACTCACAATAAAAAAGCTTATTTTGAAAAATATTAACATAAAAATACCCTTAAGAGGCTACATCGCAAAATTACTTTTGAAAAATCGCCACAAATAGCGCTAACATCGTTTTTCTATTGAACCCATAGACCCAATGTTAACGAAAAAACGTTATTTTCTTAAATACATAACAGTTGTGGAGGCAATATGTTTATTTTTCATATTTAAAGTTGTCCAATTTTGATGGTTCAAAATGCAATGTGCACTTTAAATATATGCTGATCGCGTGATAGAATGACAAAAAAATTGGTAAGTACGGTTCTATTTTTAAAAGGCATTTCAAAATAGCGAATTTTTAACATTTATGTTAAACTCAATTGAGTATGCGCATTCGTAAGAAAAAAACATCCATTAAAATGTTGATAAAAAAATACGCAAAAATAATTTTAAAAAACCACAAGTAAACCACAATGAAGCCAACACATCGGCGCACGTGCTGATTTTTTTTTCTGGTTTTTTAAAATTATTTTTATGTATTTTTTATCAACATTTTAATTGATATTTTTTTTTCTTAAGAGCGCATACTCAATGGAGTTTAATATAAGAGCTAAAAACCCGTAATTTTGAAATGCTTTTTAAAAATAGGACACTTACCAATTTTTTGTCATTCTATCACTCGATCAGCATATATTTAAGGTGCACATTGCACTTTGAACCATCAAAATTGGACAACTTTAAATATGAAAAATGAACATATTGCCGCCGCGACTGTTATGTATTTTAAAAATTAACGTTTCTTCTTTAACATTGGGTCCATGGGCTCAATAGAAAAACGATGCTTGCGCTCTTTGTGGAGATTCTTTAAAGTAATTTTCCGATGTCGTCTCTTAAGTGATTAAGCTACCCTTCTAGTTTCTAAAGCCCTTTTTTGTAATTTCTCTTCATTTTGTACCTGAAAGCGAGAATAATTAATAGTTCGAGAGGCGTATTTACACATTAAAACCACCGACCTCATGAACTTAGGCACCTAGGCTCGCGCGCCTAGGCTTGAAAAATGCCCCCCCCCCCTCCCCTCCTCCATGTTCAAGGAACGTTTTCACTTATACAAGTGTCCTTTAGAAGCCCTCCCTGTTTTATTTGGGTCATTTCACAGGTCATTGCCCCCTATTTCTCACTCCTTCCCTCCAAAATAACGTTTTCTAACCTACATTTTTTTAAATAATTATTAATAATCCCAAAAAAAAGAGATAAAGACAGAAATAAAAAAATACAGCAGCGAAATTTTTGTATTCACCTTTATATATATATATATAAGTAGGAGGAAGGTGGTCCTCCTCCCTCCAAAAAAAACACCTGGTTTTTCTTTAGTGGACCAAGAAAAGACACCTCTCTCTCTCTCTTTCACAATAACAATGGTTGTTTTTCATACCTGTTGATAATAAAGACAAAAAAAATATAGAAAAATAAGTAGAAAAAATAATCAAATAAATGACAAAACAGTTTTATTGTTAATAATAATAATAATCCTTGACATTGTTATTATTATGCAAAATTAACCTCCATATTTTATAACAACAACAAAAATAGGATTAAGTGGGGCTACAAGTCACCAAAAAAAAATCGAATTTATGTCAAAATTTGATCTAATTTTTGATCAAATATATTCGTAATTTTCAATATCTTAAAGAAACGACTTTGACCATAAATAGGAAAATTTAACCAAAATAAAAACGCCTTTTTTTAAACAAAAATATATTGTGTCATCCTCTTAAAAACAAACAAATGAAAGGGTTAAACCTGAAAAATAATAAAGAGAGACTAATTCTTAATCCTTTACCACCCAAAATTCATCATCATCATCATCATCATTTTATTTTTCCATTGTTTTTCTTCTTCCTTGTGATGAACCGCCTTTTTAAAGCCTGGTTTTTAAAGTGTAAAAACGCCTCTTGAATTTTGGTTATTCTATCTTTCACAAGAGCAAAATCAAGAGAAGCTCTTATTTGATTTAAAAACTAGAATGGTAGCTGCACTTAAAAAAAAGTATTTTCAAGTTGATATCTTTCAAAATAAATTTTTTTTCTAGTTAAAAAAATTAACAAAATATCACCAGCTTACCTGTGGTAAGGTCTGGTAAAGTATACCCAGAAAATGCCCTTCACGGGGCTCTGTAGAATACATTTATTATTTAAATGCATTTAAATTATCAGGTGTATATGTACTAGGTATTAGAGATCTAATTGAATCGAATGATTCAATTCCGATTTAGATTAAAAATCGAAAAATAAATTAAATTACTCAATTCGATCTTGTTTAAAGTTGAGTCATTTTCAAACTGACATAAAAATTGCTTATTTTGAAAGATGTCACAACTTGAAAAAAAAAATACCTCTTAAGTGATTGCTCTACCCTTCTAGTTTCTAAAACACTTTCAAATATCTCTTTAATTTGCACCCATTTTAAAACCACCATCAGATGTTTTATGATGATTTTCATATTGATATCGTTCAAAATAAGATTTTTAAAGTCAGTTTGAAAATGACTCAACTTTAAACAAGATCGAATCGAGTAATTTTTTTCCGATTTTTAATCTAAATCGGAATTGAACCATTCGATTCAATTAGATCTCTAATACCTAGTACATATACACCTGATAATTTAAATTGCATTTAAATGCAATAAACGTGTTCTACAGAGCCCCGTGAAGGACAAACAAACAATATATGCTGAATTCAATTTATTCAGTTAATAATCTGAAAATATTGAGGTTAATTAACTTAAATATAATTTATATAAATTATTGACATTAAAATCTTGATTTAGTATTTCAATTTAAAATATTAATAATTAAAGTCAATTTTTATTTCGGTTCATGTCCTTAACTGGATTCCGTATAATTCACCATACTTACTACTTAAAAGCTACTTTTCTGTAACATTTTCAGAGTATAGTTCTAAAAATATTCTCAATATAAAGATATTTCTGGCTTTTTTTTAAAAAAAACCACAGGTAAAAAAAGCAGGTCAGAGACAAGAAAGAAAGTCTGAAAGATGAGGTAAAAGCTGTAACCCTCACAACGGCCCACTTTCATCCAAATTACAACCTTTTTTTTTAACCAAAAAAAAAACAACTTTTTTATACCGAAAACAGTTTTATGCAACCTCCATTTTGAACAAGTCAAAGGTGTTTTTAAAAAAATGAACATCTTTTTTTGTGTTGTGTGTGTCTATCAAAAATAAAAAGGTGTTCATTTTAAGACATTTTGAACTCAAATCAAGTGTTGTAACTGATTAACGACTAAGTACAATGTCCCTCATTCGGTCTTTAACATAACCACCCATTCTAGTTTCTTAAAGCATGAAGTTATTTTTATGTCTATTTTTTAAAAGCCTAAATCAAGTCTAATTCTGACCAAGTGACCACCAACCAAATTCATTTCGGTTGAGAGGGCGTCCAGTGACCACTAAGGACACACACTCACACAAATAAGATTCCAAAGTGTTTATGACATTGTTATTTTCTTTGTTAACTAAACTGTGCGCCTCAGTGACAATTTTCTCGGAAGTAATGGCACATTAAACTCAGTCATTGCACAATTTAATGTAGAATATATATATTTTTTTTAAAAAATAAAGAGACAAAGATGACTGAATGTGTCATCAGACTCTTCAATTCTACATTGTCACATTATTTTTTAGGTCATTCAAGCAAACCTGAGAGACATTGCAACAAAACGTATTACTAGCAATTATTTGTTACTTGCGTAACAAGGAGGAAAATATTTGCTAAGCAACTGTTTTGTTATGCACACTCAAGTTTTGCTTCATGCACAAAATTATTTCTAGCAACAATTGTCTTCAGAAACACAGGAAATCAGTCAGCAACCATTGCTAGCAACAGGTTTTTTTTTTGCATGCCCAAGTTTGGTTTCAAGTTATTATTTCTAGTAACTGTTTTCAGTAATATATTTGTGCTTGCTTGAAGGTGGTTGGTCCTGTTCCTCAATAAGTCAATTGTAGCTAACTTAGGCCGGGCGCAAATTAGGGAATGAAACGAGCGAGCAACCAGCAACCGAATTATGATCACATGACAAGAAAGTAGTTGCTGGCACACAATGGTTGCTTGTTCCCCATGCTCACTGTACTGAGCAGAGGCAACATCCACCTGCTACTGTTGCAAGCTACCATTTTGGTGCCTGCAACTGCAGTGGTGGCACTAGTGTAGCATCAATAGCAACAGTCACCCAGAAACTGTTGCTGGTGATGCTACACTAGTGCCAACCAACCATGTGGCAACTGTTGCTGGCAACAGTTTTGTACATGCCCGTAGCAAATTAGGCAACAAAATAAGCTTGTAACCAGCTTGTAACTGCCTTCTTGGCAGTTACAACCTGGTTACAAGCTCATTTTGTTGCCTAATTTGCTACGGGCCTAAGCATGTACAATTCATTCATTGAAATTCATTGAAACCGGAAGCTAAAACTTACTAGCAATAGTTTTATGCCTGTTTTGAGGGTTCATATTCTTAATAATTGTTAAGTCAAAGATAGTGCTAAAACTTAAGAAGTTTTAATAGGAAAATTTCATGTAAAACTTGACGAGTTTAGCATCAGCTTTAACCCTAAAAAACCCAATAAGAATACGATTTTAATTGCTAAAGTTGCCTCCCTTTTTCTTGAGCTAAAGATTCTCCCTTCATTTTTCTCCCTTTAAACGGAATAGAAAGTCAATTTTGCAATCAATTAGAAAACTTTCCATGAAATTTTCTTCTAAGTTGTGACCACAGGTTCCATTTAAGGAAGTGGCAAATCTAACTGTGAGAACCATTATCTCTCGTTATCCCGTGGAAATACCACATTCCATTTATTCTAACTGAAATATAATTAAGTTATGGATGCCATTTGCTCTTATGTTTAGATCAATCTCTCTTCAAGTACGATCTCTCCCCCTCTCTCTCTCTCTCTCTCTCTCTCTCTCTCTCTCTCTCTCTCTCTCTCTCTCTCTCTCTCTCTCTCCCCTCTTTCCCTATCAAAAACTTCCCCCCTTTAAATCTCCCTTAGTTTCTAAAGAGAAAAAAGGGGGCCACACAACCAGTCTGTGTTATTCAGTTGGGGAAAAAAAAGATGCTCGCACCTCGTTTGACCTAATTTCAAATAAAAGAAGAGACTGGGTCAGTGTCACAAATTGGCCACTTACGACCCTCTTCATAAAAAAAGGCTCATAAGTCATAACTTTAAAAGACGAAAAACGTCACTCTAAGGTTAGGGCCTACTCTACTTTTTAAAAACAATTTTTTTTAAAAAAAAACAAAATATATCTTAGAAACTAGAAGAGTGACTGATGATTTTTTATCTTGTAAAATAAGCTTTTTTATGCGACTTTTGAAAAAAAAAAATCAACTTTAAGCAGAACATACTTCTTAATTTTTGTTTATAAAAAGTTTATTTTGAAAGATATCCACATAAAAATACCATTAGTTTTCTAAAAACACTTTCCAGTATTTTTCAGTAAGAGTTCGAAAATTAGCCGTTCATAAACCGTCTAGTGATATTATTCTTCTTTTTTTTTAAAAAAAAAACTAGAAAAACTACTTTAGTAACTAGAAGGGTAGCTCAATCACTTAAGGGTATTTTCATGTCTTGATATCTTTCAAAATAAACTTTTTATAGACAATTTTTTTTATAAATATTATCATCTGCTTAAAGTTGGGTCATTTTAAAACTGACATAAAAGTTTATTTTAAAAGATGTCAACATAGAAATGCCTCCTAAATGGTTGAGCTACCCTTCTAGTTTCTAAAACACAGTGCAGTTTCTCCTTATTTTGCACCTGAAAAAGAGAATAATCAGAGTTCAAGAGGCATTTAGACTTTAAAACAAATTTTAGTGTATTTTCATCTCCGTTTCTTTTAAAATTAACTTTTTTATGACAACTTTTGAATAAGACAAATGATAATATTTTACAAAGTAAGCTTTTTGTCTATGAACCTTTCTAGTATCTAACACCTAACCTAAAATACAAAAGAATAACCTGAATTTGAGAGGCGTTTAACACTTTTAAAAAGCCACAGGTCTTAATTGTGGTTCAAAAATAGAAATTAACCAGTTTTATTCCTTATTGTTTTTTCTCTGTCATTTGCATATTTTGCAAATGGCTGACTTTGATAAAAATGTCTTTTAAATATCTGCATTATGAGTCACTAAAAAATGCAAACCCCAAAAAGAAAACAAAAAAAAAAGGTGTGGAACCAACTAGGTTTTTGTAAATTGATATTCTTAACATGAATTCTTCAAAGTCTTGAATGTCTTTTTTTTTTAAAGAACAAAAACCTAATTTGAATTGTTGCAAAAATTTCTTTAAAGTTTTAATTACCAATAAAGAAAAAGCTCTTCAAATAGACCGGTTCAGGTGTTTTTTTTTTTTCTTTTGGTATATTTTTCAGTGTGTTTGGCCAAAATGTGGACAGCCTTGGTCCAAATGCTTCTTTATTGACTAAAAAAGAAGTCGTCCGATCAATTCCATCAAAGAAAGGGGTTTGGCAAAACCAGAACAAAATAACCCCTCATCAATCGAAAATTTCTCATTTTAAAACCGGACACGATGAAGAAAACGAGATCAAAAAAGGAGTGGACACAAAAAAAAAGTGGACACAACAGTTGACCGGCCGGCTTTACAAAAAAATTGAAAATTCCAAAACCACTTTTCCTTTTTTTTTCCACATAAAACCAGTAAAAATTTATGTAATCGTTGTAAACTTTTTTTTTAGAAAGCAATTTTCTGTTATAAACTAGAATAGTAATTGAATATGCTAACGGTATTTTCATGATGGTATTTTTAAAATTAAACAATTTCTTGAAGTTTGGAGAAAAAAATATCAAAATTCAAAATTACACCTAGATCCCACATTTGTAAAAAAAAAAGCAGAAATTTCCTCGACATTTCTGCTTTCCTTCGCGTTAAAAAATTCTCACAAACGATTATGTTAAACGTATTTTCATGATGGTATTTTTAAAATTAAACAATTTCTTGAAGTTTGGCAAAAAAAAATTTCAAAATTCAAAATTACATTAATCCCACCTTTGTGAAAAAAGCAGAATTTTCCCCTATATTTCTGCTTCCTTCGCGTTAAAAGGTTCTCACAAACAAATATGGTAAAGGTATTTTCATGATGGTATTTTTAAAAATTAAACAGTTTCTTGAAGTTTGGAGAAAAAAATATCAAAATTCAAAATTACACCTAGATCCCACATTTGTGAAAAAAAGCAGAAGATTCCTCTACATTTCTGCTTTCCTTCTCGTTAAAAGGTTTTCACAAATTTCTAACGCAAAAAGGATTATGCTTTTTTGTAATCAAAGCGGTTGTTTAGAGGCTACAGTCAACCTACAATTATAAATAAGCTGTAATTTAAGTCTAGAAGAATTCTAGTCTCTAAGCAGATACATTGATTGCAGAAAGCATAATCCTTTTTTTGCCTTACAAATTACAAATAAAGCAACACCAAAGGCAAGATCACACCACGCAGAAAACGCCCAACTGAAGTGCGACTGAAAAAGGAATTCTTGTTAATTTAAATAAGAGACTGGATGACACATGTGTAAAAGACAAAGCAGAAAATAGAAACAGAAATTTAAAAAAAAATCAGAATAAAAGGTTTCCATTAGATTTCTGCTTTCCTTCGCGTACTTTCATATTACAATAGAATTCTTGATTTCTGTTAACGTTTTTTTTCCTGTAAAGTATTAGAAATGGTTCACACATTCAGAAAAGAAAAAAAATTCCACTAAAAAGGATTTTTATCTAATTTGAATCTATTCTATTTATCTGGCTGAAATTTCGCATGACAAAAAAAATTGCTTTTTTTCTTGTCACAAACAGAATTACATTTTTATCAACCAATAAGAATGCGTCCTTGAGACACACATCATTCTTCATGGCACCTGATCCTATTTTTTTTTTTTCCTATCCTTTTCCATAATATTGAAAGTAATTTCTGCTGTAATGAGTGAAAACCGTTATACGCATCAGAAAACTGAAATTTTGCTATATACTGATTACTTTTTATTATTTCCATTTCTCTTTTCTACTTTTTATGTGAACACTTAAGTAAAACCTCACTATCGAACTACCTCAATCAAGAAAATATTCTAGTTTTCTAGACCTAAAAAAATTAACCAGCTTACACACAACGACATAATGCCCTCTTTTTTTTCTGTATCAATATCTATTAAAGAATTTAATACACAGCAATCAGCATTCTAGAACACTTGAGAAAGATCAGAAAATCACAATTTACAAATTGCGATTAAAGAACTAGAATGCAAAAAAAAAAAATACGACATCTAATTTGAAGGACGAATGGCCTCATTTTCTATAAATTATGCACCAACAAACAACGTTGTACCAAATAATATAAAGTCTGGTGAGGCACCTCACTTGGGAGTCAACCTTGGGGCCTCTATCGAGGTGTACCATCAACTTAACTGATTTAGAGTTTTAGACAACAAAAAAAAAGGGTTGTTCTTTTAATAGAAAAAAAAAACTAGAAGTGCTGCTGCTCTACGGAGTCCTGTAAAGGACAGGCGAGATTTTTTTTTTTAAATCTCAACATGTCGACTTTTAATCAATTTTATTCGGCCATGTTAATTATGCCATGTTGCACGCACCATACTCTAATAATTAAATTATTGCAAGCGCCCTCTCTTATAGCAGCAATAATTTAATTATTAGAATATGGTGCACGCAACATGGCATAATTATTCAGTCTTCAAGAAGAGCAAAGTGTTTTTAGAAACTAGAAGGGGTAGTAGCTCAATCACTTAAGAATATTTTCATGTTGATATCTTTCAAAATAAACTTTTTATCGTCTCCTTATAGTTGGGTCATTTTCAAACTTAAACATAAAAAGTTTATTTTGAAAGATACCAACGTGAAAATACCATTAAGTGATTGAGCAACTCTTCTAGTTTCTAAAACACATACAAGTTTCTCTTAAGAACGTTTATGAGACAGTTCATTTTCTGTCTTTCAGAAAAGCAAAATTAAGAGGAACTTAGAAAGTGTTTTAGAAACTAGAAGGTGTAGCTCAATCACTTAATTGTATTTTCATTTTGATATCTTTCAAAATAAACTTTTTATAGAAACAAATTTTTAAAAAATGTCGTTTGCTATCGTCTACTGACATTAAAAGTTTATTTTGAAAGATATCAACCATGAAAACACCATTAAGTGATTGAGCTACCTTTCTAGTTTCTAAAACACATACATGTTTCTCTTGAGAACCTTTATGAACAGCTGATTTTTGAAGTCTGATTACAGAAGAGCAAAACTAAGAGAAACATTAGCGTTTTAAAAACTACAAGGGCAGCTCAATCACTTAAAAGGTATTTTAAAAAAATGTCGTCTGCTGTTGTCTACCGACATTAAAAGTTTATTTTGAAAGATATCAACCATGAAAACACCATTAAGTAATTAAGTTACCCTTCTAGTTTCTAAAACACTTTCTCGTTTCTTTTAATTTTGCTCTTCTGAAAGACAGTAATAATCAATAGCTCGATAATCAGCTGTTCATAACCAATCTTAAGAGAAATTTGAATGTGTTTTAGAAACTAGAAAAGTAGCTCAATCACTTAAAAGGTATTTAAAAAAAAATGTCGTCTGCTGTTGTCTACTGACATTATAAGTTTATTTTGAAAGATATCAACCATGAAAACACCATTAAGTGATTAAGCTACCCTTCTAGTTTCTAAAACATATTCAGGTTTCTCTTCATTTTGCACCTGAAAAAGACAGAATAATGAGAATTTCGAGAGAGGCCCCCGTTTACACTTTGAAAAAAAAAAATATTAAAATCTTAATAAGAAGAGAAAGTTTCTTCACGTTTAGTTGATTTTTCTTCCTGGTTTCTAAAAAAATTCTCTCATTTTCTGCAATCAGATTGTTTTTGTTTCTCTCATTATTATTATTATCAACAAATTGGGTTAATTTTTTTTTCTTTTCTGTAATAGTTGAATAATTATTCGCTCAATTGACTTTATACAAAAAAAAATGTGTTTATATACATATTTTAAATAATATACATAAACATTATATTAGTTAAGCCTGGTATCATTTTCTCCCTTTCTGTATTAATGAATTTGTTCTCGATTTCTGTTCTTCTAAATTCTCCTCTCTCTTGTTTCAATTTATAATGAGTTTTGAATTAATATTAACAGAAACATAATTGCGTGATACATTTTTACGTGAACTGAATTGGAGATTCTTTTAAGAATTTATTGTTGATTTAAAAAAAAATGCAATGAGAGAAAGAGCAACAACAGGCAAAAATATTAATGAGAACCTTTTAGAAGCAATTTATTTTTAAAAATGAAATATTAAGTTTAAAACAGGAATGGCTGGACATTCGAATCCCGCGAATCTTGAAAAAATATTCGAGATTCGAATCCTCGAATCTTGAAAAAATATTCGAGATTCGAATCCTCGAATCCCGCGAATCTTGAAAAAAAAAAATTCGAGATTGGAATTTTCGAATCTTGAAAAAAAAAAATATTCGAGATTCGAATCTTCAAATCCCGCTAATCTTGAAAAAAAAAAATTCAAGATTCGAATTCTCGAATCCCGCGAATCTTGAAAAAAAAAATTTTCGAGATTCGAATCCTCAAATCACGCGAATCTTGATTGTTACTTCACAATTGGCTATCTTGGTTTACCGATTGAGAAACATATTATGCTTAATATTGCATGGAAATCCGAGCCCTATACTAATGACAATTCGATGCCTTTTTTTTAATGTTTAAATTCAATTAGTTAACATAATTTTTTATTATTATTCTTTACTAATGAATTAACCATTAAAAAATTAATTAAAATTTGCATAATTTATATAATATATGCCTAATATAAATTTTAACAATAATAATAAAAAATATAGGTCTTTGAATTTCGTATTCAAATCAGGATGTTAATAGACGCGTATATATATGTTACTGTCAATCTGCAGATTGCCTAGGCAATCTGCAAAATTGAATCTACAAAAATTCAATACATTTTAGGCGTTGAATTTTGCAGATTCACTAGCAGAGGTTGGTTGTTTTGCAGATTGACTGATTCCGCAGATTGACAGTAACATATATATTATATTTTATTATAGAATAAAGTGAAAAGTCTAAAAGGTTGTTAGGACTAAGTTTAAAGATGGTTCAACTTCAACTGGTTTTTTTTAAGTATAAATTCCACTTTGGCCCCCTTTTTTTTGACTTCGTAAATTCTCATTTAAGACTTCAACAAGTGGTTCTCTACCGGTTATTATCAAGATATTTTTACCTGACTGATAGGTTATGGATAGTTAGATAAATTAGAACTGGTTTTTTTCTCTTCATAGTGGGCTATCTTTTGTTTTATGAGGTAGCCCCCCAACCCCCCCCCCCCCCCCACTATATATATATATTTAAATGAAAGTCTATATGCAGCTCAGCCACCCAATTTCAACATTAAGGTTAACTTGGTCAAGGAATAAGTCCTTATTATCTGAAAAAAAAAAAACTGGAGAAATGCAATTAAGAAAAAAATATGGAAATTTCAATACAAGCCAAGCAGCCATTGCAAAATATGCAAATGAAAGAGAACAATGGAAAAATTAGAACTCTTTGTGGTTATTTTCTGCATTTCGGAAGAAAGAAGAAAAAAAAGCAAGACATTAAGATGTTTTTTTTATGAACAGCTGATTTTTGACCTCTGGTCATTCAGCAATTTCTAAAGAGAAATTGAAAGTGTTAGAAACTAGAACAGGCAATTAGAAATCAGGACAAACAGAAGTTGGTTCCGTCCTTTTTATGACGAACGCAACTTTAATTGGTTGGTTATGTAGTCTGACGTCACATGCCCCGCCCTTTTCAACGTCAAACCACACAACAAACCAATTACAGTAGAAGTTGCCGGTCGTCATAAAAAGGGTGGAGCAAACTTCTGTTTGTCCCGATTTCTAATTGCCTGTGAAACTAGATTGATAGCAACATCACTTTTCATAGTAATTTTTTCACGTTGATATATATTTCAAAATAAACTTTTTAATGACAAAAATTAAAAATTGCCATCTGCTTATAGTATTTTTCAATTAAATTAAAATTAAAACATTTTTTTAAATTGACATAAAAAGTTTATTTTGAACGATATCATCATCATGAAAACTATCCTAAAATGATTCAGCTACCCTTCTAGTTTCTAAAACACCTGCTAGTTTCTCTCTTCACTTTGCTCCTAGAGAATTAACCAGAGTTCTAAAAACTCTCAAAACAGGGGCCACAGGGCCAGCTTGATTGTCGAACTCATATATTCTGTCTTTCAGGAGCAAAATTAACAGAAACTAGAAGGGTAGCTCAATCCACTTAAGGATATTTTCATGTTGATATCTTTCAAATTAAACTTGTTATTAACAAACATTAATAATTACCGTTTGCTTAAAGTTAGATCATTTTCAAACTGACATAAAAAAAGCTTATTTTGATTGAACTACCCTTCTAGTTTCTAAAACACTCAAGTTAAGTCTTCATTTTGCTTCTGAAAGTCAGAATAAAAGAGTTTCAGGGTCGTTTAAACCACCTTACAGTAAGTAACTATACGTGTTGTCAGTAACTTAATTGGGATGTTTCTTAAAATTGCTAAAAATGTATCTCTGAAAGCAGCCAAGAAGGCCTGTAGCATAGGAACAAAACTTTAATTGCAGCATGCGAAAATGCATTGCCAGAACCCAAAAAAATGGTGTTTCAAATTGCTATAGGCATCTTTTTTTTAAATAATAACTGAAAATATCTTTAAAATATGAAGAAAAAGAAGAAGAGTCTGTAATTAGTTGGGTGGAAACTGAAATTCAATTCCGGAATTTTTATCTTTTAGTTTTATTTTCCTGTCCTATTTTTTCATTATGTTTTTTTTTTATTATTCTGATGTGATTTTTCTATCAAAAAACAGTTATTTTCTTCAGCCTTCAAGCTAGAATTGAATTAGTTTATTCTGATATTAGAAAGATATTTAGAAAAAAATGTGAAGAAGAAATTTTGAAAATTGAAATCGTCACTAAAAGACAACAACTAAATGTGAAAAAAAAGGATCAATATAACAAGAGATTGAAAAATTGTTTTAGAAACTAGAAGGGTAGCATTTTCAGGTTAATATAATTACATCAAAAATAAACTTTTTATAATTGACAGAAATTAAAACCTGACATTAAAAGTTTATTTTGCAAGATATCACCAATGAATATACTATTAAGTAATTCAAGCTACCCTTTCTAGTTTCTAAAACAACTTTAAAATTTTCCAGTAGTGTTGCTTCTGAAATTGCAAAAATACTTCAGAATTTTCATTCATGAACAAGTTTAAAAAAAAAAAATTGACACAAAAGTTTAAATTCTATAAAAATCAATCAATCGATTGATTGCAATCTTCTCTTCCGATTTCTTAGTTTGTTTAATCCGTAAATCAATCAATTAATCTGCAACAATTGAAATAAAAATTCGGCCACATTACAAAAAAAAATTTCCAAACATGTTTCTTAATAAATTTCGATCGCAAAATAGGTTTTAAAAGTAGAAAGAAAAAAAAATTGTTTTGGACTTGAAAAATTTAAGCTTTTAAACATTTTAAGCTGAAATTAGAACACGAAAAACTAAAAACTTACCCTTGTTATTATTATTTTTTTTAAATAGATACAAAACTATAACTGTCTTATTATCGTGTCATAATAGAAGCATTAAACAATTTTTAAGTGTCTTACATTTTTTGGTTTGAACAAGAAAAAAAGGTCAATTGAATTGTCACGCAACAATTACAATGTTTTTTCAATGTAAAATAATAAAAGACCTTTTTGGTGTGTTTGTACTAAATAACACAATTTATATGAGAAAGATGAACAATTAAATAAATCGTTAATCCATGTAATTACCCAAGAACAAACCTAGAAAATTAACTTAAGTAGAGCGAGCGACCTTGAATTAACTATAATTTTCTTAAATTAAAACATTTTTTTTTAAAAAAAATATTAAAAAGTTCAAATGTTTTAGGAACAGCTGACTTTACATTGCTTTTTGTAGCTTAACAAGTTTTCATGTTACTGCATTATTGCTTTCTGCAGCTTTAAAGCTAAGCTTTGCATTGCTTTTTGTAGCTTTTCAAGTTTTCATGTTATTGCATTATTGTTTTCTGCAGCTTTAAAGAGCTTGCTAAGCTTTGCTTTGTTTTTTTGTAGCTTTTAAGGAGTGTTTACGCTTTAAAACCAACTTAACATTTTCCAACCAATCGCTTAAAAAACTGGGCGAAAATTACAGCGTTGAGAAATTATTATATTTCCAAAAGTAACGAACAACGAAGTTACTTTTTAAATAATTAATCACATTAGACAAATTTTAGCATTTTTTTACTGAATAAATGCACTGCATATTTGGCTGGTTTCGTTCCATATTTTAACAATTTTATACCACATAAGTGCATGTTTAGCTGCATATTTCAGCACTTTTATACCGCAAATTTGCATATTTTAGCATCTTTATACCACAACTTTGCATAGTTTAGCACTTTTATATTACATATATACATGCATATTGTTAATTTTTTTTTTGCATAAAAATCATAGCGATCAGAATCTGAATCAGAACATAAGCGAATTCTAACTAACTTTAATAATTGCAATTAATATAACTGCAATTAATTTCTCTGATTAGTAAAAAAAAATTTACTTTAATAAAGTAATTTATTTGCAACACACAATATACAAACCTACCACCATCACCACATTCCAACGTGCGGTGCACGTGCTAAACAATTGCGAACCGGCTCATGCTATATATTAACCAATGAAAGACCGCTTAAATGGCTCGTCATATAAGGCTAGCCAATCAGGTTCCGTCCTTCGATATGAGGTGAACCTCTACGCCTTTTAAGAAAGGGGGAGGGTTTGCCTTTACTGAACCAAGAAAGAGGTTTTTTCTCCCTCCTCCCTCCACCCACTCTTCCGTGCTCTCCCTCATTCTCTTACCTCACCAACAATTGGTCCGAATTGTTAATTCGGAACAAATGTGGTCCGAGTAAAATTGGGCTACTGCTACAAAGAGCACCTCATTCGTGTTCAACACATACACCTGGACACATAACTACAGGAAGGGTAACTTTTTTTTTTACTAAAAAAAAGATACCTTGGTTGTTTTTTGTTGCAAAGGTGTCAAAAGAGCAACACAATACACACAAAAAACGCAAGGTTGGGGTTTTTTTTGCAAAGTCAATAGTTAATTTTGTAAAATAATAATATATATTATATTGGAATATTGTGTGTCCACATCTAAAATTTAATATTTTACTTCATAATTATATATAGGAGTGTTCGTGGTGTTTAAAGGAGTTTTTTTTTTTCTAATCAAACCCAACTTTAAAAAAACAACAAAAAAAAAAGATGCAGAAGAAATTAAATTTGATCTTCATTGGACTTGTATTAAGTGCCTGGACCACCGGTAAGAAACTAGAAAATAACATTTCTATCATTTGGTTTTGATATACAGGTTATGGAAAAATAAATAGCAACCAAAAAAATTGAAATTATTAAACATTTATTTATCACTTTACAGGTAAATTTTTATTAATTTATGTTAATATTTCATGAAAATCTATATAGGAATCAATAATATTTTAAGAACATCTCTATGTAAGAAATTTGTCAATTTTGTCTTCTTAATTTTTTTTTAATTATTAGTTAAAAATTATACACAATAATCTTATTTGTTATCAACTCAGTTTCTTGGTAAACTTATTTCAATAAAGATTTTCATGAAATTTTGACAGAAATTGACGAAAATTTAGATTTAGCTTAGTTGCTATTTATTTTTCAATAGCTGTAAATGTAATTCTTAATCTAAGTTCCGTAATAATTATTAATTTTACTCTCTTAATCTTATAAAATAAAAGTGGAAGAAAATCATCTAAGTAGAGAACTGAAAAAAAAAAGTGTATTAAAGTTGCTGACACAAAAGAACTCAAGAAAATCAAGTGAAATCTTGTATCACAAGTGTCAAAACTAAAATTTGGATCATCTTTCAGAATCTTTTAAAAGAATTTGTTAAAAAGAACCAAAGTGAAAATAAAAGTAATGTCATAAACCCCATTTAGATAAAAAAGAAATCCATATAAAATAAAATTTTAAATCATAAAAATATACAGGAAATTAGAGAAAAATTCAAATTTGCATATTTATGAAGTTTCTCTGAATTCTCACTACCTTCTTGCATATTTCTAAAGTTTCTTATACATTTCTAAAGATGCCAAAATATTTCTAAAGTTGCCAACGTATTTCTAAAAAAACTCCATACATTTCTAAAGGTTCTTGCATATTTTCTACTTTTCTTGCATATTTGCTAAGTTTCTTGCATATTTCTAGTTTTTTACATATTTCAAAAGTCTCTTGCACATTTCCTAATTCTCTTGCAAATTTCCTACGTCTCTTGCACATTTCAAAAGTATCTTGCATATTTTAAAATTTTATTGAATCTTTCCAAAGTTTCTTATGCATTTCTAAAGTTACCCAAATACACTGTACTTCTAAAGTTGCCTACATACATGTAATTCTAAAGTTGCCTGTGTATTTTTAAAGTTTCTTAAATATTTCTAAAAAAAATTACATATTTCAACAGTTTGCAGCAGATTTGTTCAATTTCTCTAACATTATATTTTTTCTAGCAATTTATCCTCACAGATTTCTACATTTAAAGAGAGAGAGAGAGATTAACTTGGAATTACAAAAGCTAGTCTTTAATTTCTTTCATAAAGAAGCTGATGAACTGTGTGTAAAAAGAAAAAACCGGAAGCAAAAAAAAAATCCGTTTAAACAAGGAACACACAACCAATAACTACTTCCTTAACTTCATTTCAGATGATGTGAACGAATTTGAACACAATTTTAATCTGAATTTAGGACAACAATTCAGAGACAGAGAGAGAGAGACATTTCCACATTCCAAATTTCAAATTGAAAAACCAAAAATGAAACTCAAATCTCTTGAACAATTTTTTCACCTCACAATAAATAATACCTGAAATGTTAATAATAATTAAGGCAAACATAAACATTATGCGTTTTTGTTTCAACTAAAAAAAGACTTGTTTAGAGGCTAGAGAGTTGTTCAAGAGGTTTTTCACCACTTAAAACACAAATTCTCTCAAGATTGTTAGCCTCTAAACCAAGCATGTCAAACTCAAAGAGTAACACGGGCCGAATAAACAAGGTCTAAGTTTATGTGGGCCGCAAAAAAAAACACACACAAAAACTTCAATTTTTTTTATAGAAACGTAGGTTTATTTTTATTAAAACTTTTGTTACATACTGTTATATTGACTGAGCCACAATGATATTCGCTGTGAGCCGCATGCGGCCCGCGGGCCGCGAGTTTGACATGCTTGCTCCAAACAAGTCTTTTTTATTGAAAAAAAAGCATACTTTTTTTTCGCCCTAATAATAATAATATTAATTCAGGAGCAGCTGCTCCAAAAGATGAGATCAATAATAAGAATATTGACACATTTCTTTTTTTTGATTGGGTGTGGATCAATATCATAATCATCATGAAATAAGACAGATCAAGACACCATGAAAATGATGTTTGGTTCATTGATTTCCATCCACACAGCCGTCACCGCCAACCATCATCATCTTCTTAGAAGAAAAGACTTCAGGAGAGAAGAAAAAAAACCTAGCCTTAAAAAGCCTAGTGACCCACTAAGTAAAAATTCAAAGAAAGGATAATAATAAAAGAAGAGACACCCCAGCCCCCCATATCTTAAGAAAAAATGCATTTCATCAACACAAATTGTTCAACCCGGTTTTTTTTTTGTTATAAAGTCTTCTCTCTCTCTTTGTATTATAAATATAAAAACATCAATAGCACCACCACATTTATATACTAGAAAATTCTTGTTTTCATTTCTTTATCATTATCAAAACTAGACTAGTATTTTTTGTTGTTATTTGCTGTCAGTCAGTCGATCGTCTCAGGTCAATCCTCCTTTAAAAAAACACCTCAAACAGAACACACACAAAAAAAAATCTTTTTTCTCACCAATTGATTGACCCAAATAACTTACAAAGAAATTTCCATAAAAAAAGCAAAATTCTGCTAAAAAAAAAAAGAAACATATTTGAGAAATCTGCATATTTCTTGAAATTTTCTGTACATTTCTTGTAAGTTTTGTCGTATAGTTTAGGTATTTTCTGGCTTGTGTCTGCTGTTTTACGCAGATTTTTGCAATTTTATGTAGATTTCTCTAATTTCCTGCTAATTTGTGTAGAGAAACTATTAAAAATTACACAAATCTAGTGAAATTGAACATTTCTTGCATTCTATGGCAACTTCCGAATGGTTTCCATGATTATTCATGGATTCCATATGATTTGTCTGCAGTTTCATTCGGATTGAATGACTAAAATATACAACTAAATAAATTTAGAGAAAAAAAACACGGAATTTTTTTTAGAAATCTACACAAATCTAAAAAAATGTGCATATTTCTTGCAATTCTTTTGCGTTTTCTGCGGATTTATTTGCAATTTTAAGCAAATTTCTGCAGTTTTAATGCGAATTTTTTTTCCTGCACTCTGAATTTTAATGTGGATTTCTGCAGAAACTGTTAAAATCAAAATAATTCTCGAGAAACCTGGATAATTTTTTTGCATTTTCTTTGAGTTTTCTGCAGTTTCTTGAAGTTTTCAGAAGTTTCTTGCAACTTAACATAAATCAAGAAAAATATACATACTTTTTGGTAATTTCTTGCAGTTTTCTGTAATTTCCTTCAAATTTTTGTGGAATTCTGGCAGAAATTATTTTAAAAAATCAGCACAAATCTAAAGAAATTACATATTTTTGCAATTTCTTAGATTTATGCAAAATGCTATAAAAAATTAACATAATTCTTGAGAAATCATCCATAAAACTGCATATTTTTTGCAATTTTCTAGAGATATGAAACGGTTTTAGTAAATTTCAAAAATTTCTTCCTTTGAAAAATACACCACTAATTGCAACAACAACAAAACCTCATGTCTTGTTTCAAATAGGCTTTGTTCAAGCACAGGCTCAAGCTCAAAACCAACCTCAACCTCCATTGGAAGATGAGGAATACTACGACGACGAAGTCATCGAAGAGCAACCTCAACAACCACAACAACCACCAGCACCAGTTGCACCTCAACAACCAGTGGTTCAATCTTCACCTCCACCACCAGTAGCACGACCAACGTCGTCTCTCTTCTCTCGACCATCGGGAGGTCGTCAACAGACCCTTCAGAGACAAACTACGAGCACTGCCCCTCCTCCTCCAGAACCAGTTGTAACTGCAGCACCGGCACATACTCGTGCTCAACCGACGGCTGCTTCAACCTCGCAGACAGCCTCGGATCAAAACGAATTCTACGAATGTCCCGAAAAGTTCGGCTTTTTCCCTCATCATCGCAGTTGCGACAAATACTGGAAATGCGAGGAAGGACAATCTACACTCAAGATCTGTGGAAACGGACTCATTTTTGATGCTACCGATCTCAAGCGCGAGAGCTGTAACTATCCTTTCGCAGCTGATTGCGGAGACAGAACCGAACTCGGTAACAGATTCATTTCTCTTGCATGATTTGCATATTTTTGTATTTAATAATCGAATTTTTGTTTGTTACCTTTTTTTGTTGTTGTTCTTGTTGTATAGAACCTCCTCAGAGTACGGAATTCTGCCCTCGTCTTTACGGAATCTTCGCCGATGAATCCGATTGTCGTATCTTCTGGTCTTGTTGGGGTGGTGAAGCCAAGAAGTACGAATGTGCACCAGGTCTCGCTTTTGACGAATCGAACCGTGTTTGTACCTGGGCCGATAAAGTTAGCCGATGCCAGAAGAAAGGTACGAAAGAAATAAACCGCAGGGAGAGAAACCTAAAAAAAAAACAGAATTTTTTTTAATTACGATGAAAATCATTTAACACGAAAACTGATAACATGATAAATTGGATAACACAAAATATTTTTTTTTCCGTCCGCGTCCATACTTTCTTTTAACACGAAAAATTATTCCGATCTCTTCCATTTCGTGTAATACGGTTTCCACGGTAGCTTTGTACAACACAGTGAACACCATTTTAACGCGAGAAATCGGATAACACGAAATATTTTCTCTATCCGCTTCCATAGAATAGCATTAAAAAAAATTATTTTAATACGAAATTCGTTTAAAAAGAACAAACTATTCTGGTTCCTTTCAGTTCGTGTAAAATGGTTTCAAAACCACTGTATAAAATGAAAACCATTTTACACGGGAAAAAAACGGATAACACGAAATATGTATTTTTGGTCCCGTCCCTTAGAAATGCATTAAATTCTTTCTTTTAACACGAAAAATTATTCCAATCTCTTCCATTTCATGTTAAACGGTTTTCACAGTAGCAGCCTACACAATAAAAACCATTTAACCCAAAAACGGATAACACGAAATGTACTTTAGTTACTGGTCTCTTAAGAGTATCATAAAAATTCTTTCTTTTAACACGAAATTCGTTTAATGCGAAAAAATATTCTAGTACCTTTTTCATTTTGTGTTAAACGGTTTCCAATGGATTCTTTTTAGATTTAAAAAAAAAACCGTTAAAGAAAATGTCGAGAACGTTTTTCTTTATTTCTTCAAAATAATCTCAAACGTTATTTGAGACTAGAAGAGGTAAATGAAAATGTGTAAATAATTTTATGACAATTTTTTTTTTTTTTAAGACAACGATTTCAAACTGATTTTTATTATTTTCCGCTCAATACAAACCTTAAATTTCAGGGGTTTTTTCTTCTTCTTCTTCAAACCTTCCCATAAAAAGTTCCTTTCAAAAATATTGTCGTGAAAATTATTGATTTAACTTCTCTTACTTTTCTAGTTTCAAATGAAACGTGTAACTTTATCGTAAGTTGTTTTAAAAAGTGATCTCCTTTTTTTTTATTTCTGCCAAAAACCTAACGACCCTCAAAACTTCTGGTATTTTGTTTTTTTATGAACAAAATTACGATAAATTAGAACTAGAAATAGAAATAGAAACTAGAAGGGTAGCTCAATTACTCCCGTACTTTAAGGTATTTTGATGGTATCTTTCAAAATAAGCTTTTTATGACAGTTTGAGAATAACCCAACTTTTAAGCAAACGATATTTTTTTTCTATATAAGAAGTTTATTTTGAAAGATATCAACATGAAAATACTATTATGTGACTCAGCTACACCTTTCTAGTTTCTAATATACTTTCAATTTCTCCTTAGTTGTTATCTTCTGAAACGCGAAATAACTCAACAGAGTTCTCGCTAATCAGCTCTTCATAAAACATAAGAAACTAGAAAGTGTTTTACAAACTAGAAGAGTAGCTCAATCGCTTAAATGTATTTTTCTGTTCTGATATCTTTTAAAATAAGCTTTTTTATCAATCAGTTTAATAATATCCCAACTTTTAAGTAGCAGGTATTTGTTAATTTTTGTCTTTAAAAAGTTTATTTTGAAAGATATCAACATTAACAATACTATTAAGTGATTCAGCTAATTCTTCTTACTTCTAGTTTCTAACAACACTTTCAATTTCTCCTTTGTGTCATTCTCACCAGAACCACAGAGTTCATTAATCAACTGTTTCTAAAACATCCTTAAACGATTTTTCATTTTTAACAGAAGTGGCCGAAGGATTCTCTTGCCCCGACCCAGCTACAGTCGAGAACTCCGGCGCAGGAACTTACACTCGTCACGGCCATCCAGAAGATTGTCGCAAATTCTTCGTCTGCATCGAAAACACTCCGAGGATGTACGGTTGCGAACTCGGTACCGTTTTCAACTTGGAAACTCTAATGTGTGACGATCCCGAAAGTGTTCAAGGATGGTAAGAAAACAACAAAAATAATAACTAATTTTACAACCGATTTCGATACCAAAACAAAAAAAAGAAATCCGATTTCTGACTCGATTTTGGTTTATTCGTTACTTACAGCGAGGATTACTACGGTGACTTGGACGTAAAGACATTGAAGAAGGCTCAATTGGCTGGATTTGTTGCTCCTCAGCACAATAAAAAGGACCAACAGAAGGATGATGTTGTGGCTGAAGTTTGAGTTGGCCCATTATGTATTTATTTGCCAAAAAAAAATTACAACAATTCTCTTTCTCTCTCGCTCTCTTGATCCCAATTCTTTTCTCGGTTGTCTTTCTAACAATTAAAACAAAAAGAAAAATCTAGTTTTTAAGAAAAAAAAAAACAAACAAACAATCTTAATCACTTTTAAGTCTTTTGAGCCCACGATTTCTATCAACAAAAAAACTTAGTTATTCTCCCTTTTTTTCATATTGAAATTTAAACTCATTTCCATATTGTAAATTTCATTAAAAAAAAGGGAGAGGTGAGGAAGCTAAAAATGTTTAAAATTAATTTCTAAAACGGGATATTTTTTTTTTGTATAAAAACAAGGGTGTTGGCTCTGAAGATATTTTTGAAGGACCTTTTCTCTTCTTGTAACTCCGGTGTTTCCAACTTCCCACCAAAAATTCAAACAAAAAAAAAGACAAAGAGGAAAAAAAAAAAAAATCCAGCAAAAATTTGTATAAAAATCAAGAGAAAAAAGATAAAATCAATTTTTCTTTAAAACTTCTTCCTACACATTAATTTTTTTTTCTCCTCTACATATTTTTTCTTTATAAACAAAAAAACGTTCAAAATGAAACATTACATGACTGATTCTAATTTTTTTTTTTTCAAGTTGGGAATTTACTCTCTTTTTTTTAATTTTCTTTCAATTTGTTTTAACACTTTTTTTTTTGTTTGTTGAAACTTCTTGTCTTGTTTCAGATGTTTATGTAAATAAAATCTTAAAAGATCGAAAAATGTGTTTTTTTTTCTAGAATTTTACTTTTCTTCTTTTTATCTGTTTTTTAAGCTCTTAAGGCGCCTGTAGACATTGCGAGTTTGCCTCGCGAGGCAAGTTTCGCGAATCAAATCTCGCATGTTCTAGACTATTCCTCGCCCTGAGTCTCCCCCTCCACTTGACTCGCTTGGCTGCCTCACTCCCCATCCGCGCACTAGTCGGTAAACACCCTTTTCGCAGTCGAAACTCGCGGCGTGTAGACCAAAAATGACCCAGGCCGAGGCAATCTGACTCATCGACGTTTACAGTAATTACCGATTATTGTATAACCCCTCAAGACAACTGTCCGCTCACCCTTGATTCACGTAGATCGCCTCGCGCCTGCCTCGCTAGGGATACTCGCTATTGAGATTCGCGAGGAAAAACTCGCAATGTCTACAGGCCCCTTAAGGCCTTGTTTCCATTGGGGTGAAAATTTCAACTTTTTTTTTGAAAATTTCAACTTGGGTGAAAAATTGAACCAACGTGGCTTTATTGTCCTATAATAGCGTTTGTTCTATTTTTCACCCAAGTTGAAAATTTTCAAAAAAGTTCATATTTTCACTCCAGTGGAAACAAGGCCTTAAAGTGGTTTTATAGATATTTATTTTGTTCTTCATCTATCAGATGACGCGCCTGCATGGCCATTATGTTCTATAGGAGGTCTCTCATACTCCAACTTGCAGTTTTGAGAAAATTTATATTTTTCAAGCGAACGTTTTTCTGAAGAAACATTATGGAAAAAAATTCTAAGTGTTTTAGAAACTAGAATAGTTTGGTGATAATGCTATTAGTTTTTTTTTTTTCATGATGATATCGTTCAAAATAAACTTTTTATGACAGTTTGAAAAAGGCGAAAATAGTTTTTTCATGAAATGTCAATGAAAAAAAATACCAAAAAACGGATCATTTTTCAAACTGAACTATAAAATTGTTTATTTTTTTAAGATATTGCCACGAAAACCTTTTAACATAATCTTTTACCATTCTAGTTTGGAAAACAATTTGAACTTTTTCATAATGTTGTTTAAAAAAACGTTCACTTGACGTTTTTGTGTCCAAATTTTACAAAAAAAAGTCTATGGGGAGCATTAGTTACTACAGTGGCGCCGTCCAGTGGAACAACAGCAAAATAAATATCTACAAAGCCACTTTAAGCCGGTTTTAAATTATAAACACCGTTGGAACTCTGGTTATTCTACTTTTATCAAATTAAACATGTAGAGAAGCTTGAATGTGTTTTTGAGACTAGAAGGGTAGCTCAATTACTTATGGGTATTTTCATCTTTATATCTTTCAAAATAAACTTTTTTTTTGTCTGTTTGAAAATGATTCAACTTTAATTAAGCAAACTATTTTATTTTTATTTTTATCACTGATTTCTGAAAGTCTTGATTTATTCTGTCTTTCAGAAGAGCAAAATTAAGAGAAACATGAATGTGTTTTAGAAACTAGAAGGGTAGTTCTCAATCACTCCAGGTTATTTTCATGTTGATATCTTTCAAAATAAGCTTCTTTTTATGTCTGTCTGAAAATGATCCAACTTTAATTAAGCAAACAATTTTATTTTTGTTCTATAAAAAGTTTATTTTGAACGATATCACCTTTAAGTAATTGAGCTACACCTTCTAGTTTCTTAAACACTTTCTAGTTTCTCTTAATTTTGCTCTTCTGAAAGACAATTTTTTTTTAATCCCATCAAAAATTCACTTTCCGAATCCTGTTTAGAAGATTATATATTTCAAAATAAGCTTTTTATGTCTGTCTGTCTGTCTGTAAATGATCCAACTTTAATTAAGCAAACAGTTTTATTTTTGTTCTATAAAAAGTTTATTTTGAACAATATCACCTTTAAGTGATTGAGCTACACCTTCTAGTTTCTTAAACACTGCTCTTTTGAAAGACATCCCATCAAAAATTCACTTTCCGAATCCTGTTTAGAGACCTAATGGAAACAGGGCAAAAATTGAAAATCAAGACAAAATTTTTTTTTTGAAAATTTCGTGAAAAACGACCAACTCGGTAGTAAACACACACAACATCCAATTTAGGCAATGTGCAAATAAAAATTGTTAATCAAGATAAGAAAATTTCATTTTCGCCTCCAAATTTTGACCTAATCGGAAAATATAGGCCATAAATTTCTTGTTTTTCCACAATAATAATTATTCTTCGAAATGAAAAATATATTATATATTTTTGTGAAAACAAAAACAAGATTTATTTCGTTCGGTAATAAAAATTGTTCCAATTCGATTAATTGAAATGATAAAATTGTATGGAGAGACTCATTTTTTTTTTTCCCTTCTTCTTATTTTGAAAAAGAGGTTTCACATGTCGTGTTGAAAATGGCATCAATCTGGAACAACACAATAGTTTTACCCTTAGGGCTAACAATCACTCCCATAAAAAACACAAAACAATGTCAAAAAAAAAAAATACAATTTGTCAAAGGTGAAAAAAATTTAAAACTTTAAAAAAGTGGCTGAATAAATACTTATTTCATTTTTCCATCCTGGATGGCGCCACTGTGGTGGCCAATGCTATGCTCCATAGACTTTTTTGGGCGTTAGAAACAACATTACGAAAAAAAATTCAAAATTGTTTTCAAAACTAGAATTGTAAAAGATTATGTTAAAAGTTATTTAATGGCAATATTTTTTTTAAAAAATAAAACATTTTATAGTTCAGTTTGAAAAAATGACCCATTTTTTGGTTTTTCTATTGACATTCAATGATAAACTATTTTTCTAACTGTCATAAAAAGTTTATTTTGAAAGATATCATATCATCCTTGAAAAAAACATTTAGCATTATCATCAGGATTCATCACCAACTATTCTAGTTTCTAAAACACTTTGAATTTTTCCGAAATGTTTCTTCTAAAAAAACGTTCGCTTGAAAAACAAATTCTCTCGAAACTGCGTGTGGAGGGTAAGAGACCCTTCTATGGAACATAATAACCACTGCAGGCGCGCCATCTGGGAGGACAAAAACAAAATAAATATTTATAAAACCACCTTGAAAGTTTGAAAGAAAAAAAAAACTTTTAAAAAAACTAGGTGCAACCATAATCTTAAAAATGAGGACAACAGTTGCCAAAATTTAAGATAATCATCTTAGGTAATTGATATGACTTTTATACATTTGTTTAAAAAGGGGGGGGGGTGGCTCTCCCCTTTTTGCCCTCTGGCCCCTCGAGGGCCCCCCCCCCCTCATTGAATAAAAGGGATTCATTTCATCCTTTTATAAATGCGAGTAAGGTGCAGAAAAAATAATATTAAAACAAAAACCACAACCACATTTGTTAAGAAACAAGTTCTGTGATGTTAACTTCTGACATCAGAAGACCTCAATTTTTCAGCACATCCTTATTACTTAAAAGATATATATCAGATGTGACGTCATAAGAGTCCATCTTTATGAGTGGTTCAAATTTTAATAGAAAGAAAAAGGGAAACCAACAAAACAAAAAGTTTTGAGGAGAAAAAAAAGGGGTCTTTGATGTTGTTTTTGTAAGAAACGACTTTCATCTTGGGTTTTTTTTACTAAATTTGATATTATGATGATGATGATGGACATCACTTCCGCTTTTGTTGTGTCCCTTTTTGGAATGATGTTGGCTTTGGGTATGTTAATTAATTTAATTTTATATCTTTCAAAACAGATTATTATTGGAATCTCATCCGATGTAAAACCAGTGTGTAAAATCAGCCCATCGAATTCTGGTTTCACATTCTGTCTTTCAGAAGAGCACTGAAATTTTTTAAAAAAAGAAACTTGAAATTATTTTTAGAAACTAGAATTGTTGTTGCTCCAATCTCTATAGGGTAATTTTTCATGTTGTTATCTTTCAAAATAAACTTTTTATTGACAAAATATTGGATTATTTTAAAACTGACATAAAAAGTTTATTTTGAAAGATATCAAAACATGAAAATTACTCTTAAGTAGCTAAGCTAACCTTCTAGTTTCTAAAAAAAAAAAGCCTTTCTAGTTTCTCTTAATTTTGCTCTTCTGAAAGACTAGAATAATCAATTGGGTGTTGGCTTTGATCCTGAAACTTAAGGTGGTTTTAAAGTGTGTCCGCCCATCGAATTCTGGTTTATTCTATCTTTTAGGAGGAAGATAGTTGGAAGTGTTTTTAGAAAACTAGAATTGTAGCTCATTTCATGTTTGATATATCTTTTATAATATACTTTTTATAATGTCACTTTGAAAATAACTCAATTTTAAGCAGACTATATGTATTTCTGAATTTTTTTTTATCTATATAAAAAGTTCATTTTGAAAGATATCAAACATGAAAATACCCTTCCAGTTTCTAAAAAAAATCTTTCTAGTTTCGTTTTATTTTGCTCTTCTGAAAGATAGAATTAGAGTTTGAAATTCAGCTGTTCGTTAACCACCTTAAGAAAAAATCTTCGTTTTGAACCCGAAAGACTGAATAATAATGAAAATTTGAGAAACGTTTCTACTTTAAAACGTCCTTCAGTAATTGAGCGACCCTTCTAGTTTTTAAAACACATTCAAGTTTCTCTTAAGATAGTTTACGAACAGCTGATTTTTGAAATTTTGATTATTCCGTCTTTCAGAAGAGCCAAAATTAAGAGAAACGAGAAAGTGTTTTAGAAACTAGAAGGTTCTTTTAAATCACGTTTATTTTCGCTTTTGATATATTTTAAAATAAACTTTTCAACTCAAGTTTGACAACAACCCAACTTTAAAGCATATAATATTTTTTTTTAATTTTTATTCCATAAAAAGTTTATTTTGAAAGATATGCAAAAACACAAAAGTACTCTTTTTTTTAAGTGATTGAGCTACCCCCTTCTAGTTTCTAAAAACACTTTCTAGTTTCACTTCATTTTTCTCTTCTGAAAAGACTAACACAATCAAAGAGTTCGAAAATCGGCTCATCATAAACCCCATTTTAACACGTCCATTTCGTGTTAAACGGTTTCCATTGTACTTAAAGCCCCGTTTTTACGATGATAGTTTTCACGATAGTTGCTGTCATGAGAGCAGCAACTATCGCGAGAACTATCATTGTGAAAACCACGTGATAGTCACTATCCACACTGTTGCGATAGCAACTATCACAACTATCGCGTTTGACTAGATAGTTGATAGTACTGTCGCGATAGTAATAGTTGTGTGACCACCGCTTGTAGGGAAAAATAGCCACTTTGTATAGGGAAATTTGGGTTCCGGAGGGAGAAAAGGCAACACTGTTGTGTTGACTCAATGATATCCTGTGAAATAGACGTCACACTGTCACATGTGACAGACAACTATCACGTGACTTCAAGACGTGTAGACAAGTTGCTATCGTGAGAGAGTGAACTATCACAACTTTCATGACAGCTAGCTACTCTCACGATAGAACTATCGCCACCGTGAAAACGAGGCTTAAAAAAAATATTACTAAAAAACAAAAATTGCAAATATTGAAGGTTTTGTCGCACCTCAAGTAACAAAAACCAAATCCTAATACAAAATTCACGATTATGTTCTAAATGTTGTAAAAAGATTCATTAGAAGAAACCATCCAGACATCCTTGACATGGTATGTGGCCTCATAATGTACATCCTCCTTTTTTTCACTTTTAAAGAATGTGTTTCAAACGAGCACAAAAAAAAAACGTGAACAAAATTGCAAATATTGCAAATATATATATTTTTTTTTTGTGGCTTTTTTTGGATGCATTTTTAAATAAATCTATTTATTTTTTGACAGCCTCATCTCAATGTCCACATCCAAATGGCCTTTTCGGTGTAGCTCAATACTGCGATCGTTACGTGGAATGTCGCAATGGGACACTTCGAGAACACCTTTGCCCCGATGGTCTCGTCTTCAATGCCAACTTGAATCACTTCCGATATCCATGTGATTATCCGGCAGACGTAGACTGTACAGACAGACCACTCACACGTAATATGTCCAGATGTCCTCACTTTCTCATATAATGATTTATATTTTTCATGGTTTTAGATGAATTTTAAAGTTCAGACATCAGGTGAAGGAATTCAAGTACTTAAGTTTTCAGAAACCGTAATTCAAAAGAAATTCAAAATGAATTTCAAAGTTAAAGAGTAAAGAAATCGAGTGGTAGAATTTTAATGATTGTTATCTTTCAAAATAAACTTTTTATGGCAGTTTTTAAAATAGAGAAAAATTTACATTTATGTATTAAAAAAACGTTTTAAACATAAATCGTTGTATTCGAATTGCGATAAAAAGTTTATTTTTTAAAAAGATATCAATCCCAAAAATACTTCCACTTAATTCCTTTGCCCTTCTAGTTTCAAATACAATTTGAATTTACTTTAAAGTTGCTTCGAAAAAAACTAAATACTTAAATTTCTTCACCCGTGTCGAAGAAAAATTCACAAAAAAACCTTCATGTCCTTCGAACTCTGATTATTCCATCTTTCAGGAATAAAATTAAGAGAAACTATGAAGTTTTTTAAAAATTAGAAAATGTTTTAAAAGTTAGAAAGGTAGCTCAGCCACTTAAGGGTAATTTTCATGTTAATATCTTTTAAAATAAGCTTTTTACGTCAATATGTCTGCAGAAAGTTTATTTTAAAAGATCTCAACATGAAATAATATCATGTGATTCAGCGACCGTTCTAGTTACTAACACACTTTCAGTTTCTCCTTAGATTATGTTCCTCCTAAAACGCAAGTTATTTTCCCCCCTTCATTACAGAAGCTGCACAACCAACTCCTCACTGCCCTCACCGTTGGGGCCTATTCCCAGATGATGTCCCCAACAATTGCGGTGTCTTTTGGAACTGTGTGGACGGAGCATCACATAGATTCGATTGTCCTGAAGGACTCGCATTCAGTACTGTCACCAGTCGTTGCGAATATCCCGACGAGACACCGAACTGCGACGCCGAAGGTCAGTTAATTCCAGCTCTTATCTCTCGTAAAAACCATCGCAATATTAACCGGGAACCGGTTTCGTAAACTCGGGATCGTAGCTTTCCTTGGATTCAGATGTCCCGCAGTTGATCCAAACGTTCTGAAAATATTCCTTGGAGATCCACGTTTTGCAAGTCCGTACGACTGTAAGAAATTCTTCGTATGTATCGACGGAACTCGACCGAGGCTTCAGACTTGTCCGGATAAACAGGTCTTTAACCAGGCATTGGAATCCTGTAGTGATCCCATTAATGTTCCGGGATGGTGAGTTTTACTTCAAAATGTGTTCTTCAAGATTACGATTAACATTTTTTTTCTCGTGATTTTATCTAAGTGAAAACTACTACGGACCTCAAACGTTCGAAATCGACCTTCGATCGAACCTCAACGGAAAGGTATTATTATCATTTGGAAACGGTTGCGTGACAAACTTAAAATTTTAACATTGTTCATTTTCATTCTATTCTAGCGTTAAGAGACAATTTGCTGGAACAAATGAAGTGACGATTGATGTCACTTTTCATTGACAAATGACAAAAATGGAATATCTGTCTTTTGTATTCTAAAATTACTACCATTTTCGTCAGAAATATTTTTTTTTGTAAATTTGTTTATTATGTTGTTCGTTTAGACCGAAATTATTTTGCAATTTTTTCTCTCGAAACATTCTTGCAAATTAAACGACAAAAACGATTTTTTCTCTCTCTCTCTCTCTCCCCCCTCTCTCTCCATACATTTCTCTATCTCTTTATCTCTCTCTCTCTCCTCTCTCCCTCTCTTTCTTCCCCCCCCCCTCTCTCTCTCTCTCTCTCTTTCTTCCCCCCCCCCCTCTCTCTCTCTCTCTCTCTCTCGAAGCAACTTCACGAAAGAATATGTTTCAAGATTTATTTGAAACTAGAAGAGTGAAAAGAAATTTGCGAAGATAATTTACATGATGATATCTTTCAAAATAAACTTTTTTCTAAGACAAGAGAGTTTGAAACTATTGTTGGTCAAAATCATTCAGAAAAAAAAGTTTACTTTCAAAAATATTCCAATGAAATTCATTCCTTTTACTTTTCTAGTTTTAAAGATTCTTTCTGAGTATAATCAAATTTGATTTAAAACTAGAAGAGTAAAAACGTTGAATTTGCACAGCAGAATAATTCTCGTGACGAAATCTTCGAAAATAAAAACTTTTTTTTTGTATGTCAGTTTTGTTAAATTTATTAAATTTAAATATTAGCTCTAAATTTCATTTTAAACTATTTTTATTGTTGAAAATGTAAAATTTCGTCTTTCATATAAAGAGAGGGGTCTAATTTTCAAGGACATCTGAAAAATGATTTAGGCAAAAAATTCGTTTAACTCTTCTAGTTTTAAACATATCTGGAAAATCTTTTGAAATTTTTCGTTTTTCACTTTAAAATTAACCAATTAGCTCTTTCTATTTTTAAAAAAATTTGGATTAAAAAGTCTTATTCTCAAAAACACATTTTTAATTATGAAAATTATCCATGGAAAATTCATAATTTACTCTTCTAGTTTCAAAATAAATCTTTTAATTCTTTCCAAAGTTGCTTTGCAACAAGTCGTTATTTTTCTTGCAAATAACGTCTCAAAAAATGTCATAATTCCGAGCTAGTTTTCAGAGGCTTCAAAATTACGACAAGAAGAAAAAAAGTCATAAGAATTGTGACAATCATATTTTATATGATGTCACTTGTCATATTTTTATGGCTGAAATATTATTCTGTACGCCAATCAGATGACATTTTATTTGTCATCATCGTAATATTTTGCAAATTTGCTTTTTCGTGACTTATTTTCACAAGGTTAGATGTGACAATTTACTATCATATGACAGTCTTATTATCTTTCTATAATATAAACCGCAGATTTTTTTTTTTCATATTGTACATAAATATTTTCTATATAATATATATGTAAGTGTCATAATATTCCTCGAATAAAAACAACCAATAAGAAGCCAATCTTAAGTGAGCCGCAGTGTCAGTAAGTCACAAAAAAGATCACAACTTACAAAAACCAGCCAAAGAGCACCAATCGTGTTTCCGTAAATTACGATTCAAAAAAAATCTAAAAGAAGGCCAATTGCGAAAGAGTTCTTTCAGAAGGCCATCGAGATTTTACGACAAAAACGAACTTTCGACATCAAATAATTCCTATCTAAATAAATGATGATTACGAAGATGAACAACAACAACAACAAAAACCTGCTTCCATTTTTTCTTCCCGTGTTTCTTTCAGTAAGTAAGTATATTATTAATAATTTAAGAATGTTTAAAGCTGAGGTAGTTGGGACGGAGCGGAGCAAAACGGCCCCCAAACAAAATGCATGGAGGAGCACCGTCTATTAAGGGCGGTAGAGTTGGGAGCGGAGCGAGTCAAAGCTGCTCTGAAGAAAGTCTCGGAGTTAATTGAAGTGTCCACTGCGCTCTACCGCCCTATTGGAATTCCGCAGGTTACTGGGCCAGAGATGGAGCCATACTGAGCCAGAATGGAAAGGTCCAGTATGGGCCAGAATGGAGGGGACTAAACCGACTCGCGTCGCGACGCTCTGCCCACCAACCTAGTAGAAGCTCAGCTTTTATAAAGTACGAACGCGTTTTAAACTCCGACTATTCTGTCTTTTAGAATAAACTTGAAAGTGTTTTAGAAACTAGAAAGACAACTCAATCACTTAAGGGTATTTTCATATTTGATATCTTTCAAAATAAACTTTTTATGTCAGTTTGAGCAAAAATAATTCCAACTTTAAAAGCAAACAATATTTTTTTTAAAAAAATTGTTAACAAAAAGTTTATTTTGAAAGATATTTAATATGAAAATACTATTAAGTGATTCAGCTGCCATTCTAGTTTCTAATACATTTTCAATTTCAGTCCTTAGTTTCACTCTTTTGTCATGTAAACATATCTTAAGAATAATCTTTAACATACTCAATGACGTTATGACGGTCATTAGGTATCATCTTTGGACAGTGTCCATCTCCGAATGGTTTCTTTCCGAACGAACAACAGTGTGACAAGTATGTGTCCTGCGTCGATACGGTGGCCGTCGAGAAACTGTGTCCAGACGGTCTAGTCTTCAATTCTCGATCACCTTTATACGAACGTTGTGATTTGCCGTTTAGAGCCAACTGTCAAGGAAGAGAACAAAGACGTAAGAATTAGACAAAACAAAAACTTAATTTAAAGTTGGTTTTAAAGTGCAAAACGTCGCTTGAACTCTTTATTATTCTTGTCTTTCAGTAGAGCAAAATCAAGACTAACTTGAATGTGTTTTAGAAACTAGAAGGGTAGCTCAATCGCTTTTAAGGGTAATTTTCATGTTTGATATCTTTTAAAATAAGCTTTTTATGTCAAGTTTGAAAGTTATCGAAATTTAAATAGACAATATTTTTTTTAATTTTTGTGTAAAACGTTTATTTTGAAAGATTATCAAAAATGGAAATACCCTTAAGTGATTAAGAGCTACCCTTCTAGTTTCTAAAACACTTTCTCGTTTAATTATTTGGCTCTTCTGAAAGACGGAATAATCAAAATTTCAAAAAAATCAACTGTTCATAAGAGAAACTTGAATGTGTTATAGAAACTAGAAGGGTCGCTCAATCACATAAGGACGTTTTTAAAGTAGAAACGTTTCTCAAATTCTGATTATTCAGTCTTTCCGGTTCAAAACGAAGAGCGACTTGAATGTGTTTCAGAAACTAGATGGGTAGCTGAATTACTTAATAGTATTTTCATATTAAATATCTTTCAAAATAAACTTTTTGTGTCAGTTTGAAAATGATCCAACTTTAAGCAGACAATATTTTTTTAAAATTATTGTCTATATAAATAGTTTATTTTGAAAGATATCAACATGAAAATACTATTAAATGATTCAGCTACCATTCTAGTTTTCAACACTTTCAATTTCTCTTTATTAGAACAAGAAAACGCAGAATCATTTTGAATTTCTGTCCATATAAAAAGTTTATTTTGAAAGATATCAAAAACATGAAAAAAAGACCCTTAAGTGAATGAGCAACCCTTCTAGTTTCTAAAACACTGTCAACTTCCTTATTAAGTTCAGTTTAACGTTCTAAATGGCCCTCGAATTAACAAGAATTAAGAAAAACTTGGAAGTCTTTTAAAAACTAGAAGGGTAGCACAGTTTCATTGTTGATATCTTTTAAAATAAGCTTTTTATATCAGTTTGAAAGATGATAATATTTAATTTGTCGTCTATAAAAAGTTTATTTTGAAAGATATCAACAATGAAAAAAATAGTATTAAGTGATTCAGCTACCCATTCTAGTTTCTAAAACACTTTCTCCGTAAATGTCGCGCCTGAAACTGCAGAATAATAAGTTATGCAAATCACCTATTCATAAAACTCCTCTTAAATTATTCCGACTCCGATGCAGAGACGGCGCAACCATCGGAACACTGTCCGAGACAGAACGGATTGTTTCAACACGAAAACCCCGGAAACTGCACTCATTTCTGGAGCTGCGAAAACGGAAAAGCAACATCAATACATTGTCCAGATGGCCTCGTATTTTACGAGGTTAACGGCGCTTGCGAGTGGCCAGATGTGGCTCAAAGACCAGATTGCAATCCAGAAGGTGACTTCATCATAACTAACGCAACTTCTAACCCATCCATTACTAATTCTCTAATAGAAAACGAGGATGTGACGACGGAGGAGAACGAAAACTTTCAATTTGTGAATCGAACTCTCGGAAAAATGTTCGCTCCTCTGCCATAAAAGGAAAAAAAAAAGAAGCAAAACCTATTTGCTTTTCTAGCATGTGCTCGAAAACCTCGAACAAAAAAAAAAGGAAGTACTAGTGGAAACCGTTTAACACAAAATGGAAGAGCCCGTGATAATGGTTTCGTGTTAACAGAAATAATTTTTAAGCTAATCTAAAGAGACCGAACCTGAAGATAACATTTTCGTGTTATCCGATTTTTCGTGTTAAACGGGTTTTCATCAATTGTACGATTTGATCATGTTGCAGAGTTTCTGCAGTTCAAATGCGTCTCGTCGAAAGAGCGTCCACAACTTTACGCACATCCACGCTTTCCACATCCTTCCGATTGTCGCAAGTTCTACATCTGCCTCTACGGCCACATTCCGAGACTTCTACATTGTCCAGAATCGGAAGTTTTCAATGGAAACAAACTTGAATGTGATCATCCAAGAAACGTTGTTGGATGGTGAGACTTGGAGGCTAATTGGGCTCAAGAACCATATTTAAGTGGTCGAGTTTGACTGCGAAATATTGTCCATGGAAGTCAGGGCTTTGGTTGACAATGTAATTGCTATGGGAAGCCGCTAAACGCGTTTTTTCACACGAGTGCAGGTTTTTCGACATGTTTCGAACTGCTGGAACTCGACCACTTAAAAGTGGTCCGTGTGTGCTCAAAGCATTTTAAATTAATAAGTTTATAGTTGACATTTCATTGTAACGTCCTTTTGAATTTCTATTGAAAATTAATCAGAGCGAACGTTAATAACGAAATGCGCGACTAGAAACGCAGTCATCAATCGATTAATAATCAATCAATCAAATACTCATGAATGTTTTTGTGTTGTTGTGTTCAATAGTGAAAACTACTACGAAGTTCTGACCGCAAATGATCACTGACAAGACAATTAATTTACTGTTAAGAAACTTATTATAATAAAAATATTACTTTACACATTTTTATGAAAAATTCTTATAAAATTTGTTAGAAACTAGAATAGTAGCCAAATGTTTCAAATGTGTTTGCTTTTAAGGTTAGTACACACTAAGATTCTTTGTTGCGATACAATGTTGTAGAGCCGCGCTGCTCCAATACATAGTGATGTCAACAGTTCGAAACCGGTAAAACCGGTTCGCCAATTACTGGAACTGATAGAACTGGTTCGCAAGTTTATAAGTTCCGAACCGAGTAGTTTCAGTTCAGGTTCAACCCTTCGCCACCTCTAACTAATATGCTGCACAAATCTGCTAATGCATATTGGGAACCGGTTTGTCAATACCAGACAAACTGATCAGAACCGGTATCCAAAAAACCATCGAACCGAGTCGAAACGGTTTGGTTCTACCCGTTGCCACATCTATGTACTAACCTTTATAGTTACTGAAATATTCAATTTTAAACAATAAAGTGTGGCTGCACCCAAAGTGAGTAACAAGACACTAAACAATTGTAAAATAAACACGTAAACCCAGTGCCGTAACTAGCTCTTCCCCGTGCAAGGTTTTATTTATGGGGCCCCTAATTTAAAAAAAAAAAAATAACGCAATGGGCTGCCTGAGCCCACTCGACTCACTCGGTTCACCGTTATCCGAACGGCATAACAGAGCACGGCGGCGAAATGCATAAACCACTCTTAAATGTTTTGTTTTCGCCTAAAGTATATTTTTTTCACCACTAACAGTTTTTTCGCCAAAGTATATTTTTTCACCACAGACAGTTTTTTCGCCTAAAGTATATTTTTTCACCAGTTTTTTCGCCTAAAGTATATTTTTTCACCACAGACAGTTTTTTCGCCAAAGTATATTTTTTCACCAGACAGTTTTTTCGCCTAAAGTATATTTTTTCACCACAAACAGTTTTTTTCGCCAAAGTATATTTTTTCACCAGACAGTTTTTTCGCCTAAAGTATATTTTTTCACCACAAACAGTTTTTTTCGCCTAAAGTATATTTTTTCACCACAGTTTTTTCGCCTAAAGTATATTTTTTTCACCACAAACAGTTTTTTTGCCTAAAGTATATTTTTTCACCAGTTTTTTCGCCTAAAGTATATTTTTTTCACCACAAACAGTTTTTTCGCCTAAACAGCATTCTGATACATACTGTATAATACCATAAAATGGAGTCCAATCGTGAAAAATTTAAGTCAAAGACCTAGAATTAGGTGAACAAGTTTCTGCTAGAAATAATAAAAAAGGGAACCAGTTTGTAAAGAAAAGAATAATTTGCTTGGAGTGAATATTAAAGAAGAGTGAAAATTTAGTTTAAGTATTTTAATGAAACAATACGGCCTTGTTTCCATTGGGGTGAAAATTTCAACTGGTGAAAAATAGAAGAAATGTTCGGCACCCCCGCGTATGATAGTGAATGGGCGGAAGCCACGTGCAATGCGTGCATTCTATTTTTCACCAGTTGAAAATTTTCAAAAAGTTCAAATTTTCACTCCAGTGGAAACAAGGCTTTAATTGAAACAATTATATATTAATCATTTCTCTCAAAATGTGACAACTCCAAATTATAACCTCAGAGACTTATTCTTGTCTTTCTAGTCTTTCAGATACAAAAAAGAAGAGAAACTTCAAAAGTATTTTAGAAACTAGAAGGGTAGCTCAAACACTTAAGGTTATTTTCACGTTTGATATCTTTCAAAATAAACTTTTTTTATCGTAGTTTGGACAAGATCATAACTGTGAGCAGTTAGTTGTTCATATAAAAAAAGTTTATTTTGAAAGATATCAACGTGAAATTTTGACTATTAAGTGATTCAGCTACCGTTCTAGTTTTCTAACAAACTTTCAACTTCTTCGCCTTAAGCCCCGTTTTCACGATAGCAACTATCGCCGTGAAGACCACATGATAGTCACTATCACACTGTTGCCATAGCACTATCTCGTTTCACAAGATAGTTGATAGTACTGTCACGATAGTAATAATTGTTGAGTAACCCGCTTTGTAGGGAAAATATCCACTTTGTATAGGGAAATTTGGCTCCTGGAGAGAGAGAGAGAGAGAAAGGCAACACTGTTGTGTTGACTCAATGATATATCTATGAAGTAGACGTCACACTGTCACATGTGACAGACAACTATCACGTTACTTCAAGACGTGTAGACAGTTGGCTATCGTGAGAGTTAACTATCGCAACTTTCATGACAATAAAATCGATTATTTTAATATTAAAAATCTGTGTTTCTTATTATTTTTTAAGTCTAATGATCAAATATATATTTAAAAAAAAATGCAAATTAAAATATATACAAGACAACTTAATTTGTTTCTGATTTAGGTCATGGCCGATGGCGAAAAATTGATTAAAAAAAATTTTAAACAATACGTAAAATTATACGTAAAAAAACGCCCGTGTTATACATATTTTTTTTAAACCAAAATTTTTCAAAAACTTTATTTAAATAAAATCCAAGGTTGAAATACAATGATAGGCCCAAAATCTGAAACCCAATCAATTGGAATTATTATCTGTTATATATCTCCTCCATTAAGAAAAATTAAAAGGTATTTTTTGGGAGGAGTTTACCTGTGTGTGTGTCTCTCTCTCCGAAAGTAGCCCACCTTTTAAAAAATTATTTCTCCTCGTTTTAAGGTTTTAAAAAAAAAATTTCAGGTGTAAAATTCGTGGGAAATTTTTTTTTTTCAGGCAACAAGCAGCAGCTCCACCCCAAAAGTAACAAAACTTTTGTTTCATTTTGAATTGTTGTTGGTTCTAGTGTTGGTGGTGGGCCCTTCCCTTTAAAAAAAAAATCTTATCCAGTCGTCCAACAACAAATCAAAAAGTAAAATAGATATTCTCATTTATATCTCCCCCCAAAAAAACATCATAATTTTCTCTTATAAATTTAAAAAAAATAACAAAGATGGCGGCCATTCAAATAGAAAAGAAAATGGTGGTTTCCTTTCATCTTTTTACCATCATCTTATTATTACTACATCCTTCCGGTAAGTAACTTACTACTACTACTGTTGTCTTAACAAAATTAGTTAATTGGAAATTATTACCAACTTGAAAACATCAAGATTTGATTGTAATTGTTACTGACATTTTATATTGTTGTTGATTATTTCTCATATTTTAACAAAAACTTTACCAAAAGCTAAAGTTAACTTAACGTCATGTTAACTAAATTGTCTTAATGTGGAAAATTTTGTTTGCTTTATGCAAACTTGTGCAAATCTGCTTATAAATAATGTCAATTTTGAATACAAGTTGAATAAGTTAGCTATGGTGGGCCGTTCCATGACAAAAAATACATTCCGAATTAGTGATATCACTAATCTAGGGCTCGGATTTTGATGCAATATCAACCGGAATGTTTATCAATATGCGGCCCAAGTGCCAATTGTGAAGTGACAATCTCGTTTAGATAATAAAAAAAACAATTGTTCTTTCTAATTAAAAACAATGGTTAGAGGCTAGAACTCTAGTTGACAACTGATAGTAACCAGACATCTAGCCTCTCTACCTGCAGCTTTTTTGATCAGAATAAACATAGTTGCAGTTTGCTCTAATGATGATGACTACTTCACAATTGGCTCTTGGGCCACAAATTGAGAATCATTCCCGGTTGATATTGCATCAAAATCCGAACCCTAGTGATATCAATAATTCGGAATGTATTTTTGACATGAACGGGACCGGCCGGCATAAGTATGCTAAGAAAATTTATCACAAAAAATTTGCAGCATGTTCGTAAAGTAAAGTAACGGCCCTAGTTTCTAAATTGCTGAAATGTGGAGAATTGTTTGCTTTATGAACATCTTTAAAGCTGGGGCCAGACTACCCGTGTTCGTGCTCGTACTCGACCTTATGCCCCTTGTTGAAGTACTTGACAGGCTCGGGCTCTTGTCAACTAACTGTTGCTTTACTTTTGAGGTTCAGTTACTCGAGAGGCTTAGACTCGTGACGAAGTTTTCATTACCAGTGCAAATAAAGCGTCAATTAATTTGTTCACTCCATATGTTGACGACACACGTACAGCAGGTCAACTAAACTGTGCTCGTGCTCGTTCCCATCCAATGACTTGCAAGTCATGACGCAACCATCTCTTTGTTGTACCAACACCAAGCGGAACTAGACGACCTCCTGGTTTGCGTTATTTGTGCTACTAGTGTTGCTGCTCGTGAATTCGTCCACATTACTCGGGCATGTTGACGAGCCACCTCAACGACGCGCCGAGTACGAGTACTGCACGTGCCCGAGTATGAGTATAAGCACGAGTAGTCTAAACCGCACCTTTAGAGGGGTCACCCATTCATACGAGTACAGCTTTGCGCAGTTGTACTAGCATGTTCGCTTGGGATGAGACCCGGACTAACATTTTCTTTTAAAGAAAATTGAGGCTTAAAGTCAGCTCTACGAACTGATACTATGTCCCACCCGAGTTCTGATAGAATTTTGAACCGTACTTTCAAGAGTAATCATATTTCCCTCAAAATAAACCTGACGACTCTGCGTTGAACCATTTCAACAGAATTTCAACAGAAAAATTAAATCGGATACCCATTATCCGCAAACAATAAAAATCAGTCGAGGAGGGACGAATCCTAAATTTTTGTGGAATCTCTCGAATCCTTTATGTAAGAGAATCCTATATTATTCATTAAGAAGATACAAATAAATGAAATAATATTAAATATTTAATAAAAACAAGTGTGGCTTCACTCAGGGTCAGGCCACAAGGTGATCCATTGGTGATCCGGGTCCGACCACCGAAATTGCAACAATCGCCGGGTTTTTTATTAGTGAACTGCTTCAATTGGACGTCAATGGAGTTAAAACTAATTTTACCAAAGTTTGTAACAATTTTTTTAAGGTTTGGATTCGAAAGATTCGAAAGAGGAAAAAAAAAGTGCAAAGATTCGAGTTTTCGAATCTCAAATATTTTTTCAAGACTCGCGGGATTCGAATGTCCCATCCTTAGTTTTTTTAGTTTAGGATTCGAAAAAGATTCGAAAGACGAAAAAAGCGCGACAAGATTCGAGTTTTCGAATCTCGAATATTTTTCAACAAAAAAAAAACATTACAAGTGTTCATAAAGATAAAGGCAACTTCGAAATTGCTCAAGCATAGGTGGTGCATTACGAACACCTTGTAATTTAAAATTTGACCTTCTAAGGGGTGTGTTGTGTGTGTGTAAAGAACGAGAGAAACAGCTAAAACTTAAAAATGTACTTCCCATAAGGCTTAATATTTAATCTGTTTTCTAATCTATAAATGAACACTTGTTACTAAGAGGTGGTGGCACACATACAGTATATCCAAATTGGTTCCTAACCTGAATACCACAGACTCTCTCTCTCTCTTTCTCTCTCTCTCTTTCTCTCTCTCTCTTTCTCTCTCTCTCTTTCTCGAGAAAAAAAGCCCAAATAACCAACAATAACAAGTATCCCGAGGCCAAAACATTCATTTTCCTTTTTCATACCAAATAAAATTTCCAAAGGCCAACAAGGTCCATACAAATTAATATTCTTTCAACCTCAATCACGTACTCATCTCTCTCTCTCTCTCTCTCTCTCTCCCTTGTTATTCAAGAGAAACATCTAACGACAAACGACTAACAAAAAAAGGACCAGGAACTACATGTAATGCTGCCTAATGTACTTTTTTTCTCTCTCTTTCTCTCTTCAAAAATTTCATCTAAAAATCTATTCTAATTATAAATTCAGAAAAATTCCAAACAACTCTTTAAACTTCTTTTTTTTTAAATATATAAATCAAAATTGATGTGAAATACTTGAAAAGAAAAGAATGAAAAATTCATCCATGCTCTAAATAACAAGATAAGTTGCTTTATTTCGTGCGTGAGAGACACTCAATTCATTGTAAAAAAGCTATTACAACACAATGAATTTGCTGCTTTTTTTTTTAAAAAAAAAACAAGAATGTTCACACGCTATTTTATTTACAGGACGCTGATTTAGCGTCCAAATTGAAAAATGCTCCAAAAATGATTAAGCACCAAATTGAATAAACACGAAATTGAACAAGCGCCATGCTGAATAAACGCTAAATCGGAACACTTGCCAAAATGGACTAAGGTGCTAAATTGAGCAAGTGCCATTATTGAACAAGCACCGACCGAATTGAACAAATGCTGTACTACACAAACGCCAAACTGAACAAACGCCAAATTAAACGAGCGCCAAGCTAAATAAATGCTAAATTGAACACTTGCCAAATGAACTAAGTGCTAAATTGAGCAAGTGCCAAATTAAACGAGCACCAAGCTGAAGAATAAATGCTAAATTGCAACACTTGCCAAATGGACTAAAGTGCTAAATTGAGCAAGTGCCATTATTGAACAAATGCTGAAGTACACAAGCGCCAAATTGAACAAAGCATCAAGTTTATTGGTGTCTGTTCAATTTGGCGCTTAACTCAAGCCAAAGTTGCTCTCATTTTCTTTGAAGGTGTCCTGAGTCAGGAACTAGGTGATGCTCAACTACTGCAATGTCCACCACTTGGTCTTCACTTACACCCACATCCCACACATTGCGACCATTTCTACAAATGTGAGAATGGAACACTGACCCACGAGACATGTCCGAATGGTCTTTTATTTGACGGTCGCGGAAGTGTAGCTTACCATTGCAACTACAACTGGGCAGTCGATTGCGGAAATCGCTTAGAGAAAGGTACTTTGAAAAATCAAATTCCATTTACATTTCTAGTATTTTCGTTGTTTTAATCGATTGTATTCTTTTCTTTTTTGTAGCCGCACCAATCAGTACTCAGTACTGTCCTTATCTATGGGGTATTTTTCCAATTTCACTTGATTGTAATTTGGATTATTTGAAATGTCAAGAAGGAATCGCAGTACGAACACCGTGCGAACCTGGGCTAGTTTACGATGATCGAAGCCACACTTGCAACTGGCCGGACCTTCTACCGAATTGCAACAGTGATGGTAAAAACACAACTCAAAACCCTAATATAATACAAATGTGTGTCTTACAAGTTTGGATTTTTATGTTTATGCAAATAAGATATGCAAAAAATTTGAATGCATTTAATTCCTATTTTGCATAAATGTGGGCGTTGGTGCGCGGAAAAAAAATACATAACTTCAAAAATTGTTCATTTTTAGAACATAATGTTTTTTTATGGAGGGGAAATTCTATTGAATAAATTTACATGTAAATTTTTGGAACAAAATAATTTTGTCGAATTATGTCAGAAATATGTAACATAAATCTTAAAAAAAGGCATTTTTATTACAAATTTTCACAAAAAAATGTTTGTGTTGAGATTTTAGCGCAATTTGAATTCAAAATCGTCTTTATAGTGCATATATTTCAGGTTTTTATTGCATATATTTGAATTTTACTGCATATATTTCAGTTTTTTCTGCATATATTTCAGTTTTTTCTGCATATATTTCAGTTTTTTCTGCATATATTTCAGTTTTTTCTGCATATATTTCAGTTTTTTCTGCATATATTTCAGTTTTTTCTGCATATATTTCAGTTTTTTCTGCATATATTTCAGTTTTTCTGCATATATTTCAGTTTTTTCTGCATATATTTCAGTTTTTACTGCATATATTTCAGTTTTTTCTGCATATATTTCAGTTTTTTCTGCATATATTTCAGTTTTTACTGCATATATTTCAGTTTTTACTGCATATATTTCAGTTTTTACTGCATATATTTCAGTTTTTACTGCATATATTTCAGTTTTTACTGCATATATTTCAGTTTTTACTGCATATATTTGAATTTTTCTGCATATATTTGAATTTTTCTGCATATATTTGAATTTTTCTGCATATATTTCAGTTTTTACAGCATATATTTGAATTTTACTGCATATATTTGAATTTTTCACATTCAATTCTGCACATCCTGCTCAGTGCTCATATTTGCTTTTTTTGCCACATATTTGAATTTTGCTGCATATTTTTGCGTTTTCGCTGCATATATTTGTATTTATTTACAACATATGTTTGTAATTTTTGTGGCATATTTTCGTTTATGTTACATATATTTGTATTTTAGCTATCTATATTTGTAATACATGGCTGCATATCGTTGTTTTTCTAGCACAAGTTTACATTTTTGCGACCATATTTGTGTTTGTGATTCTATTATTATTTCGTTTTTTACTGCATAAACGCATACATAGTTTGTCATTTTAACACATAAAAATGCTACTATGCGCATTCCATACGGAGTGTGTATTTTAACCTTTAATGTGATTCTTTTTTCTTCTTCTTAACAGCCGTAATCGGATTTCAATGTCCGGCCCGCGTTACTGGACTATCAGCACGGTTCATTCCGTACCCTCGCTTTGCCTACCCCGGTGACTGTACCCGTTATGTCGTATGTACCGATAACAAACCACGATTAGTCGGATGTGGAGATGGATCAGGGTTCAACGAGGCTACACTAACCTGTGAAGAACTCAAAAACCTACCTGGATGGTAAGATTTTTTTTTCTCTATATAAATTGCAAAGAAATGAGGCAACTTGTTGCCTTTCAATTTTAGCGAGCAACTCCACAAAATTTTCCTTATTTTTTCCTTTTGAAAAAAAAGATTTCATGATTATAAGTTTGGAAAACATTATGCTTTTTTTGCATAACGACTGTTTAGAGGCTAAAGTCAAGAACTTTTCTCTTTAAGAAACAAATTTAGCCTCTAAATAGTCTTTTTAACTGCAAAAAAAGCAGTTTTTTCCGCCTTAATCATGATATTTCGCAGTTACTAACCGAATCTAATGTATTTTTTTTTCTCTTTTGTACATAGTTCTGCACCAATTTAAGAGAAGCTTCTACCGAAAAAAATATCTGAAACCAACTCGGGGTTTTTTTTTATATTCTACATCAATTCATAACGAGGAAATAAAAGATTTTTTTAAAAATTAAATAAAAAACATTGTTCCATATTTAAAACCAGATATTTTTTTAGATAAAGAAATAAAAATCTACAATTCGTTTTTTTTTTTTAAAAAAAATTTCAGATATTGTTTGTTTTTTTAATTTTACCACAATTTGCAATTTTTTTTTTTCTTCTTCTAAAAAATTAAACCAGGTTTTCACTGTATTTACTATTAATTGACTTGAAAAGTTTATTTTCAAATCAATTGATAGTAAATACAGTGAAAACCGTTTAACACGAAAACGGATAACATGAAAAGGTCGAATAATACGCAAAAACCTGAATAACACGAAATATTTATTCCATTAAGTCCCGTAAAAATAGCATAAAAATTCTTTTAAAACGAAATTCGTTTAATGCGAGAAAAAAAAATATTCTAGTCCCTTTTGTCTCATTGTAAATACACTAGTCATTTTGCAAAAATAACTCCACTTGCACCTTGACTACCGTTTTACGCAATGTGCAAATTACCTATAAACAAATAAACCAATCTACAAAATGATGCATTTAATCTAAATTGCCTCAATTGATTGCATTCTGTCTGCAAATTTATTTAATTAGGCGCAGATTTCCTATGTACGATTTTTTTTTACAACTTTCAGGTACCGGTAAGGCCTAATTTTCGTTGGAATGAACGGCAGAAGAGAAACTTCAATGTTTTAGAAACTACAAGGGGTAGCGCTCAGTCACTTACGGATATTTTTATGTTGATATCTTTCAAAATAAACCCATTATTTGGTTTAAACCATATTTGGTCTATAGAAAGTTTATTTTGAAAGATATCAACATGAAAATAAATTCTTAAGTGATTGAGGTACGCCTTTCTAGTTTCTAATACCTAGTGCACACACCTGATAATTTAAATGCATTTAAATAATAAACGTGTTCTACAGAGCCCTGTGAAGGACAAACAAACAATATGTTGTAGAATACAATTTATTCAGTTAATAATCTCAAAATATTGAGTTAATTAACTTAAATATAATATTTAAACTATTGACAAAATATTAATTTAGTATTTCAATTTTTAAAATATTAATAATAAAGTCAATTTTTATTTGGTTGATGTGTCCTTAACTGGATTCCGTATAATTCATCTAAACACATTTAAATTTGTTATTCTGAAAGACACAATAATCAGATATTGAGAGGCCGTGTCCCTTTCAATATCTGATTGATTATTGAGTATTATCTTTACATTTAAAAACCACCTTAATGTATGTGTGATCCAGGCTTAACGCGTTTCAACCTAGTTTCCTAAAAGGAGGAATGTTCAAGACCTGAATAAATTTTTATATATTTTAATTTATGATTTATTTTAAGTTTGAAATTCCAATAGGAGGAGGAGGAGGAGGACTGTAATACCGTAATACGTCTTGAAAACCATAACGGAAAAAAGGGGGTGAAGGGTAAACGCAAATAAAAAGCCCACGTGACCATGTCAGGTCACATTTTGTGAAAACACATTCCAATTATTGTTTGAACAAGTTGGGGATTTTTTTTATGTTTAGGCCTTGTTTCCATAAGAGTAAAAATTTTTAACCGGTGAAAAATAGAAGAAACGTGACTTCCACCTAGGATAGTGAATAGGCGTGGGAGGGGGTGTGACGTGGGTTCTATTTTTCACCAGTTGAAATTTTCCAAAAAGTTCAAATTTTCACTACAATGGAAACAAGGCCTTAACTTCACCTTATAACACATAATGTTACCTTTTAATAAATCTAAATTTAAATATGTCTGTCTGTCTGTCTAATATAATTTTATCTTCATTTAATTGAGATTTAAAACCACAAACTAATTTTTATCAAATTTATTTTCTAATTATCTTCTATGTAAAACAAATTTTATTAAGCAGCCATTTTTGCAAAATATACTAATGATAAGACGTAAACGCCACTCATACACACAGACAAGTGTGCCCAGCAGTAAAATTTTGTTGGCTCCGCCCTTTTATGAGCGTCAGACTAAATATCAAACAATTAGAAATTGAAAAGGGCGGGTCATATGTGACATCAGACCAATTAGAAATTGATGACGCTCATAAAAGGGCGGCGCCAACAAAATTTTACTGCTGGGCACACTTGCCTCTGCCTCATACACCGGTTATTCTGTATTTTTTCAGAAACTTAAAAAGCGTTTTAAAAACTAGAAGAGTAGCTCAATCACTTGAGGGTATTTTTCATGTTCAAGCTGAAAAAAAAGTGCAACATGAGTTCGAGAGACAAAAACACAACAAAAAACAGCAGATTTTGAAAACAAAACAAAACTCAAACAACTGTGAGCAGTGTTCAAGACAAAACCACAACAAATTTGTGACACAACACAAACAAATTTGGGTTTTTGTTTTTCTGTATCTGTCCGACGTGAACTACGCAAGTTATGCAACTTGTTCTGACAGTTCTGTTACGTAATACCACGAGACAAAACACAAAAGTCGCAGACATGTTCTATAGAATCGTCGCCAATTTGTCTCGAAACACGTGAGTTTCTGTTTTGTTTGTGTTTTGTCAGCTTGATGTGGATCGGAACATAAAGGGCGACACAAGTATATCTGTTACTGTCAATCTGCGGAATCAGTCAATCTGCAGATTGCCTAGGCAATCTTCAAAACCACCAAACTGCTAGTGAATCTGCAAAATTCAATATATTTTAGAGATGTTGAATTTTGCAGATTCACCTGTTATAGCAGTCTATAACAGGTTGGTTGTTTTGCAGATTGCCTAGTCAATCCGCAGATTGACAATAACATACAATTTTCTTAAGTATTGTTTTCAAAAACAACGAGTTTTAAGTGACGTTTTAAGGTGAAATTTAACTAATTAATTATATACATATTTTTTTTTCTCTCGAGAACATTTATAATAAATAGGCCTATCAGATATTTTCTTATCAGTTAACAGATTTTTCAAAACAATCTTATTTTCTCATGGAAATATATAAAACAATGCTAAAAGCATATTGTGTGTTGAAAACAAAAAGATAAGGGGGATTCCACTATTACTATTAGGTGTATAAAATGCAACACCTATGACCTCTACTCTCTCCCCTTTCCTCCTCCTCCTCCTCAAAAAACAAGAACAATAGACTATTTGACTTGAGTATAATAATTAGTAATAATGTCAGGGCTGTTAAGGTGGTATATGTCTATATGGTCTCCACCCCCTCCTCCTCCTCCTCCTCATCCAATAATACACACGGCCCATTTAACAATTTTGCATCTCTTAAAGAATATTTTCTGACATTTTTTTTTTTTTGGTAAATATTTTTCGTCAAGGCAATCCACTTTTTATTTTATTTTAGGTTTTTCTTCTTCTTAAAATATATTACAGGATGTTCTCTTGAAATGGTATTTTTTGCTCACACCTATATACCTGAAATGAGGCCTCATATGTTCTACAAGGCGAGAGAGCCACTTTACTGAACCACACATTCTTATAAGCCAGGCGCAAATAAGGCAACAATGCAAGTTTATGCAACTGTCGCAACCAGCAACTGATGCTGGTGACACTACACTAGCGCCACCACTGCATTTGCAGGCACCAAATTAGTACAGTATATAGTTGGCAACAGTAGTTAGTGTATGTTAAATCTGCTCAGTATGGTGAGCAGACAGGCAATTAGAAAACGGGACAAACAGAAGTTGGCTCCGCCCTTTTTATGACGAATGGCAACTTCTAATTGGTTGGTTATGTAGTTTGACGTCACATGCTCCGTCCTTTTCAACGTCGAACCACACAACAAATCAATTAGAAGTTGCCATTCGTCATAAAAAGGGCGGAGCCAACTTCTGTTTGTCCCGTTTTCTAATTGCCTGTGGTGAACAGAGGGAACAAGCAACCATTGTGTACCAACAACTACTTTTTATGTCACGTGATCAAGATTTGGGTACTGGTTGCTTGCTCATTGCTAAACCACAATCTTCAACCTGAAATAAGGCCTTATTTTCTTAAGTGAGAGGTAGGTTACTGAGCCACATTCTTAGACCTGAAAAAGGTGAGAGAGCAACTAACTGAGTCACTCTTTATACCTGAAATGAGGCCTTGTTTTCTTGAGTGAGAGACACTAAGCCATATTTATTATACCTGAAAGCAGGCCTCATCCTGCCTGACGAAAAAGCAACTAACTGAACCACTCTGCATACCTGAAATGAGGCCCTCATATATACCTGAAAAGTGTACCTGATTTTCTCCACTTTCTTCACACTAGCTTAAGACCAAAACCCTTATACTTACGCCTGAAATTGAGTGACGCCTCACTTTTGTCATATTTTTAAGACACCAAGAAATATAAAATTATCTTCTTGTGATAATTAATTACCCCTTTTGTGTTGTCTGTCTGTCTGTCTGTCCGCATACAAGAAGATTGATTCATTTAGATCAAGGAATTTATGAATTTGTTAACTTCTCATGATCTAATCATAATTAATAATGATAATTAACATCTTAACACAAATTAAAAACAGAAGAAAGAAAAAAAAAACAATCAAGTGTCATGACCCTAATTGATTGTGTGACCTTATTTGAGAATTTGGATTTAAAGGTTCTCTCTCCTTCTCAATTAAATTTTCAGTAAAAATGTCAGTTAAAAACACACTTAACTAGGTTAAGACCGAAAAAATATATAATCTTATCACTTGAAAAAAAAAGATTATCTGAACCCGTCTTTTATCATCATTACTATTATTATTATTATTATTTCATTGTACTCGTTTATAAAAAAAAATTCCGTATTTTAACATATTGTTACATTATTAAATATAAAAATCCAATTGTTCTCAGGACATTTAGAAGAATACACCCTCCCCCCCACCCAAAAAAAAAAAAGATGGATGACCATCACCTTGAAATTTAATAATTTGTTGACGGAAATGAATGGACAAAAAAATGAAAAATGGAAAATAGAATTGACGTCACAAAGAAACAAAAGGGTTCTTTGCATAAATAAATAAGATCCTTTTTATTTTTTAGGGCACTTCAAGGTTATGAATTAAGAGGCAGACAATCCAGGATATAGATAACAATCCTAACACCCTTTTTTTTGTGTGTTCCATCGCCACCACTCTTAACCTTAAGGCCCGTAGCAAATTAGGCAACAAAATGAGCTTGTAACCAGCAACAGTCTCCAGAGACTGTTGCTGGTGATGCTACACTAGCGCCACCACTGCAGTTGCAGGCACCAAAATGGTAGCTTGCAATAGTAGCAGGTGGATGTTGCCTCTGCTCAGTAAGTCAGGGAACAAGCAACCATTGTGTGCCAGCAACTACTTTCTTGTTACGTGATCATAACTCGGTTGCTGGTTGCTCGCTTGTTTGGTTCCCTAATTTGCGCCCGGCCTAAGAGGGTGCTCTCTCTCCATAGAAAAAATACTTGTGTAAAGCCTCGTTTTCACGATGATAGTTGTCACGATAGTTGCTGTCATGAGAGCAACAACTATTGAGAACAGACAATTAGAAATTGGAAGAAAAAAAAACAGAAGTTGGCTCCGCCCTTTTTATGACGACCGGCAACTTCTAATTGGTTGGTTATATAGTCTGACGTCACATGCTATCCGCCCTTTTCAACGTCAAACCACACAACAAACCAATTAGAAGATGCCGGGTCGTCATAAAAAGGGGCGGAGCCAACTTCTGTTTGTCCCGATTTCTAAATGTTTGTCAATCGACACGCGACATCCGTCTCACGACCACACTGTGTGTATCAAACTATCATTCGTCCAGTGTTGAAGGGCATTAGACGCATAGTGTGTTCCAGGCTTTAGTAAATGCAGCATTCAAGCTTGCATTGAAGCCACTACTGTGTTCAGACTGAAATTTTCTCGAATCCGAATCGATTCTCGAATCCCTCACACATCTACCGAATCTCGAATCCTTACCAGACAATATTTATCTATAAAAAGCTTATTTTAAAAGATTCAAACATGAAAATACCTCGTAAGTGATTGAGCTACCCTTCTAGTTTTTCTTAATTTTGCTCTTCTGAATGATAGAATTAACCAGAGTTCGAAAGACGTTTATTCTTTGAAACCAGCTCAAAGAGGAATTGAAATTGTTTTTTTAGGAACTAGAACAGTAATTCAATGGCTTAAATTAATTTTCATGACGATTAATCTTTCATTTTAAACTTTTTCATGGCAATTCTCCTAAGTCCTAATTTCTTTTTTTCACTTCAAATTGTAGAAAAATTTATAACTTCGTCATTCTCAAACTTAATATTAAAAGTTTATTTTGAAAGATAATCAAAATGAAAATACAATTAAGTGATTGAGCTACACCTTCTAGTTTCTAAAACACTTTCTAGTTCCTCTTAATTTTGCTTTTCTGAAAGACAGAATAATCAGACTTAGAAAATGAACTGTCTCATAAACGTTCTTAAGAGAAACTTGTGTGTTTTAGTCTTTTAGAAACTAGAAGGGTAACTCAATCACTTAATAGTATTTTCATGGTTGTTATCTTTCAAAATAAACTTTTTATGTCAGTTTAAAAATGAGCAAACTTAAACAGGCGATATTTTTTTTAATGTTTTGTCTATAAAAAGTTTATTTTGAAAGATATTCAAATATGAAAATACCACCCCCTCCCCCTTAAGTGAGTGAGCTACCCCTTCTAGTTTCTAAAAACCCTTTCAAAATTTCCTCTTTAATTTTGCTCATGGAAACACAGAAGAAATATTACGCGAGGCCCCGTTTACACTTTAAAACAATTGACTTTTTTTTTAGAAAGGGGCCGACCTAAAGACAAATACTAGAAAAAATACTACAAAATACTAGAAAAGCAATGTTCCAAATTTGGAACATTTAGATTTTTCTTTTTGAGGTCTCTTTTTCAAAATGTCCTCTCTCAAAAAATAATTTCGACTCAAAATAGGAGAGTAGAATTAGCAAAAAAAAAAACCAGAAGAGGTCAGTTGCCTCTTGGCCATTAACTGGACAACACCTGGTTTTTCTTATAATATCCACATATTTAACCCTTCCAACCCTAACCTCATTTGGAGAAAGTTTCAACAACAAAAAAAAAATTCAGGACTTGTAACTGTTAATAGTAACTGTCCCATTGAATAGAATTACAAATATAGACTACACAACTACCCTCCTCCTCCACCACCCTTTTCTAGTCTCTAAAGAAAACACCCTATTTTGTTTTGTTGGTTTTTTTTTTCTCACAAATTTTCTATCAAAAAAAAAAAAAATTAGATACACTCACAAGAGGTCAATGACTTAAGAATGATCCAATTTTTTTTTGGTTGTTTTCTGTTCTGTTTTGTTACAATTTTTATGACAATAAAAAGAAATACCACCCCTTACCATATAAATAATAACTCCAAGTGTCTCTCTCCTCAATCCCTCCCTCATCCCTTACCCCTTAAAACTCCGTTCTCTTTGATCTCTTTTATATTTTTTTACAAAAAAAAAGTTTTCTACAAAATAAAAAATTCTTATCAAAAAACACAATCATATGGAGCCACACTGCACAGGACTTTTGCAAATTTTTTGTAATCTCAACATGTCGACTTTTCGACTTTAAAAGTCGAAATGTGAAGATTAATCTATTTTATTCAGCCATGTTAATTATGCCATGTTGCGCACACCATACACTAATAATTAAATTATTGCAAGCCCACCTTTTGTAGCAGCAATAATTTAATTATTAGAGTATGGCGCGCACAACATGGCATAATTAACATGGCCGAATAAAATAGATTTAAAGGTCGACATGTCGAGATTTAAAAAAAAAAAAAAACTCTCGCACGTCCTTTACAGGGCTCCGTAATATGGAGCCCTGCAGAGGACTTTTGCAAATTTTTTGTAATCTTGACATGTCGACTTTTTCCAAATTTCGACTTTATTCTCGACATGTCGACTTTAATCTCCACATTTCGACTTTTAATCTGTTTTATTCAGCCATGTTAATTATGCCATGTTGCGTGCACCATACTCTAATAATGAAATTATTGCAAGCGCCCTCTTGTAGCAGCATTAATTTAATTATTAGAGTATGGTGCACACAACATGGCAAAATTAACATGGCTGAATAAAATAGATTAATCTCCACATTTCGACTTTTAATCTGTTTTATTCAGCCATGTTAATTATGCCATGTTGCGCGCACCATACTCTAATAATTAAATTATTGCAAGCGCCCTCTCTTATAGCAGCAATATCTTAATTATTAGAGTATGGTGCACGCAACATGGCAAAATTAACATGGCGGGGAAAAAAAACCCATTAAAAGTCGACATGTCGAGATTTTTTTTTTAAAAAAAAATCTCGCATGTCCTTAACAGGGCTCCGTACGTACAATCAAATTAAACTGTTATTTGATTTGATTTTAATAAAATGTTCACATTTAAGCAAAACTTTTAAAACCACATTTTTCATCATTCTAAAACGGGACAAAAATGAGGACTAGACACATGTGTGTGTGTGTGCCCAACACAATAGGTTAAAGTCCTGCCCTCTAGGCAACAATTCATTGCATTCATAATTATTTTACTTATTTTCTCAGAAGAAGAAAAAAAATATATTTATTTTCTCCACCCTTGAATGAATTTAACAATTACAACCTCAATTCTTATGTATTATTTATTTTTCATATATATTTTATAAAACGCCTAAAATGTCGTTTCTTCTTCTAAATAAAACCCACACCAGAAAGATAATTATCACCGAAGTAGGGTTCTGGATCGGACCGACCATCACAGATCTATACTGAAATCAGCTGAAAGCGTATTGGCAGAAGAATTACAATTAAGTTCATTATTAATAATAAAGCAATCAGAAATATATTTTCTCCTAGGATAAGATTTTGCTAGTAAAGGTGAGCCAGTCCACTAGATCGGTGACGCCGCATGGCAACGGCACGGAAAGAAAAAAACATCCCTCAAATGTAAATGAATGGAGCCCCGTCCATTATGGCGGAAGCACGGCGTCGCACCACTATGAAATTCTGAAACTTCTTAGCGAATTTAAATATTTTTCGACTTTTGGCCGTTTTTTCGAAAACGGTTGGTGACCCATTTTCGCAGATTTTAAAAATTCTTTAATCCTAGTGCTTTTCCTAGCTTTTTTGAGATATATGGGGTCAGTTGGGTCCTCCTGAAACATTTTTGACTTTTGGACATTTTTTGAAAAAAAAAAAAAAGCCAAGTCTAGGCTTGGTTTTTCACCCTTTTTTTTTTTGCAAATTTTAGAAATTCTTGAATCCTAGTACTTTTCCAATTATTTTGGGACTTTTGGGGCCAGTTGAGCACTCCTGAGGGATTTTTAGAGCTTCTAGAACATTTAAATATTTTTCGACTTTTGGCCATTTTTTTAAAGCAAAGTATAAACTTGGTTTTTGACCCATTTTTTAGAATTTTAGAAATTCTTGAATCCTTGAGCTTTTTCAAGCTTTTTGGGACTTCTGGGGCCAGTTGAGCACTCCGGAGGCCTTTTTAGAGTAATGAAATACTTTTCAACTTTTGGCTGTTTTTTTTTAAAAAATATTCGAGGTTCGAAAACTCGAATCTTCGCGCTTTTTTCGCGTCTTTGGAATCTTTTTTCGAATCCTAACGTTAAAAAAACTTTGGTAAAATTAGTTTTAACTCCGTCAATGGAGTTAAAACTAATATTACCAAAGTTTTTCATTAACAAAAAAAAAACCCCCCGGCGATTTTTGAAATTTCGGTGGTATCCGGGGATCACCAATATTACCTTGTGGCGCGACCATGACTGCCACACTGTGTTTTTTATTATTAATAATTTAATATTTAATATTATTTCATTTATTTGTATCTTCTTAATGAATAATAATAGGATTCTTATAATTAGGAAGGATTCGAGAGATTCGAAAACCTTTTAGGATTCGAATTTGAGAAAATTTAGGATTCGTCCCCCACCTCTAATCGGAAGTATGCCATATGCCCGACATTAGTTCCGATAATCGACGTTTTTAATTGTATGTTATTTACCCGGCTTACTAAAGTTAAAAGTTAGTCAATTCATAAATTCTTCATAAAATTTTCTCAAGAAAACAGAAGAAAAAAACCCACTTAATGTCACGGTCAAAGACGATAAAGAAGTGCCCCTCCCACCCTATATATCTCACACTAACCTCTCTTCCAATCTTCCCTCTCCCATCTATCCCACACACACCCATATCATCTAATGTAAGATTTTTTTCTTTAAATAAAATTATTAATATATAATTTGTTTTGTTTAAATAAAAAAAAACAAGATCCATTATAATAATTAGGGTTCGGATTTTGATGCAACATCAACCGGAATGTTTCTCAATATGTGGCCCAAGTGCCAATTGTGAAGTGACAAATCTCATTTAGATAACAAAAAAATTGTTCTTTCTAATTAAAAAAAAAATGGTCAGAGGCTAGAAGTCCAGTTGACAATTGATAACCGGACATCTAGCCTCTCTAACCAGCCTTTTTCTGATTAGAAAAAAAAGCATAATTGCAGTTGTTATAATGATGATGATGATGATGATGATTTCACAATTGGCACTTGGCGGGCCACACATTGAGAAACATTCCGGTTGATATTGCATGAAAATCCGAGCCCTAATAATGATTTATCAAAAAAAACAAAAAAAATTCTTAAAACCTGAAAAGATCAGCACGAAAAAAAAAAAAAAGAGAAAAATTTCAATTGTAAAAAGATGGAGAAAAAAAAAAAAAAACGTCACAAAATTAAGAGAACCAATCAGAGTAAAGAGTTCTCAAAAGAAGAAAGATTTTCTCAAGTTTAAGACAAAATTGAGCAGAAGTTATAACTATTTATAAGAAGAAGTTGTCAGAGGTTTAAGTTTCAGAGGTAAACTCCTATTTCTTCTTACTTAGTTCGGTTTCAAACTGAGGTAACAACTTTACCTCTTTTTTTAATCATATCTTAAAGGTACCACCAAACATCATCATCACAACAACTAAAAGGAAGGAAAAACAAAAGAAAAATGTCTATCAGGACCACTTTTTACATTGGTTTGGCTGTTGTCTTATTATACCTTCTTCAATTGGGTCAGTAGTTACAAATTTTAACATTTATTTTACAACTATTATGATGGCTCTTCTAGTAATTTTCGAAAATTTTCTAGTTAATATGATTTATAAACAAGCTGATACAAAATTTTTAAAAAAAATCTGAAAGTGTTTTAAGAGACTAGAAGGATATGTTAAATCACTTAATCGCATTTTCATGTTTGATATCTTTCAAAATAAACTTTTTTTTTTAAATAAAAATCGTGTTAAAAAGCTAATTTTTTAAGATATCAAATATGAAATACCATTAAGTGATTGTGCAACCCTTCTAGTTTTTAAAACAAATTCAAGGAAGTGTTTTAGAAACTAGAAAAGTGTAGCTCAATCACTTAAGGGTATAAAAGAAAATTTGAAAGTGTTTTTAGAGACTAGAAGGGTAGATAAATCACTTAATCGCATTTTCATGTTTGATATCTTTCAAAATAAACTTTTTTTTTAGATACAAATTGTGTTAAAAAGCTAATTTTTTTAAATATCAACTATGAAATACCATTAAGTGATTGTGCAACCCTTCTAGTTTTTAAAACAAATTCAAGTTTCAACTTCATTTTGCACCTTAATCTTAAGATAACTTATGAACAAGCTCATTTTTTCAAACTCTAAATTATTTCTGTCTTTCAAAAGAGCAAAATTAAGAGAAACTGGAAAGTGTTTTAGAAACTAGAAGGTGTAGCTCATTAAAAATGTCGCATTAAGTCATTTTGCTACCCTTCTAGTTTTTAAAACACTTTCAAATTTTTCTCTTCAGATGTTTTTTTTCTTCTTGTCTTTCAGTAGCAAAATTAACAGAAACTAGAAAGTATTTTTTTTTAGAAAACTAGAACAAGTAGTTCAGGGTATTTTCATGTTTGATATTCTTTTGAAGTAAACTTCTTATAAACAAAAAATTAATAAATATCCCCTTATTATAAATGAGACAGACACTTTCAAATTGACATAAAAACCCTTATTTTAAAAGATTATGAAAATAGAAAATTAAGTGATTCATTAATACCTAGTAGACACCTGATAATTTAAATGCATTTAAATAATAAACGTGTTCTACAGAGCCCTGTGAAGGACAAACAAACAATATGTCGAATTCAATTTATTCAGTTAATAATCTGAAAATATTGAGTTAATTAACTTAAAATATAATTTATATAAACTATTGACAAAATATTGACACTTCCTCAGTTTGGCACTTATTCAGCGCTTGTTCAGTTTGCCACTTGTTCAGTTTGGTACTTATTCAGCGCTTGTTCAGTTTGGTACTTATTCAGCGCTTGTTCAGTTTGGCACTTATTCAGCGCTTGTTCAGTTTGGCACTTATTCAGCGCTTGTTCAGTTTGCCACTTATTCAGCGCTTGTTCAGTTTGCCACTTGTTCAGTTTGGCACTTATTCAGCACTTGTTCAGTTTGGCACTTATTCAGCACTTGTTCAGTTTGGCATTTGTTCAGTTTGGTGCTAGTTTGGTTTGGCACTTGTCCTAATTGGCACTTGTTCCATTTGGCGCTTGTTTACTTTGGCACTTATTCAGTCTGGCACTTAATTTGCGCTTCCTCGGATTGACATTAAGTTTGGCGCTTCCTCTGTTTGGCATTTGTTCAGTTTGGTGCTTTTGCTCAGTTTGCATTAAGACCTAATTTCAGTGATTTTCTCCTACCCCACCCATTCCCAATTTGTCTTTTTTTAGGGGGAGGGGAGGGGGTGGTGCACTTAAAACTTAACCTGGTGACACACTTGAGTTTCAGCTTAATATGATATCATCATTGAAAAACAGCAAAAATGTAACTGACCCCCAAGCGGTTGTTATTATTATTATTCCCCTTTTTTTCAGGTGCAGAATAAGGGTTCATTTACCCTCTCTCTCTCTCTCTCTCTCTCTCTCTCTCTCTCTCCCCTTCAAACAACTTTTATAAAAAAAGGACATTTTTAAAAAACACAAAATACAAACCTGAAGAGAAGAAAAAATAAACCAGTTATGGTTTGAATAACACACACACCAATTATAATAAATGACTTAATGGAAATCATAACTTAAAAAACATCTAAACCTGTTTATTTATATTCAGAAGAAGAAGAAAAAACTTCATGAATTGTCTTGACTTTTTTTTAAAAAAAAGTCAAATCAATTCATAGAATTTTTTTTTTCATGTTGAATAATTTTATTATTGTTCACAAAATTACAATAGAAAAAGGCCGATCCTCCATATCTAGCTGACAAAAACAAAAACAAAGCAGAAACTCAAGTGTTTTGAGACAAATTCACAACGATTCTAAAAACTTTTCTGCGACTTTTGTTTTATCTAGAATTTCACAAACTATTCCATGTCTCAACGTAGTAGAGGTCGGTAAATATTAAAATGTTTGTGTTTTGTCTCGGTATTTTGCGCAACATTTTGTCAACTCTCTCTGTCTGTTGCAGTTGTGGAGTATTTAAAACAAAAACCGAAACAGGCAATTAGAAATCGGGACGAACACAAGTTGGCTCCACCCTTTTTTATGACGAACGCAACTTCTAATTGGTTGGTTATGTAGTCTGACGTCACATGCTCCGCCGAACCACACAACAAACCAATTAGAAGTTGCCGGTCGTCATAAAAAGGGGCGGAGCCAACTTCCGTTCGTCCCGATTTCTAATTACCAGTAAACAGAACAACAGTTGCGTAGTTTACGTAGGACAGCTATGGAAACAAAAAGAAAACCAAAATTTGTTTGTGTTGTGTCACAAATTTGTTGTGGTTTTGTCTTTGAGTATATACCTGCTGACAGTTGTTTAAAGTTTGTTTTGTTTTCAAAAATGGCCTTTTTTTTTCTGACGTTTTTTTATTGTGTTTTTGTCTCTGGAACTCATGTTCCACTTTTCTCAGCCTGATGATGTGATGATCGGCCTTTTAAAATTTGTTTTTAAAACCAGAAATTCAAATTATGTCAGAAACTAGATGATATTTTTCAAAATAAACTTTTTTCTCTTACCAAACTTCCATTAATAACATGCTTTAATAACTGCAGTTTCATACTTACAACCATTAAGGAGAAATTTAAAGATTGTTAGAAACTAGAAGGGTAGCTGAAATCATATTTTCACGTTCATATTTTTGACAAAAGACAAAAGTTTTAAAACTGACGTCATAAAAAGTTTATTTTACAAGATATCAAAACATGGAAATACTTGTTTAGTCATTGAGTTACCCTTCTAGTTTCTAAAAACACTTTTCAATTTCTTCTTAAAAAGTTAAGTTATTAAATGCTGAAAAAAATCTTTCCTAAATGCCTTAAAAGTTTATTTTTAAATAAATCAACATGAAAATCCTAATAAAAGATTCATTTACTCTTCTAGTTTCTAAAACACTTTCAAATTCACCATAAAGTTGTACCTGAAATTGCAGAATAGCCAGAGTTCTATTACAGTGATCTGTTTCATTTGCATATTTTGCAAATGGCTACTTGCAAAAAAAAGTTCCGAAACTTACGAGGAATGTCCTAAATAACAATATTAACAATTTGTTTCAGTATGTGCACAACAGCAGCAGCAGCAGCAGCAACAACAGACCGTAAGGTCTAACGATGCCTGCGAATCCAAAACAGGACTTCTCGCTCACGAAAGCTACTGCGACAAATACTATGTCTGCGAAGACGGTATCACCGACGTCAGAGATTGTCCCAACGGACTTGTGTTTATCGGAAGAGGACGAGGACTCAAGGATCACTGCGGATATGCATGGGACGTAGATTGCTCCAACCGACCCAACAGAAGTAAATTTTCAATATTTCCTTCACATAAAAGAGAAAAGACTTCCATTTTTAATCTTGAACTCTTTATTGAATTTAGATCATCCGGTTGCATCAGACCATTGTGAATGGAAATTTGGTATCTTTAGCCACGAAACTAGTTGCACACGGTACTGGACCTGTTGGAACTCAACGGCCATTGAACAGTATTGTATCGGTGGACTACTTTATAATGAGTTCACTCATGCCTGCGACTGGCCCGACAATGTCGGAGGATGTCAGAAACATCGTAAGTAATCGTTCGAGATTTCTCGAGTGAAACTTAGGTTCACTTGGAAGGTCCAAGTTGTTACTTTTTCCTGAGTGGCCCAAAGACTTTATTGAAGTTCATTAAGTTGCAATGTTTTCTTCTAGAATTCGTTTTTGCTAATTTGTCACTTTTTTTGTTTCTCTAGCCTTGTGCAAAGACACTCCGGATGGACGAGTTCCACTTGGAAAGAGTTGCACTCGATTCTGGCAGTGCATCGGTGGTTACCCGAGACTTATGAGATGTCCTGCAACTCTTGTCTTTGACAAGATCTCTAGAAGATGTATCGAACCACCGACTGAAGATTGGTAAAAACCGAATTTACTTTCGTTGTCTTTTCCAGTTTCGCAAACGAAACTAACTCCTTTTAGAAAGTTTCGGAAAACGAACTTCTTGTATACTTTTCACGTTTTTCTAGTTTCGCAAACAAAATTTCGTTCATAAACGAACTTCTTGTCTACTTTCAATGTTTTTCTAGTTTCGTAAACATTTACTCATCTTGTTTTTGTTGTTTTTTACAGTGATGTTCAAACGACAACAGCTCATCCTGCCGAAATATCACCAAATAGTGTCCAAGGAGGACCTCAACAACAGCCACAACAACCATTGTCTCGAGGAGAATCCCAACAACCACTGTCACGAGGAGAGCCCCAACAACCACTGTCACGAGGAGAACCCCAACAACCACTGTCACGAGGAGAGCCACAACAACCACTTTCTCGAGGAGAACCGATTCCTCCACAACAACAACAACAGGGTTGAGAAATAACAATTTTGTCCCTTGTTTTGTGTAAATAATAACCAGTTTCATATTAACGTTGACATTCAAAACGTCAATGGAATGGTCTTTTTTAAATAAAAAACAACAACAAAAAACCGGAAAGAATTCCAGAGTCCGAAACTGCAAAAAAAAAAAATTAATTATAATCGGTGGTTTTCTTAATTGTAGAAGCAAACACAACAGAAACGATTTTGCTTTTTTTTTGTGTTCAATTTTTTTGTTCTTAACTTTTCTTAAAAAATTTCTGTTGCTTAAGTATGGAACTTCGAACTTTCCGTAGCCGAAAAGTTCCGGATTTTCTTGTTTTTTGTTGCTTAAACTCAAAGTTTGGTTCAATTTCATTTTTCAAGAATTTTTTTTCTTTGCATTTCTTGTTTTAGTTGCAACTTTATGTAAATATTTCTCTTTTCTATCTTTGTCTTGATCGACAGACATTTTGTTTTTTTTTCTCTCTCTCTCTCTCCTTATTTTCTAGTTTCTTATTAAAAAAAAAACGTTTTGTAGTTCGTTAACGAATCTTGTTTTTAGAGTTATATTATATAGAGATGGGACATTCGACTCCTCGAATCCCGCGAATCTTGAAAAATATTCGAGATTCTAAAACTCGAATCTATGCGCTTTATTTCGTCTTTCGAATCTTTCGAATCCTAACCTTAAAAAAAACTTAAAAACGATGGTAAAAATTAGTTTTAACTCCATTGACGTCCAATAGAAGCGGTTCACTAACATAAAAACCGGCGATTGTTGCAATTTCGGTGGTCGACCATGATCACCAATATCATCACCTTGTGGCGACCCTGAGTGAAGCCACACTGTGGTTTTTATTATTGACAATTTAATATTTAATATTATTTCATTTATTTGTTTCTTCTTAATGATTAATATAGGATTCTTATATGGCGGATTCGGGAGATTCGAGAACCTTTTAGGATTCGGATTCGAGCAAATTTAGGATTCCGGTTATTTATTATACGTTTTGCAAACAATTATTTGCTATTCTTCTTTTATTTCCCATTCCGAATGGCAAACAACAACCGTTTCACAAACACAACCGGGACGACGTATTTGTAAACACGAGAATGGTGATTTATCTTCGGTTCCGAAATTGCAATCATATCTGTATTCCTCTCGGTCTAAAACCACGAAACGGCATATAGAAACAAATGTCTATAAGCCATTAAAGGCGTGATAAAAAGCACGAGAAACCACGTGCATGCGCGCACCACAGAAAAATGCGGAAAAGCACGGAAGACACATATGCACGAAAGCGATCAACACATGGAAAAACACAGCAAACAGAAAGATGCAGAATAATAACGAAGAAAAAGCGCGAGAAAAGCACGGCACTCAAAAATACACGTGCTGCTATACATCTTTCCATTCTGTTTACGCGCATTTTCATACATTTGTACGCATATGTTTCTCTAATTTTAGACTGCCTTTCGATCAATTTGCCGCGTTTTTCGCTTGCACATTTCATGCGTTTCTGATGTTTTTGCACGCGTTTTCCATTATTTTTCAGCATATTTCTGTCCGTTTTCCGTTTTTCTATATGCTTTTCAGCCCACGTGTGTGATTTCCCTGATGCCATTACTGTACAAATTTGCATATCACAGGCTAGAGCAGCAACCTCCTAGCTGACCGATATCATCTTGAAAAGAGCCTAACATCTGGACGTTATATAGTTCGGCTCCGAAACGTAAACATTGTTTGTGCAGACATTTTACGAGCAGGTTTACAACTTACCTCTATTTACAAACTTTGTTTGCAAACCTGCAATGTTTGCCCCATTTCTGGGCTGAACTTATTTTTTATATAGTAATGTTATCAGTTAACACGTAGGCCTACGTGAAAAAAGCATAGAAAGATATAGAAAAAAACACGTGCAAGCATACGGAAACATGTGGGGGGGAAAGTACAGAAAGATGGATAAAACCATATGGAGAAAACCCAGTGAAAACACACGAAAACGTGCAAAAAAACACGTACAGATATACAAGTTGCACCACAAATCATCCAAAATATTTTTCAAATTTAAAAGAAACACGTGTAAACACTATAAAAAAACGCGTGTTTTCACTCGTTTATAAGCAATGTAAAGATGTAGAAGCACGCAAAAATTGTGTGACGACGTGTTTTTGCGTAATTTTCACGTGTTTGCACGTGTTTTTACCATAATTTTCTACATGCTCACAGTGTTTTTCCATATTTTTACGCATATTACTTGTGCTTTTATGGATCTTTCTTGTGTGTTTTTCAAGTGCTTGTCACATGTTTTCCGTGTTATTTTTTTTTTTTTGCTTTTTTTTCAGGCACATAATCTTTCCTATTCCGCGTTTTTGCATTAACGATTTAAATTTTTTTAAGAAATGTCAATATTCCGGTACTCTAAACGGAATATTTCCATCGGAAGGAAATCGATCCAAACAAGAATGATGCAAAGAATTCGGACACGAAGCAAAACCATAACCGGCATTGTACAAAGAGTAACTATTCGAGTGTCCGGTGTGCCTCCAACTCTGAGCGTGCCGAAGACACTCTTTACCGTAACGCGTTCTTGCATATAAACCGGGATTCGAAGGCCCGTTTACCCAAAAACCTCTTATTTCCATTTTGGTTGACATTTCGTATTTTTTATCATCGCGTACGTTACAAGACAACCGCTTTTCTCCATATAGCTCGATGAAAACATCCGGAGACCACAACTTAAAAAAAGAGTTCTTAGTATCCGAATGAGCCGTCATCAGACTGAGCGTCAACCCATGAAGCAAGAAAACCGATCTCGCGTTCTTGATGATCGAGTAATTACTTTCGACAAACGATCCGTCGCCGTCGATATCCCAAGGAATAACATCGGACATTTTGACCGATCCTAAACATGTTCCGGAATCGAAACAGTAACCGATGGAACGATTACGACAAAAAGTGTCCCAAAAGTTATAAGCGTTCGCAACCTGTTCCTGACAACATACCGGCATCGTGTAATACGCGGTAGAACTCATTATATCACGGCAAGAGATTGCAGATTCCTTACAGGAGAACTTATGCAAAACGTGCCAGAAATGATGATCGATTAGGATCCTGTTTAGTTGCCACTTACGAGCAAAACTCAACCAGGTTTCACGAATCGAAGTCGAGCCACCGTCGGCCATAGGAGCGTTCGCACCAAACATCACATCGGGACAAGCCATCGAGAGGTAACGCTTACTAAGAGCTAAGAAAAAGTCCTGAAAGAGAACTTCGGATTCCAAACTCGAGTCCAGCGGTGCAGCACGAAGAACGCTCGTTCTCGTCAGGAACGGACCATCCACGTAATCACAAAACATACATTCCGATTGCGAATAACGATATCCTTTCACGTAAGACAATGCATAGTTTGACAGTTTCGACTGAAAACACCCAACTTTCCAATGTCCCGAGGCATTTCTCACTGCACCACTCACGGCTGCCACAAACCGAGTTCCGTTCAACACTCTAAGCATTCTTTCGAGGATCGAATGTTGCGTAGTGTCGTAACGAAACATGTTTCGTGCCACAAATACGTAAGGAGTCTTAACGATTTTAAAAGCATCGTTCCAAGACATCTTCGAAGATGTCTCGAGACCGAGTTTGATACTCGGAACCGAATCGATATCACTTCCGATAAGAATGATAGAAATACCGGGATAAACCTTCCTGAATCCCTTTACCAACTGCAAAGTTGATCTCGGTTTGGTACCATTTACGACGACAGTGACTAAACTGGACACTGGTTTTGCATCGGTACAGTTCTTCACTCGAAATGCTTTTAAACCGACTTTGCTACCGAGATATTCTTCGGAACATACCAAAGATGAAGAAGTTCCGCTATCGGAACCGTTCTGGCTATGCGAAGACAACTGTATCGAAGGATACAATTGTCCAGCAATGGACCGTAACTCTAATATGTCTTTAGGATGTGGCGAGCTTTCGTTATCGGCCGTAACCTGAAGGTTTCTCGCAATGACAAGAAGCCGTTCTGACAAATACCGAACTTCGGATGGATCCATCGAACGAAACTGATAAGATGTTTCTTGTCCGTCTTTCTCGTAATTATACGAAGAAAGGAAAGCTGATGACGATGACGAAAACCAGCCATTTGTAAACCAAACTACCAAATTCCATTTTGCAAACATGGCTACCGACATTACCGTTACGGAAAAGACTAAAATGAAGTAAAACACCTTTTGAAACGATCTCAACTTCATTCTCTTGTTTTTAGTGTTGTTGTTTTTTTCTTCTTTATCGAAACATAAAAACGTCAAAAACTGTTGTGTTATCAGCTGCTCGGTGTATAAATGTAACTGCGATCTGAAAGGTGTTTTTTTCTGTCAACGCTTATTTAAACAACTTAATTATTCTATTTTTTTTATGATGATAAGGTCAAAGTACAGTTACGTCATCCGTTTAATATCAAGAATGAGGAGGGGGGGCCGTGATAACGAGCCCCGCCGTTCAAGTCCACATATAGGCAACTGTGCCCAGCACTAAGATTTTATTGGCTCCGCCCTTTTTATGAGCGTCATCAATTTCTAATTGGTCTACTTGGTCTCATGGCACATGCCACGCCCTTTTCAATTTCTAATTGGTTGGTATTTGGTCTGACGCTCACAAAAGGGCGGAGCCAACAAAATTTTAGTGCTGGGCACGCTTGCCTGTAGCCCACATTCACAAAAGAAACTTTAAAAACCCTCAAAACCCTTGAAATTCACTAAAAAAATTCTACATTTTCGAACCAAAAAATGAATCGTCATGATGAGAAATGACGTAAAAATGTAAATAGCTCATTAAGAACGTTAACTCTTAATTATATTCGGGCTCGGATTTTTATGAAATATATATATATAAAGCAATTTGTGGCCCAAGTGCCAATTATTATAAAGTAATTAATAATAATCATCATTAAAGTTGAGAAACTGCAATTTTCCTTTCAAACAGACATCTAGCCTCTAAACAGCCTTTCTAATAAAAAAAGGCTCGTTAGAGGCTAGATGTCTGGTTGCCATCAGTCCGTTAAACTAGAAAGTTTCAGTATAAAAATATCCTTAAGGTCCCTTGGATAGATATTTATTTTGCTTTTGTTCCATCAGATGGCACCACTGCTGTGGTAACAGCTACACTCCATAGACAGCTTTTTTTTTTCTGCGAAATTTGGACACAAAAAACGTCAAGCGAACGTTTTTTTATTATTATTTAGAAACAATATTACAAAAAAAATTTAAATTGTCTTCAAAACTAGAAAGGCAAAAGATTATGCTAAAAGTTTTTTCGTAGCAATATTTTAAAAAATAAAACATTTTATAGTTAAGTTTGAAAAAATTAACCGTTTTGGGGGGGATTTTCAATGAAATTTCATGAAAAAAACTATTTTCGCCTTTTTTTTTCAAACTGTAATAAAAAGTTTATCTTGAAAAATATCATCATTGACAAAACATTTAGCATAATTGCCAACTATTCCATTCCCCCCCTCTTCCACCCCCCTTTACATCTGTGTGGTTTAATTTAGCCAGTTAAGGTGGTTTTAAAACATGCACTTAGAAAACGGAATAAACAGAAATTGGCTCCGCCCTTTTTATGACGACTGGCAACTTCTAATTGGTTGGTTATGTTGTCTGACGTCACATGCTCCGCCCTTTTCAACGTCGAACCACACAACAAACCAATTAGAAGTTGCCGGGCGTCATAAAAAGGGGCGGAGCCAACTTCTGTTTGTCCCGATTTCTAATTGCCTCTCCACACAACAAACCAATTAGAAGTAGCCGGTCGTCCTAAAAAGGGGCGGAGCCAACTTGTGTTTTCCCCGATTTCTAAATGCCTGTGATTGAAAATGATCTGTTTATAAACCATATTAATTTTTATGTTATCATCTAGTCAAAGCCTTCTATGAAACCTATAGGAGGCTCTATGTACCTAGTATGCAATACAAAACGTCAGAACAATGGCGACGGTGACGCCATCTAGTAGCAAAACCTCTAAACCTACAATTGCGCCAAAAACGCAAAAAAAAAAAAAAAAAAAAAAACCCCTTCGAACTAAAATAACTTTAAAATAACATTAGAATTAAACTCATACTAGTAAAAACTTACGAAAAAATAACGAAAATAAACTGAATCGTTAAAACAAAAAAAAAATCGGGGTTTTCTTTTTTGGCGGCAAACTCACCTGTCGCATTCCACTTCAGAAAACGACTTCATTTTACAATTATTACGACTTAACAAGCGACAAAGTTCATTAAAATGAAAACACGGACGCGTAACTAATGTTTTAAAAGAATTCCGCACTTCGCGAACGAAAAAAAACAACCGAAGAAATTTCAAGCAAAAAAGAAAGCCGGCAAAAGTAAAACCCAAACACGACGCCATCTTACTTCAAGTTCAATGAACCGGTTACTAAAATATCTTTAGATACTTAAAATTGTAAACTGCATCGATACATATCGATTAACGTTGTAACGGCAAAATTAAATAAAAGCGCTTTATATAAAAGACGTTTCATTATGAACTATTTAAAATAATCTACAGAAGCCCATTAAGTAAATACTCTACATTAATTTCATTGATATGTCAATTATATAGAAAATTCGAATTTATTTTCATTTATTTTAGATTTTTGTTTTAATTTCTCTAAATTTTATAATAGTTTTAATTTAATTTATATAAAAATGATTTAATTTCATTTTTTAAATTTTAAATTATTGCATTTTTGGCCCCTTTATTTGCAGCTTATATATCCATTTTCTATTACACACATTAATAAACTAAACATCTTGAAAAACTTTAAATTTGCAAAAAAAAAAATATTATATTATGTAAAACTTGTATTAACAATAAAAAACAAACCGTTTTCAGAAATTTTCCTTCAATTTATTTTTAAATATCGTTTATTTTAATAATAAATTAAATAATGTTTATAAAAATTTATTTTAAATTCTTTAAGTGTAATTTTTCTATTTTTGTAGATTTTTCCAGATTTTCAATAGATTTTTTGAAACTACTTAAAAGTGGTTTTAAAGTGTAAACGCGTCTCTTATTAGTATTTTCATGTTTAGACATAAAAAGTTTATTTTGAAAGATATCAAATATGAAATTACCCTTAAGTGACTGAGCTACCCTTCTAGTTTTCAGAACACTTTCAAAGTTTTTCTTAACTCTATTGAAAAACAGGATAACCAGAGTTTGAGATGCGTTTACACTTTAAAACCACTTTTAAGTAAAGTGTTCTGAAAACTAGAAGGGTAGCTCAGTCACTTAAGGGTAATTTCATGTTTGATATCTTTCAAAATAAACTTTTTATGTCTAAACATGAAAATACTAATAAGAGATTTAAACATACACATTCTAGTTTCTAACACACTTTCAATTTCTTCTTAGTGTTGCTCTTCTGAAACACAGAATAACAAGAGTTTGAAAATCACCTGTTCATAATACATTTTACAATTAAAAAGTACAATTTAAAAAAAAATGGCAACAACTTGTCAACTGAGAAATTTCGCCAAATCTTTTCAAAAATATGAATCGAACTTCTAAAACTTTTGAACTCAATTATGAAAAAACCTATATTTTTAAAAAAATTATAATAAATATAAAATACTTTTAAAAGTTTGCAGTCATCACCCGAGGAGTTTTTTTTTAAAAAAACCTGATGTAACAAGTTGTAAAATAAAGTTTAAAACGAAGGGGTGTTGTCAGAAAATGGTTAGACAGTTTTGAACCGGGTAATCATTTACAAAGGGGGGGATACCTTCTACCACCTCAGGGGGTAAACGTACGTGGAGAAGGGGGTGTTTCAAGGTGCCCTTTTCTAAGAAAATTAAACCACCCTCACCCTCCTCTAGTTTTCTCCCCTTTTTTTCTGAAATAACCTGCTTTCAATCAAAATTCAAAACAAAACAAAAGTTTTAGAAGGTTTACTAAAAGTTTAGAACTTTAGACAATTTTCAATTCAAAAAAGAAACCAACCTTAAAAGTTTAAGTACAACTTTAAGAAATAAAATTGTAAGTTTTTTTTTGTAACTAGAATAGTAAATGAATATGTTGCAACTAGTTTTCATGTTATTATCTTTCAAACTAAACTTTTACACATCCAAGAAAGAATTCTCACTTTGCTAGAAACTAGAATAGCAAATGAATATGTTGAAAGTGTAGTTGAAAGTATTTTCAAAATAAACTTTTTTACAACTTAAAAAAAAAGAATTGTAAGTTTTACAAACTAGAATAGTAAACGAATTTATTGAACCTATTTTTCATAATGCCATCTTTCAAACTAAACTTTTACAAACTACAAGAATTAATTTTTAAAAAAATTATTTTCATGATGATATTTTTCAAAATAAACTTTTCAGAAAAGTTTTAAAAAGACGAAATTGGCAACAACAAAAAAGTGAAAAACTTACAGCTTTAAAGCTCTAAGCTTTAAGCCTAAAACTTTAAAGCTCAATAAATAGTTTATTTTAAGACAACAAAATTGGAAACATTTTTAAATTTTAAACATTTCCCTTATTTCAGTTTTGCTAACAAACAATTCCAAATTAAATTCCTTCTAAAATTTATTCTTAAAAATCTGAAATTTATTTTGAATAATAAATACATGACGGTAGCTCAACTCCATGTTAGAGAAGAAGAAAAACGTCATAGATGAGTTAGCTTCAATTGTATAGCCGTTCTAAAGAAATGCCACAGAAAGCTTCTTAGGCAGAAGGATTCTGCCTAAGGAACTTTCAATGGCACTACTCATTGTGGCATTAGTTGTACTACCTTCTGTGTACACATCTTAACTGTAACTATAGCAACAGTACCCTCTAGTTAAAAACAGGCATAAATATACTAAACTAGAATAAAAAACACCTTTATGCAAATTCGATTGTTAGTTATTTCCCCATCCTAACACAATTGATGAAAATGTCGATTGAATGAGATATTTCACATATGGTCGTTTTTTTTTTCTTCTTTTCTTTCCCATTATTTGAATTCTGATAACAAAAAATGATGAAAAGTTGACATCTTTTTGAAGGCCAATTGAGACACAAAAGAATCAAAAAAAGCGTTTAACTCAAATAATGAATCTTGAAAGGACCCCCACCCCCCCCCCCCTTAAAATCCCACCCTCCAATTGTTTTTCTCAGCTAATATGAATAGAAATAAGTCTAATTAAACCCCACGTCATCACGAAAATAAAAAAGAAATTAGCAAAACTTTTAAAAAACACAGTCAGAACTTTTTATTTTATGATAATGGATATCGTACAGAGTGACACGAAAATTTCAAAATAACTCAAGTGTTTTTTAAAGTATAAACCACACCTCGAACTGTGGTTATTTTAGTATTTCATTAGCAAAATTAAGACAAAACTTGAAAGTGTTTTAGAAGCTAGAAGGGGTTGCCTCAATCACTTAAGGCAAGAGTAATTTTTCAAGTTGATTGAATATTATTTTTTTTTAGCAAACTTTATACAACAGTTGTGTTTAAAAAGTTTATTTTGAAAAACATCTTCATGAAAATTTTAGTTTTGTTTCTCTACTCTTCTAGTTTCTAAAACACTTTTAAAAGTTTTGGTTTTCAAAACTGAAAATAACGTTTATGGCAGTTGTCTTTTAAAAAAAAATTTATTTTGAAAAATATCATAAAAGAAAAACAGTCATCTTTCTTCTGAACTCTTCTAGTTTCTAAAAACACTTTCATGTTTTCTCTTTAATTTTTCTTCTGTAATACTAGAATAACCCCAGAGTTCGAGAAGCAAAGTTTACACTTTAAATTCAGTTTTTACTTTCAAGTTTCTAAAATAGGGCCTACTTTAAAAGTTGTGAAACTGAATTTTATTTCGGAAAAACTTGAAAATGTTTTACAAACTAGAAAGGTAGCTCAATCACTTACAAGGAGTACTTTCATGTTAATATTTTTTTAAAAAATAAATTTCTAAAACACTAACTTTCAGCAGTTTTCAAAACAGCAACTTACAAGAGAGTTTTATTAAAAGTTTTGAAATTCAAAACTTAGTTTTCGCATCCATTTGGTGTAATTAGAGATCAGACATTCGAATCCTCGAATCTTCACGCTTTTTTCCGTCTTTCGAGAATCTTTCGAATCCTAACCTTTAAAAAAACCGGTTAAAAACTTTGGTAAAATTAGTTTTAACTCCATTGACGTTCAATAGAAGCGTTCACTAACAAAAAAAAACCGGCGATTGTTGCAATTTCGGTGGTCGACCCGGATCACCAATATCACCTTGTGGCGAACCTGAGTGAAGCCACACTTTTATTATTAATAATTTAATATTATTTCATGTATTTGTATCTTCTTAATGAATAATATAGGACACAAAATGTATTTCCATTTCGCGATTTTGCATCAGACCAATCAATGTATGTGAATTTCGCAAAATGGACATACAATTCGTGTAATGAATAATTTACACCAAATGAATGCGACACTTGTTGAACTATCACCACCACCTTTAATTAATGTGTAAAAGTTGTGGTGAAACTTAAAATTTTGTTTCACTCTGTAATATCTGTATAAATATATTGCTCAAATTACAACACGCAAGAAAAAAAGAGGGTTAGGGATAATGAGGAGGAGGAGGAGGAGAAGGAAATGAGGGTGGATAAGTAGGCGTGGTTTAAAGCACCCAATTTCAATCCATCAAATTTCCCACTTCATTATATTCCTTCCAAACACATGTGTCCATCATTTCTGTTCAAACGACCGAAATCCCGCCCCTTTTTTTTCTCCTCCGAAGTCCCTCCTTATTGTTCATTTCACTATGGCGGTTGTTAAAAATTACCAACTGTTCAGAACTTCAGAAAGAAGTTTAAAACTCGCGAGAACAACTAACAAACTTCTGTGTAGAGAGTGTACCAAAAAAAAAAGTAACCCACAGACAAAGCCACTGAACCACGCCAACACTCGAACAAGTGGCCGGTACTTTTTTTATGAGCGAGAAAGAGAAAGAAGTTGTGACCTGAAGGAGAGAAAGACTGAAAGAGAGAAAAAAAAGTTTAGTGCTTTTGGCCACCGAACTCTACGACAAGTTCACTGAGAGAGAAAAAAAAAAAGAGACACTCTCGTAATCTCGTAAGAAGTTTCTCGGTTAAACCTTTTACCAAAAAAAAAATAGTCATTCTATGTGATGACCACAAAGTACAGATAACACTGGACTTTACAGAAGATAAAAACCTAATTTTGTGCCAAAAAAAAAACCCCATCAGAAGAAGGAACTTTTTTTTAAAGAAAATCCTCCTGTGAAGTTGCAGAAGAAAAAAAGCATTCCTCCGTAACAATGTTTGACGTATTCGGTTCTCTCCGTTCGATCCTCAAGACAGACGTGACCTGCATAGATAACAATGTTTTCCGTTTACATTACAAAGTATCCGTCATCGTATTAATCGGTTGCAGTCTCATAGTTACGAGCCGTCAATACATCGGTGATCCGATCAGTTGTATTCAACCGGGTGACGTTCCATCGGCGGTCATCAACCAATATTGTTGGATCCATGCCACATTTACGTTACCTGCAGCATTGACAAAAATCGTTGGTAAAGAAGTTGCACATCCAGGTGTCGATACTTACACCGAAGACGAAGAACGTACTTACCATTCGTATTATCAGTGGGTATGTTTCGTACTCTTCTTTCAGGCTGCGCTCTTCTACATTCCACGTTACATCTGGAAGACTCTCGAAGGTGGTAAAATGAGAATGCTCATCTTGGATCTCGGTAATCCCATCATGGATGACGAACCTAAAGAAAAACAAAAGAAAATGTTGTTAGAATACATTGTTAATAATTTACACGGACACAATATTTACATCTGGGCTTTTATTTTATGCGAATGTTTTAATTTCATCAATGTTGTTGGTCAGATTTATTTGATGGATAAATTTCTAGGTGGACAGTTTACGAGTTACGGACCGGATGTGCTGAGTTTCTCTGAAATGGATCAAGAAGATCGTGCTGATCCAATGATAAAGGTGTTTCCTCGCATTACTAAATGTACCTTTCACAAATATGGTCCTTCTGGTGATGTTCAGAAACACGATGCCCTCTGTGTCTTACCACTTAATATTGTTAATGAGAAAATCTATGTTTTCTTATGGTTTTGGTTTGTCCTTTTGTCCATTATCACTGGATTTTCTCTTGTTTATCGTGCCTTTGTTGTGTTTATGCCGAAATTTAGAGTCCATTTGCTTAAGATGCGTTCCAGAATGATTCAACGTGATTATGTTGATATTGTGGTTCGTAAAGCTCAGCTTGGAGATTGGTTCGTTCTCGATCTTCTTGGCAAGAATATGGATGGTCTTATTTTTAGAGATTTTATTATGGAACTTGCAAGAAAGTTCGAAGGCAAAGAAATGATCTAAAATTATATATATTAAAAAAAAGACATCCAGCCATCCCTTCCATTCTCTCTATTTCTCTAAGGACAAATTCTCAAGCTCCTGTTTTGCATTTTTAGGACAGAAAAAAAGTTGGAAGGATGTTTGAAAAATTGAATCTCATTTTGCGTTTAGAACATTTTTTTTTTTTTAGAAATTTGCATTTTAAGTTTGTATTGGGGTCGGGATGGGCCAGTTTTGACAGTTTTATTTAAAAAAAAAGCCCTAAGGATTTCATGAGACTTGTTTTTAAAGCACACCAACAAGCTCATTAGGACCATCAGGAATATGGGCTGTGGTGGACCTCGTGGGTTTCACGAGCTTTGTGGGCCTTGTGGGTTTTATGGCCTTTGTAGTTCTGGTGGAGTTCATTGCCTTTGTAGACCTGGTGGCCTTTGTGGGTTTCACGAGCTTTGTGGGCCTGATAAGTTTTATGGCCATTTGTGGGCCTAATGGATTTCACAAGCTTTGTGGGCCTGGTGGGTTTCGTGGCCTTTGTAGACTTGGTGGGCTTCATGGGCACTGTGGGCCTCATGTTCTTTTTTGGGCATGGTGGGCTTTGTGAGTTTCATGATCTTTTTGGGCTTCATGAGCATTCTATACCTGGAGTGTTTCATGATTTTTGTGAGCCTGGTGGGCTTCATGGGTCTCATGGATTTTGTGGGCTTCATGGGCCTTATTGGGCTGGGCCTCATTTTTTTTTTACAAAATGTAGGTCTCTAGTTCAGATGAAGAAAAATGTTAGAAAAAAATAAAAAGGGATCAAAGGGAAATTTTTAAAGGGACCAAAAAACTAGTTCCACAGTCTTCCAAAATTGTAAACCAGAACCAAGCACAAAACAAAAAAGCTAACTTTCAGGGGGTTCATTGTGGCCATAAATTTCTAAAGTTTAAGTACTTTCTTATCTGAGCTTTTTTTAACGATTTTAAGAAGAAATTGAAAGTGCATTAGAAAGTAGAAGAGCACATGAATAGGCCAAAAGTTTTTTTTCTTCCCCAAGTTGATATCTTTAAAAATAAACTTTTTATAGCCTGTTGAAAATCACAAATTTTCTTTCAAATTTTTGAGAATTTTCAAAAACCCATAAAAAGTTCATTTTGAAAGATAACAACATAATTTTTTTTTATCCTCTTCTAGTTTCTATCACACTTTCATATTCTTCTTGAAGTTCTTTCGAATTGACCATCTATAGAATTAAAAAAAATGCAATGTAAAGAAAATGTTAATTTTCAGACTAGAAGAGTCAAAAAAACTTTAGAATTTAAAATTTGTATGGCAGTTCACAGACAAAAATTTGATATTTTTCACAAAAAAAGAAACAATATTAATCTGTCATAAAAAGTTTATTATGAAAGATATAATCGCCATCTTGAAAATTTCTAAGTTTTTAAATAAATCTCCCAATTCTTTTCAAATTTGTTTCAAAGAGTTTCGTCATTTTTTTAAAAAAAAACATAAGCTCTCATTATGAGTTTCATATATCTCGTCTGGGGCATAATGACCCCATCTTGAATGACCCATGTCACATGACCTCTTCAGTAAAATAAGAAAAGTGAAGATCCTATTTCTTTCTCTTAATTTGCTTTTAACTCTTTATTTCAGAGAGGATTCTCATATTTGTATAATTAGTAATTATAATATTTTAAGAACAAGATCACACATGCAGAAAAAAAGATTCCACTGAAGAAAAAAAACGAATTTGCCTAATTTGAATAATTTTATTCTACTTATCTGGCTGAAAGTAAAAAGAAATAAAAAAGGTGAAATTTTTTTTTCTGCTAAGCGGAATTACATGTTATTAACCAGCCAATAGGAAGGGAGTCATTTGTGGGTCCTCCACCTCATATTATTTGTGGTTCCTCCCTCTTAATTATCTTTCTCCCATCTATAAACTCAAAATATTATAATGTAAATAAATATTGTAATGTGTGAAAAACGTTGAACGCAACAGAAAGCAGAAATATAGCAGAAACCAAGAGGAAATTGTTTCTTCTTGAAATGAAGAAACACATTTGATCAGCCAATAGAAAATCATCTTTTAGATGCATTATTTTTTTATGGCTTCTCCTTTATCTGCTATAAACTAAGAAATGTCCTTGAAATATTTTCTTGGTTGAACGCGACAGAAAGCAGAAATTTAGCTGAAACTATTCCGAATTTTTATTTCTATTTATAAATTTCGGCTTGTTTTTATGCATGTGTGATCCAGGTCTAATTTCATTCCATTTCATGACAAGTAAAAACTTTCTCTCTCTCTCTCTCTCTCTCTCTCTCTCTCTCTCTCTCTCTCTCTCTCTCTCTCTCTCTCTCTCTCCATTTTTTTATTACAATAGAATTATTATTTTTTTGGTGGATTCTCATTTTTTTTTGTTCTTTTTATAATTTTGTGATGAAATAAATAAAAAAATATATGTAGCTTTTTTTTAATTAGAAAATTGGCAGAATTTTTTTTTCTTCTTTTTCATTTGTATTTTTGACAAGAATTTAAATAAAAGTATTTTTTAATATTTTATATAATTGTTTAAAATAAACAATATAAAATCTTTTTTTGTGTTATTAGAATAAATGTGATCATGATAAAGGGACCAAAAAAAACAATTTGCATATTGTTATTTCAATGAAATTTAACAGCTGGAAACCGTTTAACACGCAATAAAGAGACCCTGAAATATTTTTTTCGTGTTAAAAGAAAATTTTTATGCTATTCTAAGAAACCAGACCTTAAAATATATTTCGTGTTAAACGGTTTTCACTATACTTTCTATATTATATTATAAGCAATAATTTTTTTTCTTCTTCATATCGTGTATAAAAAAATGTCTCATGTGTTCATATTTAATGGGACTCAATTTTGTTTCATTGTGTTTATTATTATCATTGTTCTCAAATTTGAAAAAAATAAAAAAGATGCTTTTAAAAAAACAACTTAAATTATTAAACATCTTCGTGTTTCAAAGTCGTCTTAGATTTCAAACTGTGTCATTGAGACACCACCACACAGCAGTGTAAACGTACATTTTGAACCAGACCAGATCAAAATTCACCTACAACGAACAAAGGTGGTTAAAAGAGTAAAAAACCGCATCTCCGAAACTCTTTGATTTATTTTTGAGTTTCAGATGCAAAATGAAGAGAAACTTGAAATAGTTTTAAAAACTAGAAGGGTAGCATAATCATTTCATGTTTTAATATCTTTCAAAATAAGCTGAGTTTGAAAATGACTCAACTTTAAGCATCTGATATATTTTTTTTTAAATTTTTGTCTATAAAAATGTTTATTTTGAAAGATAACATTAAACTACCCTTACACGTGATTGAGCTACCCTTCTAGTTTCTAAAACACTTTCTAGTTTTTGGTCATTTTGCTCCTGAAACCACAGAATTATCAGAGTTCGAAAATCTCTTCTGAATGTTTCTGATGAGTTAACTGCATGGTGTTTACTACGACGATGACGTAACATGGGTCAAGCAAATTAGCATAATTCAAGATTGTATAAAATAAAAACTCCGTTGAATAATGCAACCAAAAGACCTTAATACCAGGCCACAACATTCAAGAAACCATTGCAACTTGAATTACTGTTCAGAACTCGGTTTAAGGAGAAATTTGTATTCAGAATCGAAGCCATGTTTTTGGAAATGTCAAATCTATGGTGTTATTCATCAAGCTGATTCAGCACGCTGACATTGGAGCAAAGAGTGGACCCTAGCACGAGGACTGGAGGTGGAGGCTAGCTAATATACAGTAGACTCCATTACATGATTAACATACTCCAAAGCCAGTTAGTTAACTAAACAAACAGCTACTGACCAAATTATCATACTTCAACACCATTAAATACAGGCAACTGCCCTCATGCATTCTGAATGTATTTGTATGAAATAGAACAACAACAATAATGAAAACAAAGCATAAAAATGGCTACAGACGATCAATTCTAACTTGACAATCCAGTTTTATAAAACCTGAATTATCTTTCAATATCGCTACAGACGATCATTCTGTTTCTATCAGCTGTTTGTGCAATTTCTGCGTTTTATGAAGACCCTTCTACTATCCTAGCAGAAAAAAAAATGTTTTTGAGGCGTGCCGCCTCCAAAAAAGTGCCGCCCGGGGCAGACCGGTCCCATCTCCCCTAGATACGCTACTGGCCCTCATCCATGTTTGCCTGGCCGTCTGCACGATTTCGTCTTTCCACCTTGTTCGTTTTCTCCACTTTTTACGATATCCATCGTAGGGCTTCCATGCGATTGGAGGCGAGGCCCTATGATGGATGTCGGATCATCCGAAAAATCGGCAAACCGATTGTATCGGTGCTGATAAGTTAACGACACATCTTTAAAAAAATCGAAGTGGATTTCTGGCTGAGAAATAAAAAAAGTCGAATTGAATATAAGCAAAATCAACACAACTGATTTTGTTTGAAGTGACAAGTCCAGATTGTCGATCAAGAGATTAATCGTCTGTAACCACCCTAATAAAAGTTGCTTCTAAAAAAAGCTGAGTAAACATTTTTCTATTTGAACAATAGCTCAAATTTAATCAACTGTCATTCAAACACAAACCAAAAAAAAAAAATGACAACATAATATTATATTTTGAATCACAGTCTATAATAATACGGTTCCAACCATTGAAAACAATGGCTTGCTGTCAGTGCAGCCGGCCACTGATATATCCTGACAACCAGTGGATCATAACTGACAAATAGGTAGTAGTGGTCGCCACTTGTGGTATAGAAACTCAGCCACTACTCATATCGCTACTGTTGTTGTTGTTGTTGTAATAATTACTAATAAATCGGGTGGCGCGGTGGCTTATGGCAAACACACCTTATGTATAATCATTGGTCTTGTTAAAAAAAAGACTACTTCATGTGGCGCCACAAAGTGGTCTATAATAGCCACATCTTTTTTTTCCAGACACAAAAAAACTTGTTATCTTTTGTTTAACTTTTGATTGAGAAAAAAAAAATCAGTTCGATCACCCTGAAATTTAGACTCTCACTAAACTGAATTCGATTTGCAACACTGAAAAATGTTTAAAATCAACGATCGCAACAAGTTAACAAAAAAAAGACATTGAACCAAAATAAAACAATAGAAATTACAAATCTTTTATTTTATTTTCACTCTCAGAAAAGACAAGTGAGAGTTAAACCACCTGAGAGGTGACAAAGAGGACAAACAAAATTTTATACAATAAAGTTTAAAAATTAAGCTTTTCTCAACGAAAGAGACTAGTTAGAGGCTACAATTTTGATATAGTTAATTAATTGACATTGAAATAAACTTAATATTATTTTTAATTTTTAGCCTCTTAACTTAAACTAATGTCTCTTTGGTTGAAATCGATATTTTAATTACTTAATTATTTAAAACTAAATATCGGATAACACGAAATGCATTTTCGGTGCAGTCCCTTAACACGAAATTCGTTTAAAACAAAAAAAAAAGTTTTTTTCTGGTCCCTTCCATTTCGTGTTAAACGGTTTCCACTATGCTGTGATAACTGTTTAGCACGAAAAATCGGATAACACGAAATATATTATCGGCTAAATTCCTTTAGAACAGAATAAAAACATTCATATTCTGGTCTCTTGTAATTCGTGTTAAACGGTTTCCACTATAGATGTGTTACTGTCAATATGCAGATTGCCAAGGTAATCTACAAAACCACCAAAAACTGCTAGTGAATCTGCAAAATTCAATACATTTTAGGTATTGAATTTTGCAGAATCACAAGCAGCAGGTTGGCTGTTTTGCAGATTACCTAGGCAAAGCCTCAAACACCTTATCCCAGATAAAAGTGTCAATGTTATTGTCAATCTGCGGACTCAGGCAATCTGCAAAACAACCAACCTCCTAGTGAAATGTGCAAAATACAATACATTTTAGGTGTTGAATTTTGCAGATTCACTAGCAGGTTGCTTGTTTTGCAGATTGCCTAGGCAAAGCCTCAAACACCTTATACTAGATAGAAGTGTCAATGTTACTGTCAATCTGCGGACTCAGGCAATCTGCAAAATAACCAATCTCCTAGTGAATCTTCAAAATACAATACATTTTAGGTGTTGAATTTTGCAGATTCACTAGCAGCAGGTTGGTTGTTTTGCAGATTGCCTAGGAAATATGCAGAGCGACTGATTCCGCAGATTGACAGTAACATAATATGTATTCTGAAAATTCTTATTGGTGTTTACAAATTTGAAAATGACAACAACAACAAAAAATGGAATTCTTTAGTTTCTAATAAACTCGAAAAATATTTCCACATTCAAATATCATTATGATAGATTTTATATCATCAATTACTAATCTTTTTTTGTGTTGTTCATTTTACAACAACTTTATTCTTCTTTCTCTCTCTCTCTCTCTCTCTCTCTCAGTAGTAAATTTCAATCATTTCACAAGCAACTCTCAATTCTAAACTTTATGACAGTAACATTAATTAAGAATTTTAAATTTTAGACTAATTACAAGGTGGAAACACCGATTGAGGCGTTCCACTTTTTAGATCATATTTTAAATACAAACTTAACTTTTGTTTTAAATTTAAAGGTGGTTTTATAGATATTTATTTTGCTTTTGTTCCACCAGACGGCACCACTGCAGCAGCCAAAACTATGCTCCATAGACATTTTTGTAAAATTTTGACGCAAAAACGTCAAGCGAACGTTTTTTTTTTAGAAACAACATTATGACAAAATTCAAATTGTTTTTAAAACTAGAATGGTAAAAGGTTATGTTAAATGTTGTTCTTGTGGTAATATCTTAAAAAATAAACGTTTTATAGTTCAGTTTGAAAATGACTCCCTTTTTTTTGGTTTTTCCAATTGACATTTATTTCATGAAGAAAAAAAACTATTTTCGCCTTTTTCAAACTGTCAGAAAAAGTTTATTTTGAAAGATATTATCATTGAAACAACTTTTAGCATTATCACCAATTATTCTAGTTTCTAAAACATTTTGAATTTTTTCGTAATGTTTCTCCTGAAAAACGTTTGCTTGAAAAATGTAAATTTTCTCAAAATCGCAGGTGGGCGAAGCAGATTTTAAATAAATAAAAATTCAACATTTCTTTTCAAACTTGAAGAAGAGTAAAAAAAAAAATGATAATTTTTTTCTACAAATATTTCAAAATGAACTTTTTATGGCAGCAGTTTTATATACAGTAGAATGGGACACCCACCGTTATAAGTCGACATTTGTTAATGATTTCTAAGTCCTTTCAGAATATGCATTCAAATTGACATTATGCATGCAGATAAGAAAAATAACGTGATAGTGAAATTCCAGACTATAAACGCAGCATATCTCCCCTTTCATTTTCAATATAAGTTTCACTTTCACAGAAACTTAAGTCATTTCGAACAAATTCCAACAACTTAGTAGAGATACTCATCATAAAGAGTAGAAGTTACCTGAGTAACAATGTCTGCAGCAACTTCCATTCTGGCAGCCCTTCTACCTTTTAAGAAATTCACCAGACTAAAGACAATAACAACTGATAACTGGACGTTCCGACTTCATTACAAAGTGACAACCTTTTTTCTGATTACTTTAAGTATCACAGTTAGCACTAAAGAGTACTTTGGTGCATCTATTCAGTGTATGACATCACCAAACTCCGGAATACCACCAGAACTCTTGGACACTTACTGTTGGACCCATTCCACCTTCACACTCCAATCGGCTTTCGGTACGAACAACGTTCTGTATCCGGGTGTCGACACCAAAAATCACGAATCGGAAGAACACGTAACGATCCATTGGTACTACCAGTGGGTTTGCATCTTCCTCATGGTCCAATCGCTCTTATTTTACGTGCCGCATTACATCTGGCAGTGCATCGAAGATGACCACCTGGAACGTCTGGTACAAGGCCTCAACTGTCCAGTTCTAAGTCATGTTGACCGTATTGACAAGGTCAAAACCTTGAATCATTACATTGACCACAACTACGGAAGACATAACATGTATTCCTGGGGATTTGTCGTCTGCGAAATTTTGAACTTTGGGAATGTCTTAGGTCAAATATATTTGACTGACGTTTTCCTCGGTGGCAACTTCCGAAAATACGGACAGGAAGCCATTCGATTCCTTACGTCGGAATACGAAGTGAGTCAAGAGCTGATAGACCCGATGACTCGAGTGTTCCCTCGTATGACGAAGTGTTCGTTCAGAAAATTCGGACCATCCGGTGACATCGAGAACTACGACGCTCTCTGCATTCTACCGATCAACATCATCAACGATAAAATATTTCTTTTCCTTTGGTTCTGGTACGCTCTTGTCACGATAGTCAGCGGCTTCGGTCTCGTCTACAGACTGGTAGTCGTCGCTTCAAAGAGAATACGATTCCTCGTTTTCGAACACCACAAATACTCTACAAACGAGAACGCTCTTCGAAGAATAGTTCGCAATACCAATTTTGCGGAATGGTTCTTTCTGTACAATCTGTTCAAGAATGTGGCTTGGTCCAGTAGTCAAATGCTGGTTACGGCCATTGCAGATTCTATAACATTGAGACGCTACAAAATCGGACAAGAGCCGCAATATGGCAGTGCACAGCACATTGCATAAATGGTGGACATGTGACAAACGACAATCCCCTTAACTGCATTTCAATTCAATTCAACTCAGTACACCTGCAAATCAACTCTTGAGAGTCACGTGACAGGCGGGAGAATAATTCTCACTCATAAATGATTGTCATTTAGACAAAATTCCAAAAAACCAAAAATTTCCAAAAAAAAAACCAAAAATTTTTCAAAGGATGTTGAAAAATGTTGTTTTTTTCAAAACGGACTCCGACGAGGAAAAACAGACAAGACATAATTTGAATATTATTTTGGTGCCCCGAGGCCCTGGGTCACGAAGCCACCATTATGTAAAGGTCCAGATGCTTTTCATAGCAGTACATTTTCAACCGCAGCAGATCCACGAGTCGTTCTTCGATCATGTTTTTTTTTTGCAGTCCGACTCGACCACTAAACGTCGCTCGTTCTGTAAACGCCCTTATTGGTTTTGGATTTTTTTTTTAAGAAAATCGAAAGTAAAAAAAAAGATAACAATCGAATGGCCTTCGAGAAATTGAAGGATATTATGATGCTCCGGTTAACTATACACGGACAAAGTTACAAGCCAAAGTTAAGCAAACCAAATGACGTAATGCGACGGTTGCATCGTTAAAGGCCATTAATGTTGAATGTCATTCCTAATTCAACCATTCTAAAACATTTTGACGTCGCTAATCCGTATGCCGTAAGCCGTGCATACATGACCGTCGCATAACTGTCGCAAAATGTAATCAATTTACATTGGCCCCTTCGAAAGAGGCCTTTATATAAAAAGGTTATCGAAGATGACAAACATAGGTAGAAACCCCAAATCCAAACATTGAATAAACCCTTTTTAACCCAAAAAAAAAAAAATAAGAAAAAAAAAAAAAAGGAGTGTTAAAAGACATTTCGTTCGAAACTCTGCAAGTACGAGCAACTCTCGAGCTTCGTAACATGTTAGCTTTATTCAACAACCTAAAAGGAATCGTAAAATATCAAACTACGACAACCGACAATTGGATTTTCCGTCTCCATTACAGAGTGACCACAATGATACTAATTGCCTTCAGTCTCGTCATCACGACAGACCAATTCTTCGGAGATCCCATCAATTGTTTCTCCTTCGTAAAAGACTCGTTTCCCGAAAAGTTCCTCGACAATTACTGTTGGATCCATTCCACGTTCACACTTCCGAAAGCAATCGGAAAAAGTGTCGGTACGGAAGTCGCTTCGGATGGTGTCGACACTTACGTCGACGGCGAACCGAAGGTTCACCACCGTTACTATCAATGGGTTTGTTTCTTTCTTGCCGGTCAGGCCGTGGCCTTCTATGTACCAAGGTACATCTGGAAGGAAGTCGAAGGAGGTAAAATCGCACACATTCGTTTCGATCTTGACCGACCGCTGGTTCTGAACGACAACGGCGGTACGTGCCATCGGAACCGCCACTCCAAACATCACAGCGACGCCTGCAACAAGATCTTCGCACTGGCCGACTACATGATGGACACGTTGGGACAAAATAATGGTTATGCCGTCGGCTACTTCGTATGCGAATTTATCAATCTCGTCAACGTTTTCGTACAGTTATACGTGACGGACGCCTTTCTCGGAGGCGAGTTTTCCGGTTACGGAACCGACGTTCTCCGTTTCGTAACAACGGATCAAAACAACCGTGCCGATCCATTGACTAAGGTTTTTCCTCATGTGACCAAATGTACTTTCCACAGATTCGGTCCATCGGGTGATGTTCAGAAGCACGATGCCATTTGCGTACTTCCAATAAATGCCATCAACGAGAAGATCTTCGTGTTTCTTTGGTTCTGGTTTGTTCTTCTGGCCATCTTGAACGTTTTTCAGATCGTACTCTATAGAATGCCTTTGTTTTGTTGTAAGAAGATGAGATGGCGCGTTCTGACGTCACGACGTCGTTTTGTCGACAAAAAGCAACTGGAAACTGTTTTGTTAGAATTTGGGTTCGGCGATTGGCTGATTCTCAACTTCTTGAGCAAGAATATGGATCCGTTACACTTCCGAGGACTCGTCGAAAGACTCGACCGTCTCTTCTGCGAAATCTATGCCGAAGACGTGTACTAATTTAGTTTTGTCTAATAATTTTCTTCGTTTTTCCTGGTCATTTTGAATGTTTTTTTTTAATATCAACTCTATCGAACGCCTTTGTTTAGTTGCAAGAAGATGAAATGGCGAGTTCTGACTTTGCGACGTCGTGAAATGGCGCGTTCTGATGTTGCGACAACTTAAAATGGCACGTTATGTCGTGAAATGGCTCATTGTGACGTTGTGACATCATGAAATAAGAGCATTCTGGCGATGTGACATCGTGAAATGGCGCTTTCTGACATCATGTTTTATTCATTTCAAAAGTGACTAAACACACGTGCTTACGTACATGAGACAACAAACAAAAGTCACTTGACACTTAAGTGACAAAAAGCATTTGAAGACTATTTTGTTAGAATTCAAGTTCGGTGACTGAATAGTTCTCAACCTCCTGAGCAAGAATGTCGATCCGTGGTACTTCCGAGGGCTCGTCGAATGACTCGACCGGTTCTCTTCCGCAAAGAAGCCCTTTTGAATATTAATTTACTTTTGATTTTGAATCGTTTCTTTGGCCATTTTTGGATGTTTTTCAGATGGCACTCTTTCGAGAAGATGAGATTTCAAGTTCTGACGTTAAGAAGTCCATTTTATCTGAATTTGGCTTCGGCGACTGGTCGGTTCCCTACTTCGCTAGCAAGAATGTGGATTTTTGTTGCACTTCCGAGGGCTCAATGAAAGACAGATGCCAAAATGTCTACTGAGCTTCCGACGGGGGAAATTTTTGCTGATGAGCAACACTTCGATCATATTGCAATGATTCGTAGGAATTTAGTGAAACGTGCAAATAAAAAGAATTTCATTACCCATATTTACCAAAAAAAAAAAAGATAACAGTTACTAAGTTACTTATCACACTTTTTAAATAAATACCGTTTCTCTATATAAATTCTTCTACACCTAATGTAACAGTCTCTTTAATACAATTTGTCAGCAACCTGACAAGATTTTGTGTCAAAACAAAATCTTAGTAATTGAAACTTGGAAAAAATGTATTCCCTATTAAGTTCTTTAAAGGGAATCATCAAGACCGACGACGTTGTCATCGACAATCCCGTCTTCAAGTTACATTACCGACTAACAAGTATTATTTTAATCGGTTTCAGTGTCATCGTATCCACCAACCAATTCTTCGGAAATCCGATCAACTGTTTTACGGCAAATCACGAAATACCGGACAATGTCATCAATAATTACTGTTGGATACAGTCAACGTTCACTTTGCCCGATGCTCACAACAAGATCATCGGAGTACAAGTGCCGCATCCCGGTGTCGACAAGTACACTCCAGATGGTGACCGAGTTTACCATCAGTACTACCAATGGGTAGTATTCTACTTGTTCTTTCAAGCATGTCTCTTCTATATTCCACGTTACTTCTGGAAGATCCTCGAAGGAAACAAAATTCGACAGATCTTATTGGGACTTAGTAATCCGATTGTCTCTCCAGACGACAAGAACGACAAAGTAGCGAGACTTGCCGAATACTTGCATGACACTCTCGGTTCTCATAAATGTTATGCCTATGGTTTATTCTTCTGCGAACTTCTCAACTTTGTCAACGTCGTCGGTCAGATCTACATGACGGACGCATTTCTCGGAGGCGAGTTCACCGATTACGGTTCGAAAGCCTTCAGTTTCATGACGTCTGACAGTCCGAACCGTACAGATCCAATGGTCAGAGTATTTCCAAGAGTTACCAAATGCACATTCCATAAATTTGGACCGTCCGGTGACGTTCAGAAACACGATGCTCTTTGCGTATTGCCAATTAACATCCTTAACGAGAAAATCTTTGTCTTCCTTTGGTTCTGGTTTGTCCTGTTGGCCGTCATCAGTGGAATCATGATTCTCTACCGCATTCCAGTCATCTATCTTCGTAAACTTCGTATCCGAGTTCTTTCTCTGAGAAATCGGTATGCTAACCCTGGCGAACTCTACGACATCGTGAGCAGATCTAATGTCGGTGACTGGCTCGTTATGCATCTCTTGGGCAAGAATATGAATTCTCTGAACTATAAAGACCTCGTTACCAAATTCGACCAAAGACTACGAGCAGACATGCCGGAAAATAGCGACGGTTCAACCAGCAAACTCAAGAGTCTAGTTTAGGTGCCTTAGTCTTAATTAGTCCATTGTAATAATTTTGGGAAGAGACCTTCATAAAACCCATGAATCAGTGAATAATGAACACTGTTGGACCTGGGCTGGCAATTTGGGGGCGAAAAAAGCTCATGGGCTCAGTGGGCCTTCCGGGCCTATTGGGTTTAAAAGGCTCCAAGAGTCTGGTGGGTTTTATAAGCCTGGTGGGTTTTATAAGCCTGGTGGGCATTATAAACCTGCTGGTTTTTACAAACCTGCCGGGTTTTATAAACCTGGTGGGCCTGGCGGGATTTTTGATTTTTACAGGCCAGGTTGGGCCTAATGGGCCAAATTTTGTGGGCTGATCTTACTACAAAGTTTTGTGGGTTTTACAACTTACTATTTTTTTCACAAAAATGTAGGTCTCTTTAATTTAAAAAAAAAAATGCTATTATTTCAAAATTTCGTATAATGACCACATTTCTAAACTCAACTTATCTATAATTGGTAAATCAACAGTGTTATAATAAATTTTCAATGTGCAATTTTTAAAGTAATTTATAGATTTTATAAAATAAATAGGCCAAATGTAATTTAACATATTTTTTATACATTGTATGTACTCTTGTCAATTATAGTAAAAATTGAAATTTCTAATTTGTTGTATTTGTAACAAAATTATTTCAGAACCAATAACACTTAAGAAGAAATAATATCTTTCAAAATCAACTTTTTATACCAAAAGATAAGCAAAATATTGTTTGTTTAAAGTTGTGTCATTTTTTTTAAAGTTTAAACTGATATAAAAAGTTCATTTTAAAAGATAACAACATGAAAATACCCTAAAGTAATTGAGTTACCACCCTTCTAGTTTATAAAAACACATTCAAGTTTCTCTTAATTTTGCTCTTGAAAGACAAAATAACCAAGAATTTGTGAGACACCTTGTATTCTTCTAGTTTCTAAAAGTAACTTACTTTGTAGAAGTTTTGTAATTAAAACTTTTTTTTTTCTATCCAAAAATTAACAAAATATCGTCAGCTTAAAGTTGTGCCATTTTCAAAATAACACAAAAAAGCTTATTTTGAAAGATATCAACATGAAAATAAAGTTTAACTGATTGAGCTACCCTTCTAGTTAATAAGATACTTTCAAGTTTCTCTCAGTTTTTGCTCCGGAAAAAGCGGAATATTATGCAATAGTTTGAGGATCGTTTGCTAGTCTATTCTAGTTTCTAAATGTCATAACATCTTCAGGTAAACATTTTGTAACCTTCACACTTAATCTTGAAAATAAAGTGTTTCAAATAGAAATTCCATTTGTTATTACCAGCAACTGAGCAACCTTCCCAGGTTTTCAGTCGTAAATAACATCCAAAAATAGCGATAAGCTTATCACATCTACCCTTTAGCATCTTTCAAATCAAACAATATTTTTTTGTGAAATTGCGATTTTATAAATTAATCAATTTAATGATTAAATAATTTTCCAAAATCGAAGTTACAAAACTGATCATAGTTCATAATTCATGACTTTTAAAGCATAAACATCCCTCTTGAACTTTTGCTTATTATTCTGTCTTACAGGTGACAAAATGAAAAGAAACTTGAATGTGTTTTAGAAACTAGAAGGGTAGCTCCATCACTTTAATTATATTGTCATGTTGATATATTTCAAAATAAGCTTTTTGTGTAACCTTTGAGAAGAGTGATCCAACTTTAAGAAAACGACATTTTTTTAATTTTTGTCTATAAAAAAAAAGTATATTTTGAAAGATATCACCATGAAAATTACCCTTAAGAGAGTGGAGCTAACTTTCTAGTTTCTAAAATACTTTCTAGTTTCTTTTAATTTTCCTCCTGAAAGACTGGTCAGAGTTCCAAAATACGTTTACACTTTATAACTATCTTAAGAAGGAATTGAATGCGTTTAAGAAACTAGAAGGGTAGCTCAATCAATTAAGTTTATTTTCATCAAAGGGTTATCTTTTAAAATAAGCTTTTTAAAGATATTTTTTTAAAAAAAATTGACATGCTTAAAGTTGGGTCATTTTCAAACTGTAATAAAAAGCTTTTATGTTTTTCAGGAGCAAAATTAAGAAAAAAAACTAGAAAGTGTTTTAAAAACTAGTAGGGTAGCTCAATCACATAAGGCTATTTTCATCAAAGGGTTATCTTTCAAAATAAGCTTTTTAAAGATAATATTTTTCTTTAAATTGACATGCTTAAAGTTGGGTCATTTTCAAACTGTCATAAATAGCTTATGTTTAAAAAAAAACTAGAAAATGTTTTAGAAACTAGAAGGGTAGCTCAATCATTTAAGATTATTTTCATCAAAAAGGTTATCTTTCAAAATAAGCTTTTTATGCCAGTTTGAAACAGACCCAACTTTTAACAAACGACAATGATTTATTTTTTGCCAATAAAAGCTTATTTTGAAAGATCAATATGAAAATACCTCTATGTGATTGAGCTACCCTTCTAGTTTCTAAGACACTTTCTAGTTTTTCTTAATTTTGCACTTCTGCAAGACAGAAATAATCAAAAGTTTAAGAATCAGCTTGTTGCCCAAACCCAATCTTAAAAAAATTTGGCAATTCGCAGACATAAGAACAAAAATATTGGCCATAAATCATAAATTACATCAACCATGAAAACACGTTGAAAGTAATTAATACAAAAGAAAAATGAAATTCAGCTAATAATTAATAATATTAATAATAACAATAATGGTTCCAGACTTCTTCTTTTGTTCAACCAATTAAAAGTATTTATATTTTAATTGTCTACGTCTAGAAACTCATCTTAATTATGATGATCATATATTAAGATCTCTATAACCAAGAAAGTAATTTAAAAAAAAACTTCCCACTATACAGTACATTAAATTGTTACTTAAAATAAAGTTTAGCTTAAAATATGATGCAAGGTAAAAATTTGTCTTATAATTAGTCTATGGAAAGGTTGTAAATTTAACATTATTTAAGCTCAGCTTCGGCTTATGATGATGATTTTTCAAACTCTTAATTATTCTTTCTTTCAGAAGAGCATAACTGAAGAGAGAAACTAGAAAGTGTTTTAGAAACTAGAAGGGTAGCTTAGCTTCAACCACTTTAAAGATATTTTCATATTGATATCTTTCAAAATGAACTTTTTATAGTCAAGTCTTTTAAAGAATTGTCTACGAAATGAAGCGAAGTTACAATTACAATAACAATTAGTACTCTGCTAACAGCCAAATAGGCCTATGGCAGAGGGACGCGGTTACCCTTCTAGAAGCTTTACAGCAGTGATCTCCAAAGTGGAGTTGGGTGCGAGATTTGCAATCAATTGATATTTATTCAATTTTATTGTGCTATGTTAGACCGGGAGCAAATTAGAGAACCAAATGAGCGAGCAACCAGCAACCACGTCTTGATCTTGTGAAAAAGAAAGTGGTTGAACTTGTTGGCACACAATGGTTCCTTGTTCCCTCTGAATCTTGTCTACACCTTAGTCCATGAATAGGGGGTAGACAACAAGGTAGTAGGTACTTGTCACATGACTTTGGACAAAACTCTCATTGCGAAACATGACATTCTTGGGATAAACTGCTGAGTCACCTTAGAACAACTGTCTTTTCAGCAGCTCCTATGGTCCATGCTCCGTCTACCCCTATACATGGTCTAAGGTCTGCCACGAGAGAGTGCACCAAACAGGAAAATGGTGGCTTTCAAGTAACCGGACAGTAATCGGTTATTTATTCCGGGGGTGCATGCATACTCCGTTTTTCCAAGCTTTTATTTAAGTTGAGATGACCGTTGTCCGTTTTGCGTGGACTTCTGCTATTTTACCCCCATAATTACCAGGAGACAGCTGAAATTTTGTACAGTACTGCAGCATCCACTAGTGGCGACCAGTTAATCTTATCGAATTTTGACGGATCCTCGAATGATCCTGTCCAGGATCTGCTGTTATAGGAGGGAGGAGGGTACCTTAAATTAAACGTACTTTTCCAAATTCAAAATGCAGAGTTAGGCAACTACAGTATGTGGAAAAAGTCACGAGTGGATATACCGCATTAAATATTATGGGCAGTTCGTCGTTCGCCATAATTCAAGAAGGCTCCTCGAATGACCCGTCCAGGATCCGTTATAAATCCATCATGAATTACAGTCATTTGAAATTCGAAATGTACGGTTAGGCAACCATGGGGAAATAAGTAGGGGCATTATACACCCCTTTATGCATCCCAAAATTTATATATTGTCTGTCTGTGTATAACGCTGTACAAACAAGGACAAAAACGTTCAAGCACGTCGGAATTTATTTAAATTTAAATGAACCGGTTTTTTTCTCATGGTCAACTCAATGTTGGGCTCTCCAGATCCAAAGAACCCAAATTAAACTAGAATTCTGCTCCCGTCATTTATGACGGGTTACCCCACTAGTGTCTCATATTTAGCGTTTGCCACCAAAAAACGCCAAAACGCCAATTCACCAAAGAAACTCCAAATTAAAAAAAAAAGTCCCTCTCTTGTTGGAGACCATTGCTGTACGACATAAATAAATAGGTTTCAGTTTCTCAATAGACAAGAAAAAAACCTTAATGTTCTTTGTTCAACCAATTAAAAATATTTTATATTTTAATTGTCACTTATAAAATTAGCTTCCTCATTTTGAAAACAAAAATACTCAAATATATATAGAAAAATTATGCATTATCATCTTTATAATACGGAGCCCTGTTGAGGACATGGAATATTTTTTATCTCATCCGGACGACTTAGTATCTCGTCCGGACGAGATACTAAATTATCTGGACGTGATACTACGTCGTCCGGACGAGATACTAAGTCGTTCGGACGAGATACTATATCTTATGTCCTCAACAGACAGGCATTTAGAAATCGGAGAAAACTTCAGTTGGCTCCGCCCTTGTTATGACGACCGGCAACTTCTAATTGGTTGGTTATGTAGTCTGACGTCACATGCTCCGCCCTTTTCAACGTCGAACCACACAACAAACCAATTAGAAGTTGCCGGTCGTCATAGCAAGGGCGGAGCCAACTGAAGTTCTCCCCGATTTCTAAATGCCTGTCCTCAACAGGGCTCCGTATTTTAAGTATAGAAAAAAGTTCCTTTTTTTTGTTGCGTTTTAATACTTTGTATAAAACAAATTTCCATATAACATTATTTAATGGTACCCCCCATAATAACAATATTTATTCAACGTGTACATGAAAATTAAAAGTTTTTCCTTAACAATAAGAGCCACAGACAAAAAAATGATTTCCTCATATGACGTCATAGGCATACAGACCTTGACTTATAACCCACTTTTTTTTTTCTTCGTCTTATATTTGTCTTTTCAAACTCTTTTTGATTACATGCAAAAGTTATTCAATATATTCAAAAATATTAATAAAAAAAAGTTGTTCAATTGATTTTGAAGTGGATTGAATTCAAAGCCACACACATACATACATAAACACCCCCACCCCCTCGGCCACCCACATTATCTTTATTCTCCCTTTCTTATCAATATAAAATTATAATCCTCAGTCAATTTGAATTGAATGGCGTCAATCATGTATGGACTTTACGAACTGAAGTCCAGAGAATGTTTTTTTTTGGCAGCCATTTTGTTAACTTTAAAAATATTTCAAAACTATCTAAACGAACTTTGGCATACGAGTGGAATTTAATATTACAAAACAATATAACTGAACAAACAGTATTCGTGTACAACAGCCGCCATCTTTTTAAAATGGCGGCCATTTAAGTTTTGCAACCATATAAACATGCTGAAATTCTTCTCAACTGCAGTTCTTAATACCTTTCGCCAGGCGCAAATTAGGCAACAGTGCAAGCTTGCAACCAAGCAACAATCTCCAGCAACTGTTATTGGTGACACAGCATCACCACCGCATTGGCAGGCACCAAAGTAGTAGTTGACAAAAGTAGACAGTAGATGTTGCCTCTGTTCAGTAATGGTGAGCATAGGGAACAAGCTACCATTGTGTGCCAGCAACAATTTTCTTGTCACGTGATCATAATTTGGTTGCTGGCTCATTCATTTTGCTCGCTAATTTGCGCCAGGCCTTATGATCCTTATACCTTGTACACACGAGTTAAATGAATTCAAATTAAATGTGTTTAGGTGAATTATACGGAATCCAGTTAAGGACATGAATCAAAATAAAAATTGACTTTTATTATTAATATTTTAAATTGAAATACTAAATCAATATTTTGTCAATAGTTTATATAATTATTACTTAAGTATTAACTCAATATTTTCAGATTATTAACTGAATAAATTAAATTCGACATATTGTTTGTTTGTCCTTCACAGGGCGCTCTGTAGAACACATTTATTATTTAAATGCATTTAAATTATCAGATGTGTGTACTAGGTATAACATTATCCTCTCTAAAGTGTGTTTCTAGAATATGTTGGCGGCCATTTTGGTACACCTTTAAGAATCATAAGCTATTTTAGTACACCTTTAAGAATCATTTGCATATTTTGTCCAAGTCATGCCTCAAATCCTTAACATTCATAATCTCTAGATTTGTAGTTGATTTAACCACACATAGAATGACAATCAAATGTCAAAACAATCCTTCAAAAATACTCAATTAATTGCAAAACACGTCACTTACACAACCAGACCTCAAATTTTAATTTCCCTATCATTATATCCCCATAGACAATGATTGTAGTAAAATTGTAGTAGCTTATACAAGTATATTAATAATAACAATGTCTGTCCATTATTATAAATATGTCTTTCTTTTAGTAGGCCTATAATCACGCTCTTTTAAAACTCTGTAATAAAAGTGGCCTTGGCACACAGTTACCAAAAATTTATCCAAATGGCAACTTAAATAAGGGGTGAAGTTGGAGGTGGAATATATAAAGTAAGAGAGAAAGAGAAAAAGAGACCGATTTAAAATTTTTAATCTCATCATCATCATCAGATTAATTGAGTGCAAAAAATTATAACCTCGATTCTCAATTGAAAAGTCATCAATAAAATAAGAAAGGAGGGGAAAGATCAAGGCGAACAAAACTAAAAACTGTTCCAACTAGGACACCATAATCATCATCATCATCATCATCATCATCTTGAATGATGGAATCAATTTCGTTTAGATGAGACAATCACCAGAACAATTACTAAAAACAAACTGATTGAGTGGACCCACCACCATCACCACCACCACCACCAAAAAAGGTCCTAATTTCAACTTCAGTTACAATTTTATTCAACTTCAGACTTAAAGAGCCCAAAATTCAACAATCTAAGCTTGAACCCTCTTGAGTCTGGCAGAATATTCCCAACATGGAAAAACCTCAGTTTCAGCAAGGCGTTTTCAATATAGAAAAAAACCCATGTTTTAACCCTGTTTCGAGGGTTGAAGTTTTAACTTTCCATTTTGGTTATGGGCCATAGCAGTTGAACTTCAACGTCAACCCACAGAAAACGGTTCCAAAATTGAAAAACCTCATTTCATTGCGGGCTTTATTTCTAAGTAGAAACCCTTACTTAAAGGCTTTTAAGCTGAGGTTGAAGTCACAAGTCACCTTCTTGGAAAAAAGGCCCTATAGCACTTAAAACTTCAACTTCAAAATGGTTCCAACATGAAATAACCATGTTTCATTGAAAAGCTTGCTTAGATGGTCTAAAAGTTCAAGTTTAAATGCCAAGTTTCCTTCTTGAATTTGGACCCAAGCACTTGAACTTCAACCCTTTTCAGACAATTTCAACATAAAACCCCTGTTTAATTCAGAATTTTCTCTGTGTTGAAACCCCTTGCTTAGAGGATTTAAATTTAAGTTCAAGTGTCAGTTTTCCTTCTTGAATTTGGACACTTTAAACTTCAACCCACCTAACAATGTTTCAACATAGAATAATACTGTTATGATCAAGTTATCCTCGAACAGAGAGGTTTTTTTCTGAATTAAATCCATGCTGCGAGGATTCAAGTTGAAGTTCAAGTATCAAGTCTAATTCCTTCTAGAATTTTAGCCAAAAAAATATACTCGCGAAAACGGGTAGAAAAACTGACCAACAAGTGACCAGCCAGGTTCAAAGGTCATCGTCATAAATTTGAAATGATTGATAAGAAGTGTCCTGTGACAAGTAAATGACCCAACAATAACTGAATTAATCATTAATCGAATGATTTAAAACCATTTTGAGGGTGGAGAGAGAGAGAGAGAGAGAGAGAGCAAAAAAAGGTCAAAATCACAAGTCAAAACCATGTATTTTATTTCTGGCCCACCACCTAATATTAATGACCCCTCGCGCTCTCTTATTTTGTATTTTGCACAATTTGGCACACTCCTCCTCACAACCATCATCATCATCATCTTAATAAAATTCCGTTCCAGAGCCTCAATTTCATTTATATCTTTAACAATTTACAAAGTCCGGAATTTCTTCATCAAATGAAGAAATCATATCTAATAAAATAGGATTATTTTTCAATTTGAAATCTGTTTTTTTTATATCTTGGATGGATGGAGAAGACGTCAAAAGACGACGTTGGCAAATAAAATTATGATAAAATTCATCATGATCACAAAGAGAACCACTGTCTTATTTTAAATTTGTTTGAGTGTCTTTGTGACATATGTTTCATTTTATGTATAGAAGTCGCCTTAATGTTTGAATTAAATTATCAAACATATGTGACAAAATATCAATTTTCTCTTATTCGATTTTGATAAAAACATTTCACAACTTTAAATTTTATCTTTTATTTGACACAATTTGCATTATTTAGTCTCTTGAAATTTGTCGTTTTGTGTGTGTTTAATTAAGCCTTTAAGGTGGTTTTAACCGTTTTAAAGTGTAAAACGCCTCTCTTAAATTCTGATTATTCTGTCTTTCAGGTTCAAAATGAACAGAGACTTGTATGTGGATTAGAAACTAGATGGGTAAAGGGGTAACTGTGGGACGAATCATCCTAAATTATTCATTAAGAAGATACCAAATAAATGAAATAATATTAAATATTAAATTATTAATAATATAAAAAAACAAGTGTGACACTCAGGGTCGCCACAAGGTGATGATATTAGTTATCCGGGTACCACTGAAATTGCAACAATCACCGGTTTTTTTTTGTTAGTCAACGCTTCTATTGGACGTCAATGGAGTTAAAACTAATTTTACCAAAGTTTTCATCAGTTTTTTTTTTTGGTTAAGATTCGAAAGACGAAAAAAAAAAAACGCGAAGATTCCAGTTTTCGAATCTCGAATATTTTTTCAAGATTCGCGGGATTCGAATGTCCCATGTTTGATAATTATCTTTCAAAATAAGCTTTTTAAGTTAGTTTGAAAGTTATCTAACTTTAAATAGACGATATTTCTTAATTTTTGTGTAAAACGTTTATTTTGAAAGATATGAAACATGGAAATACTCTTAACTTCTTACGCTACCCTTCTAGTTTCTAAACACTTTCTAATTTAATAATCAAAAAATTTGAAAATCAGTTGTTTATAAACCATCTTAAGAGAAACTTGAATGTGATTTAGAAACTAGAAGGGTAGCTATTGAATCAATCACTTTAAAGGGCATTTTCATGGTTGATATCTTTTAAAATAAGCTTTTTGTGTCCATTTTTATAATAACCCAATTTTAAAGAAGACGATTTTTTTTTAATATTATTCTATAAAAAGTTTATTTTGAAAAAATATCAACATGAAAAAAAAAAAGAAACTAGAAGAGTAAATGTAGCCCATAATTCAAGTAGACGTCTTTAAACAATAAGCATTTTATGGCAATTTCAAATTCTCCGTTTTTGGGTTTTTCACTACAAACCGTAAAAGTGTAATGAAAAGTTTTATTTTAAAATATACTTTTGGAGTTTAAAGTGATGCAATTGCTTTTTTCTAGTTTCTTAAAAATTTTTTTTCAAGCAAAAGCAAAAGTATCCGGAGTTGTAATGACCCTTTGATGTGAAATATCTTTAATTATAAACAATCAATCATTTTCTTGTTATAAAAATCAATTATAATTTGTAGTTTTATTATAAGCTATTATAACTTTTGATCTTTTACATTATAATTTTCAAATTTGTAAACACAAAAATTGTTCTAAGTATTAAAAGTGACAAATATAATTGTGCAGTTATTAGAGTTGACTTATGAAAATAAAAAAAAGTGGACAGGATGTGACGCACTTTCACATCCCTCCATTTAAATCCTGTGATGAGATATCTCTCTCTCTCTCTCTCAATTATGGCCCATTTTTTTAAAAAAATAATAAAACTTAGCACTTGAAGTTCAGAAGTTCTTGAATTTTGGACCTAAAATGGAGGCGACTATCTTAAGCGCCAAATTGAATAAATACCAAAATAAACTTCTTACAATTTGGCGTTTATTCTTATTGGCATCTTTGCAGCTTGGCGCTTATTAGAATTGGCGTTTAGTCGCCATTTACTCAGTTTCGGCGCTTATTCCAACTGGCGTTTATTCAGTTTGTGTTTGTTCAATTTGGCGCTTATTCCAATTGTAGCTTGTTGAGTTTGGCGTTTATTCAACTTGGCACTTAGATCTATTCAAAATTTCCATAATAATTTATTCAGTTTGCATTCATACAATTTGGCGTCTTTGCAAGCTTGGCACTCATTAGAATTGGCGTTTAGTCGCCGTTTAATCAGTTTGGCGCTTATTCAAATTAGCACTTATTCCAAAATTTTCAGTTTGCGTTCATACAATTTGGCGCTTATTTCAATTGGCGTCTTTGTAGCTTGGCGCTTATTAGAATTGGCGTTTACTCAGACAGTTATTCCAATTGTAGCTTATAAATTGAGTTTGGCGTTTATTAAATTTAGCACTTATTCTAAATTTCTATATTAATTTATTCAGTTTGCATTCGTTCAATTTGGCGCCTATTCCAATTCTAGTTTATTCAGTTTGGCGCATATTAAAATTAGCGTTTATTCAGCTGTTTGTTCAATTTGGCGTCTATTCAGTTTAACGCTTAAATTAGCGCCACCACAAAATGACCTTTTCTTTAAAGGTGACACGTAACCACACCAAATTAATATATCAATTACATTATCTAATCACAGATTAATTACTAATCAATCATCCTAGATATGAGTGTGTAATGTGTACTTACGTGACAAAGAATAATTATTACATAAGACTTTTAAAAAAAAATGAAATATAAGATATATTTTATCTTTTTGAATCATTTTTCCATCGAAATCATCAAAAAAATTTGTGTTTTTACCTCATTTTCTGAGAAAAAATTTCATTTAAATGAATAATTTTTTTTGCCGTCAATTTACTTTATGACTAAAAATCATCAAAGCGGGAGGGGCTTTATTTTAAAATATATATTTTTTATCAGAAATGATTGCTAATATTTATATAAACTTTGACCCTCTTTGATATTCTTCGTAAGTAGTTTCACAGTTTGACGTCAACTTCTAATATGTAATTAAAATAAATAAACTATATATGCAAATAAGATATTAAATATTGGGGATGGCCGGACATTCGAATTCTCGAATCCAGCTGAATCTTGAAAAAAATATTCGAGATTCGAAAACTAGAATCTTTACGCTTTTTTTCGTCTGTCGAATCTTTCGAATTCTAACGCTTAAAAATTGTTAAAAACTTTGGTAAAATTAGTTTTAACTCCATTGATGTCCAATAGAAGCGTTCACTAACCAAAAAAAAAAAACCGGCGATTGTTGCAATTACGGTGGTTATCCGGATCACCAATGGATCACCTTGTGGCGACCCTGAGTGCCACACTTGTTTTATTATTATTAATAATTTATTATTTAATATTATTTCATTTATTTGTATCTTCTTAATGAATAATATGGGATTCTTATATGAAGGATTCGAGAGATTCGAGAATCTTTTAAGATTCGGATTCGAGAAAATTTAGGATTCGTCTCACCTCTATTAAATATAGTAATAAATATGAAACTTTTTTTTTAATATCACATATATTATGAGGTAATAATAATGTTTTATTTATCTTATAAAATATAAAATTTTTCTTGATAAAATTGCAAGTAAGACAAGTAACAACTCATCAAAAAGTAATTTCTCAGACACACTATGTTTTCTCATTTTGTTTTAGCAATCAAAACTTTTATTATAATCCATTTTAAAATTCAAAGCACGTTTATTTTTCTTGAATTTTCAATCTCTCCTACCAGCCCCCCCCCCCCACCCCCTCAACACCTCAATATTATTTTTAGAAACGTACTCGGGTAGACACCTACATTTCGTAAAAAATTGAGGCTTAGCCCATAAAATTTTAGTGAGTCCAGTCCAATATGTCCCTAGAACACACCAGGCCCAAGAAAGCCAACAAAGCCCATGGGCTGGACTGTTTTTTTTTTTAGAAGCCCACCAAGCTCATAAAGCCCATGAGCTTTTTTTAAATATAAAATTATCAGGGTACGGGCTAATCATCTGTATGGATGTTGGACATTTGCCCTACAGACACTTGCCCTAAAGGGACATTTGCCCTAAAACCATTTGCTCTAAAGGGACATTTACCATAAAGGGACATTTGTTCTAAAACCACTTCCCCTAAAAGGACGTTTGCCCTAATCAGTAATCTAAATATAAGTCATTTGGCGTTTTTTGCGCGCCTGTGGCACGCAGAACCTATTTAACATACCCCACCGAAAGACACTAAACCATATGAAAAAAAGAGAACAAAAAGTGCTTTTAGGGCAAATGTCCCTTTATGGCAAATGGTTTTAGGGCAATTGTCCCTTTAGGGCAAATGGTTTTAGGGCAATAGTCCCTTTAAGGCAAATGGTTTTATGGCATATGTCCCTTTAGAGCAAATGGTTTTATGGCATATGTCCCTTTAGAGCAAATGGTTTTATGGCATATGTCCCTTTAGAGCAAATGGTTTTACGGGAAATGTCCATAGGGCACGTGTCTTTAGGGCAAATGTCTATATTGCCTCCCCCATTCACGTGCGAACATGTCCGTGCTGCCGACTGGCTCACAAGTGAATTGGGAGCTTTATTATTTCTCCCATTTTCTACGCACTCAACAGTCTCGGCTGTTGTAATGTGTTCGAACCCCCTTGAACGCAATGAAAAGCAGAAATATGACAGAAACTTTATTCCGATCTTTTACTCCTATTTCTATTTTCTGCTTGTTTTTCTGCCATCTCTAAAAAAAATTGTTCCAGAAAGAAGAGAGAACCCTTAAGATGGACCCTCGGTTTATTTTTTCTAATAAAAAAAGCCCCAATGTAACTTTTCTAATAGATCATCGTGGGTGGTTTTCGCATCATTTTTTGTCTTCCTTCTTTTGAAAACTGATGACAATTGACACGAACATAAGAAGAGAACCTTGTGTCCATCTTTGTATATACAAAGGGAGGCGGATTAGGGGGTCCTTTTTTTTGCTGGCACTGACCCAACATGTCTCTCGCACCCTTGGTTATTGAAGTTACACCGCCCTCCCCTCCATCATCATCACTCCCAAACAGAAACACCCTCAGTGCCAATAAAGGACATGGGCAATCAAACTTTGACCATGTGTGTGCTTTATAAACAAGCACAGATTATTCAATTAAATATAAGAAGAAGAAGGAGGAGGAGGAGGAGGAGGACATTTTTTTGTTGTTGTTGGTATCATTGAGTACATGTCACCGAACTTAACAACACATACTCAAAAGTATGGAAGAAAAAAATCTTTCAAAGAAAACAAATAAAGACAAGAAACATAATCTCTTATTACTTCAGAAGATTACGATGATGATGCTGATGAGAAATAACGCATAACTGACACCTGTCCAAATTTATTTAATGCATTTGAACACACCCTGTAATATGGCATGTTGTCCTCGGTTCCTCCTTCTTTTTCTCCCCATTGTCCAAAAATGATTAGAAGACACAAATCTCATCACGTCTTCTATCAATCACAAGCTGGCGAGAAAAAATGCTTCCGGATTTTTAACTTGTGCTTATGATAAGTTTTTCAATCTTATCAAGAGGTACAAAACCGTAAAAAAATTATTAGGGAAGAATCACACATGCTGAAAAAAAAAATCCAACTGAATTTCTCTTTTTAAGGCATTTACCAGAAGCGCCCACCATACATTATATCTTTGAATGTAAAATGAACACAAGAGTTTTGTATTTTCAACTCTTTATTTTCTGTTGTTTTTTTCAGCGTGTGCGATTCTTCCCTTAAGCGTTGGAATACCACAAACCACTTAAAGTCGCGTCGTTGCCAAAACCAACCACTTCGAATCTTTCCATAAAAAATACATTTGCCAATACGACCCAACCACCTGCAGCTTCAATTTGCAGTCGAAATTAACCACCAAAAGTGGTCTGTGTGCCAAGGGCCTTAAAAGATGATTTAAAAGTCAGCCATTTGCAAAAAAAATGCAAATGAAACAGAACAATAGGAATTCATTTCTGATTATTCTGCATTTCAGAAGAGCAACACTAATATACCTGGTTTCCACTACAAAAACTAACTACAGTTAAAATAACCAAGGTTATAGTTAACTGCAGACAATATAGAAGTTAATACTGTTGTGTGGTTCCATTTAAAAGACACTTAATCTGTGGTTAAATGATTTTGTGTCACTTCCTCTTATGATGCACTTCCTGTTAAACAGTAATGCATTTTTGTGAAATTTTCACTCCTCAATGGCTCTCACCATCCGCCATCTTGTTTGTAGGCTAAATTTGTTTAAACACAGGAAGTGAAGTATTTAACCATTCAATAATGTGGTTAACCCACAGGTGTGGTTTTTTCAGAAATGTAACCATGGTTCACGTAACTACATTTGTTTCCACTACAAAACTAACCGTGGTCAACTTTTAACTGCACAGTTACATTTTTGTAGTGGAAACGCGGTGGTATAAGTGATTGAGCTACCTTTCTAGTTTCTAAAACACATTCAAGTTTCTCTTAAGATTGGTTATGAACAGCTTATTATCGAACTATTGATTATTCCTGTCTTTCAGAAGAGCTAAATTAAAAGAAACGAGAAAGTGTTTTAGAAACTAGAAGAGTAGCTCTTAATCACTTAAGAGGGTATTTTTTCATGTTTGATATCTTTCAAAATAAACGTTTTAGAGACAAAAATTAAAAAATATCGTCTCTTTAAAACTAACATACAAAGTTTGCTTTGAAAGATAAACATGAAAATATCTTTTAAAAGATTAAACTACCCTTCTAGTTTCTAAAACATTATTCAAGTTTTTCTTCATTTTGCACCTGAGAAAGACAGAATAATCAAGAGTTCGAGAAGACTTTATATTTTAAAACCACCTTTAAATGCATTTGAATGATGTGTTCTACAGAACCCTGTGAAGGACAAACAAACAATATATAGAATTAAATTTATTCAGTTAATAATCTGAAAATATTGAGTTAATTAACTTAACATTAAAATATTGATTTAGTATTTCAATTTTTAAAATATTAATAATAAAGTAAATTTTTAATTTGGTTCTTGTCCTTAACTGGATTCCGTATAATTCACCTAAACACATTTAATTTGAATTCATTTAACTCATGTGTGTACAAGGTATAAGCCAACTTTGAAAACCTGATCAAGAAACAACAAAATATGAGAAAATGATTGGTCGTCTCGTTCAATAAGGATTAATAACTAATAATATTTGAAGGTTGATGACCTCCGTCCTCCTCTCTCCCCCCCCCCCCCCCCCCTCCAATTTCCATTTCCAGTCACACCATATCCAGGGTACGATTTATTTCCCCATATCGAAAAATGGAAAAACAAACAAAAGAAACATCATCTTCCAAAAAAAAAGAGCTTCCGTATACTTTTATACAATTTTTCAAACTGGAGTCAGTCATTCAAAAAATTACCAAATTTACAATTTTGGTTCTAATTTAGCGGAACTAATGAGGTTCTAACAATCTACATGTATACTTCAATTCAGCGTCATTTTAAATTTAAATTTTCACATAACAATTAAATTGCTATCAAAATTGACTTCAGGAATATTTGGAGATAAGAAACACACAAATTTATATGTACTAAAATTGTCATAAGTGTGTCATATCTCAGTTGAGACCTACCCCCAGAATCAGGTCCTTCTTTTACTAACTTCATGAAAACTTTTAGAAGCTGAGAAAAACTATAGAAACTTTTAAGAAACTTTTAAAGAAACTTTTAAGAAACTTTTTAGAAACTTTTTAGAAACTTCCATATAACTTTTCAGTGACAGAACTAGAAATTTTTGAAAACTTTTATAAAAATGTTTAACTCCTAGAAACTTTTAATACATTTTTTTAAATACTTAAGAAACATTTTAGAAACTTTTAAGAAAATTTAGAAACTTTAAAATACTTTTTAGAAACTTCCATAAAACTTTTAAAAAAAATTTAGAAACTTTAAAAAATTTTAGAAACTTTAAAAAATTTTAGAAACTTTAAAAAAATTTAGAAACTTTAAAATACTTTTTAGAAACTTTAAAATACTTTTTAGAAACTTCCATAAAACTTTTAGAAAATTCTATAAACTTAGAACTTTTATTTAGAACCTTTTTGGAATGTTTTAAAAACTTTTAAAAACTTTTTAGGAACTTTCTAAAAACTTTTTAGAAACTTTCTAAAAACTTTTAAAAAGACTTTAGAAACTTCTAAAAAAAACGTTTAGAAACTTCCTACAAACTTTTAGAAACATTTTAGAAACTTTTAAAACTTTTAAAAAAACTTTTAAGAAACTTCAAAAAACTGAACTAAAATAAACAACTGGTTAGAGGTCAGAATTTTCTAGTTAACAAATGCTAGTGAATATAAAAAAATTAGCCTTAATCAGGTTTTTTGCTGCTGAGAAAACCAGAATTATGATTACTCTTAGTCATAATAATATTTTTTAAAAAATAGCATTCTCTTTACTCTTCTAGTTTAACAGACATTTGAGTCTGATTCCAAAGCTGTTTCTAAAATGTTAAAGACCTCAAAAAATTCTACAGTTAAAATGGACATCAGTTATCCAATTAAGATATCAAAAAAATTAGGACAAAAACTTAAGGAAGTTTTGAAATAATCATAGAAATTGATTGAAAGAGAATTGTTGGAAGTATTAATTCCAAAAAAAAATTTAAAATGACATTTATCCAACCACCCCCACCACCCCACAAGAACGAAAACAGATTCTTAACAAGAGATTAAGAAATAATGATCATGTTCTACTTTGTTAATATTAGGGGCTCGGATTTGTATGCACGTATCCAGCCAAATGTTTCTCAATCTGTGGCTCCTCAAGTGCCAATTGCAAAGTATAATCATCATTATTATACCTTTTGTGCACACATACACAGTTAAATGCATTTAAATAATAAATGTCTTGTATAGAGCCCTGTGAAGGACAATATGTCGAATTCAATTTATTCAGTTAATAATCTGAAAACATTGAGTTAATACTTAATTAAATATAAAATATAAACTATTGACAAAATATTGATTTAGTATTTCAATTTAAAATATTAATAATTAAAAGTCAATTTTTTTTGGTTCATGTCCTTAACTGAATTCCGTATAATTCACCTAAACACATTTAATTTGAATTCATTTAACGCATGTTTGTATAATACCTAGTAAACACCTGATAATTTAAATGCATTTAAATAATAAACGTGTTCTACAGCGCCCTGTGAAGGACAAACAAACAGAATGTCGAATTCAATTTATTCAGTTAATAATCTGAAAATATTGAGTTAATTTACTTAAATATAAAATATAAACTATTGACAAAATATTGATTTAGTATATTTCAATTTAAAATATTAATAATAAAGTCAATTTTTATTTGGTGTTAATGTGTCCTTAACTGTATTCCGTATAATTCACAACTAAACACATTTAATTTGAATTCATTTAACTCATGTTTGTGTACAAGGTATTAGAGAGCAACAGCAATTAATGCTTTTTTAATCAAAAAAGCTCGTTAGAGGATAGTTATATGATTACTATCACAGTGTATCAGTTATCAACTAGAGTTTTAGCCTCTAACCAGTGTTTTTGATTGAAAAACAACATTAATTGTTGGTTGAGATTGTTACTTATTGGCTCTTGTGCCACAGAATGAGAAACAGTTGCTTTGATATGTACATAAAAATGCGAACCGTTTTGTGACTGTCTTAAGGAACAATCGAGGAAAGTCATAACATGGGATATAAAAACCTTCCCCCACCTTCCTTCTCCCTCATTATCCATTATTAAATGACGATATAAAAGTACAATGAAGAACAATGAAGGCCAAGAGAACTTATTTTCTCAAATGACTTTGAAAAAAAAAAATGATTTAATATACTTTTCAAATATCTTTTAGACCTTTAACTAACATTGAATTAAATATTTAAAAGAGTTGAACGAACTCTCTCTCTCTCTCTCTCTTTCTCTCTCTTGCTTTCTGTTTTCAATCTCCTTTCAGTACTAATGTCTCCAAATAGGAAACACGGAAGACATAATAATAATAATAATAATAATAATAATAATATAATAACGTAATTAGAGAAGAACGGGTTACAAAAATTCCACTTGTACTTATTCTTCTAAATACTCATTTGGTGGAACATTCAGTGAAAAATCTCAAATTATCCTCGAATCACACTTAAGTAGAAAGTTAATCAAATCAAGAGTCAAACCTTCCCACCCCCCCAATTTTTGAAATTAAGAATCCAGTTTTTAGTTTGTTATCAACTGTGATATTTATTCTTAAATGAAGTCTTCTTTTAGTTTAGCTCTTTTTTTCTTTCAGTTTGGTTCTTGGTTCAGTTTCATTCTTATACAGTTTTGCAACTTTGTTTTGTTCAGTTTGGAAAAGTTTAGAAAAGTTTGATTCTAAGAATTGTCAACAACTAAACTGATCAAAATTAAAAAATGAACAATAGAACAACTAACCTTACAAAGAACAAAAGTTTAGTTTTAGACGTTTGCTTTGGTTCCTTTCAACTAAAATTTTCATTGTTCTATTTTACTTTTGGACCAAATTTGGTATTGGCCAGTTTATAACCAACAACATCAATCAAACTCTTCTAACAGAAAACAATTCTTCAAACCATTTGTTTACTTTTCAGGTTGAAACCAGTACAATTTGTTGACAATAATTTATCAAAAAAATTTTATATGAACGTCAATATTTATGACTCAATGATGAGAAACACTCGGATGTTCCAAGTTCCAACTACAGATGATACGGAACCACAAAAATGTTTTTTGTCAGTTCAATTCAACTTAGTACACCTGCACTGCAATCAGCTCGAGAGCCATGTGGCAAAGGGGATAATTTCCAATCACAAGTGATTGTCATTTAGACAAGATTTAGACAAATCATCGTTACATGGAATTCGTCCTAAAACGGAACTACTGTATGTGCTGAAAGAGAATTCCATTGTCTAAATACATTTGGAAAGAAATGCCACAAATAAGCATCAATTCCAGCTCTTAATTCTTTAATTGACTTTGGATGGGCCACGTCTACTTAGGGTTGCAGCACACAAGACCACTTTCAGTGGTCCATTTCAACTGCCTTTCAACCCTTTCCATAAAAAGTACATTACAACCACAACCCAACCAACCAGTCCCATATTAAGGCATGGGCTAGCAGCGCTGTAGCCCATCGCCCCCATTAGTTTTATACAGCCCCCCCATTTCTTAACTTTAACTTAACATGCTGTATTTATGTTTAAATGTATCATTTGTGGGTGGGCTTGTGGGCCCCCATTTTTCGCTTAGCCCAGGGCCCCAAGACGGTACTACAACCACGTGCAACTTCATTTTGCAGTCGAAAGCAACCCCCAAAAGTCGTCAGTGAGCCAAGGGCATTATATGGTGGGTTTCTAGTCTCTTTCTGCAGCTAGCGAACGTTCAGCAAGTGCAAGGCTTTGCTCAGCACTAAGGTTTCCCAATGATTCCCCACTTAAGTTCATCTGCTGCCCTTTGCCCTACCTTTTCTATTGCATATATGAAACTGAACTCCAAAAAGATTTCAAATTTGCAGATGATTTTCTTGTGATGTCTACTTATAGGAGGGTTTCTAGTAAAGATGCCACCTAGTAATACATTATTCTTCAGAAAAAAAACACGTTATCTTAAGTAGCGATTACACTGGCAACATTTACGGCAGAATTTACTGAGCTATGTGTTCTGCAATAAAGTGTGGTAATACTCTTTGCAAAAACTTGCAGTGGTTTTTTCTGCATACTGAGCAACTGCGAGCAACTGTGCAAGATACACACAGCATTAATTGTCTCATTTCTTGCAAGAAATGTTACCAGTGTGATCACCACTTTATAGAATTATAAATTCTATAAATACCTATCATGTTACTTACTCACTCTGCCAATTCATTAAAATAATAACAACTTCTATAAGGAAGCAACCAAAAAAAAAAGATGCCAGAATCCGACTAATGGTACTTTACCAATGCTTTTTTTTACTAAGAATGTCAGAACTCAATTCTAAGACAAAATAAAGACAAAAACTTCCAAATCAATTTCATAAAATTCAAACAGAAACTAACTCTTTAATGAATGGAAGATTAAAAAATGACCACAAAAAAAAAATACTTAAAAAAAATAAACTTCCTTTCAATATCAAAATAAATTTCTGTTCCTTGTCTTTCAATTTCTCAAGATGTATTCTCTGTATCTTCTAAGAAGACTGATTTTTATCCTCATTTAATTAGAAAACAAAAACAAAGCGAAGATTGACACTGGACTTCAATTAAGTAATTTGGAACACAAAACAGACCTTGAAATATATTTTCTTAATGTGCATTTAATATGTACATACAACCACAGTACTGTACATTTATTTGACAATTTGTATCAATTGTTTTTTTTTAAATAATATTTACAATTGGTAAACAAGAGTGACTGGTGAAAAAAAAACATGTCACTCCAAAAAAAAAAACCAATGCCAACATGTTTACAAAAGACTCAATGGTATTCCTAATTGTCTCTGTCGACTCTCTATTGGCAAGTGTATTCTTGAGTATCAGAAACTTGTAGCAGCTTCCTATTACAAAATGCAATACCATCCTGTTAACCAAAGTTACAGAACGGTATCAGATTAGAACTGGTTTGTACCCAATAAAATCAGAACTGAGCTTTTCAGTTACTCAGAAACCATTTCTCAACTGTTAAAACCTGTTAAAAACCAATATCAGCCCATTGTCACTCAAAAAAAAAAATGCAAACATGCTTACAAAAGACTACAAGGTATTCCTCCTAACTGCCAAAAAATCTCTATTAGCAAGTGTATGCCTGGATATCAGAAACTTGTACCAGCACAATACAATGCAATAATACCATATTGTTAATCGAAGTTATGGAATATCAGTTTGGAAAGTATCCTTAACAACTTGTCCAAACCCAAGTAAAATTGAAACTGAACTTTCAATTACTCAGAAACCATTTCTCAAACTGTTAAAACTGTTAGAAACCAGTACCTCCTCAGTAGATGGTAGTACCATGCTGCTGTTAACCAAAGTTACAGAACGGTATCAGGTTAGAACGTGTTTCTACTCAATAAAATAAGAAATGAGCTTTTCAGTTACGCAAAAACCCATTTTTCAAACTGTTAAAAACGGGTCTCAAGATAACCTGAAATGTACCAAAACCATTAACATACATGTATGCTGTACATTGAGACCACTATCAGTGAACATTATCCATTTGTAAAGTACCATTGTATATTTACAACTTGTTCGTCCTAAATCCGCTAGGAATATTGTACTAAGAATGTAAAGTGTACTAGAAAAGTCCAGAATGTACAAGAATAACGTTGATTCCTGGAAGTCCTTCTACAAAACTACCATTTTCCCGTAGATATAGCGACCAGAAATGAGCTTTCAGTTACTGAGAAACCCTTTTTCAACTGTTTAAAACAGGTCTCAAGATACCTGAAAATGTACCAAAACCGTTGTGACAAGCATATGTTGGATACTGTCACCAATATACCACTTTTACAACTTGTTATTATTGAAACAGCTAGGAATATAGTACGAAGAATGGCAAATGTACTAGAAAAGTCCAGAATATACTAGAATGGAGTTGATTCCTGCAAATCCTTGCGAAACTACCAGTTTTCCCATAAAATACCAGTTACTTTTTCATATTTTCTCACACACATTGATCAAATCTTTCAACGCACCATTGAAAAAAAAATCCTCCACTTGAAACTGGACTAAGTCGAAACCTGTTGACAAGAATATCTCCAGGTTCGACAAAATGTATAAATATCAGCAACAAAAACAGACGAAATCTCTTAAAAATTTCTCACCACAATTACCACCACCACCACCAGGACCTAGGATGGTTTTAATTATTTCTTGAAATTGTGTTTTTATTTTAAGTGCGTTAAAGATCGGCAACAATGTTGAGTATCTTCGGCCCGCTTAATGCCATCCTTAAACGGGATGATTCTGTAACGGACAATTTCACTTTCAAATTACATTATCGATTGACCACATTCCTTCTCATAGGATGTAGCGTTTTGGTCACTTGCAAACAGTTTTTCGGTGAACCCATAGTGTGTTTTACATCACCATCTAATGAAATACCCGAAAATGCCCTCAACACATTCTGTTGGATGCAATCAACATTCACTATTCCGAACTCCCTTCAAAAGAAAGTCGGTTCCGAAGTGGCTTATCCGGGTATCGACAAATACACTACGGATAAGGAACGTACCTTCCATCAGTATTACCAATGGGTCTGTTTCTTCCTTTTCTTCCAAGCGGCTTTCTTTTACCTTCCACATTTCGTTTGGAAGTTCTTCGAAGGAGGTAAAATCCGTCAGATCGTCCTCGGACTGAATTCTCCGATCATCGTCGAGAACCAGAAAGAAGACAGCATCGAACGTCTTTCAAAGTACCTGAAAGACTACATGGGAACGCATAACGGTTACGCTTTGGCTTTCGTAACTTGCGAGATCCTCAACTTCGTCAACGTTCTCGTACAGATGTACATGACAGACAATCTTCTAGGTGGCGAGTTTACGACATATGGCATGGATGTCCTAACTTTTGCTCGGACGGACCAAGAGAAACGAATCGACCCGATGATAAAGGTGTTTCCAAGAATGACCAAATGTACTTTTCATAAGTTTGGTCCATCTGGTGACGTTCAACGGCACGATGCTCTTTGCGTACTCAGCCTGAATGTCATGAACGAAAAGGTCTTTGTGTTTATTTGGTTCTGGTTCGTTCTTTTGGCTATTGCAAGTGCTGCGGCCGTCGTTTATCGTCTCGTTTGGGTTTTTCATAAAAATCTACGGATTCGTACTCTCGATCGAAGGCACCGATTTCAACTTCCGGAGAAATTCAATTTGGGCGATTGTCTTCTAATGCAATTCTTGCACAAGAATATCAGTCCGTTGCATTACAGAGAACTCATGAGAAAATTGGACCATGAAATACTAAGTGGTTCCAGCTTAAAACCTCCAAATGCTCCTTATCAGCATGAACATGCTCAAGGATATAGGTAAATCACGACAATAATAAAACACCAATCAATGTTTATTTTACGATGCTTTTATGATCCATGTGTAGCTAAAGTGAAACTTAAAACAAAAAAGCTTAACTTAAAAACTCTCCCATAAGACTTACAGAAAAATTGTCATACATCATGGTTTAAGTTTAACTTTATTTTAAGCAACGTTTCTTTAATATGAGAGGTTAAAGTGTGAATGTTTCTTGAATTTCTGTGATTAATCTTGTCTTTCGAGAAACTAGAAAGTGTTTTAGAAACTAGAAGGGTAGATCTAAGCTCAATCAGGATATTTTCAATGTTTGATATCTTTCAAAATAAGCTTTTTTATCTATAAAAAGTTTATTTTGAAATATATAAAACATAAAAAACACTATTAAGATGGTTTTTAAGGGTAAACTGCCCCCTCGAACTTTGACTTATCTATGTTTCCGGTGCAAAATTACGAGACACTTGAAAGTGTTTTAGAAACTAGAAGGGTAGCTCAATCATTTAATGGTATTTTCATGTTAATATATTTTGAAAATGAACAAAACTTAAAAGCAAATTCTTAATTTTTGTCTATAAAAAAGTTCATTTTGTGAAAGATATCATTAAACATGAAAATATCCATAAGTGATTGAGCTACCCTTCTAGTTTCTAACATTATAAAATTTCTTCAATTTAAAATCTGAATTTTTTTTTTCTTCTAATTTTTAAATCAATTCTTCTGAATATACATATTTATTTTGAACATTTTAAGAAGATAATTTTAAAAATAAACTATACAACTGGATTCAATTGCTGTATTTTTAAAACTAATAATTATAATAATTAAGATTTTTCCCTATTAAGCAATAATTACAATTAATTATTTAAATTACATTTTTTAAACACTTGAGAAATTTGATAAATAACTAAAATGATAAATAAATCGATAAAATGATTGTTTTAAGTTAAAAATTGTTTAAATTTTACAAACTTTTAATCATTTTTTTAATAATTTAAAGCGAAAGAGAGAAGAAAAAAAAAATCGATATTTTTTTTTTACATTCTTAATTATTTTTCCTTCGAAATTTATTAATAATAATTATTATTTATTGTTAATCAAATTTTAATTACAATTTTAAAAATCCAGTGACTCTCTTGGTCTCAGTGTGTGTTGACCGACTTTTATTAGGCCCAAATTCCAGAAGAAAATTAGGCATTTGAAATTCAGAACTTGTACCCTCTCAACAGGGTCCCAACATAGAAAAAAAAAACCTTGTTTAAAAGTATTTATTAAAACATGTTTTGTTTTTTTCTTTCTAAATAATACCTTGTACACACAAGTTAAATGAATTCAAATTAAATGTGTTTAGGTGAATTATACGGAATCCAGTTAAGGACATAAAGCAAATAAAAATTAACTTTATTATTAATATTTTAAAAATTGAAATACTAAATCAATATTTTGTCAATAGTTTCTATAGTCTATTTAAGTTAATTAACTCAATATTTTCAGGTTATTAACTGAATAAATTGAATTCGACATATTGTTTGTTCGCCCTTCACAGGGCTCTGTAGAACACACTTATTATTTAAATGCATTTAAATTATCAGGTGTGTGTACTAGGCATTAGAAACCTTTATAATATTTATAAGTCGAGGTTCAAATGCAAATGGTTTTGCCATCTTGAATTTCAACCTTAAACTATCATCCACTCAGGTGTGTTAATGTTTAATAAGGTACAATATAATATAATGTATGTCACCATAAAACTCGACCACATGTTAAAAGTAGTTTTATAGTTTTATATGTTTCTCTCTGTCCTTCAATTTCATGTGGATTTTTTTATATAATATAAATATTATAAATTACATTTTCATGTCGTGCTACTATTTCTGTTTGAATAGTTCTACTTACTTCCTCTTTTTTTATTCTACTCTCTTAAACTATTTTATAATTTGCTCAAAAAGAAAACAATAGTTGAAAAAAAAGCAATTGTAAAAGAGGCAATCACTTATAACAGGCAGTTAGAAAACGGGACGAACAGAAGTTGGCTCCGCCCTTTTTATGACGACTGGCAACTTCTAATTGGTTTGTTGTGTGGTTCGACGTTGAAAAGGGCGGAGCATGTAACGTCAGACTAAATAACCAACCAATTAGAAGTTGCCAGTCATCATAAAAAGGGTGGAGCCAACTTCTGTTCATCCCGATTTCTAATTGCCCGTTCACTTATATTAGTTGCCCCCATGTTACGATTTAAGTGAAGTTTTCAAACTGATTGTTCTGTCTTTCAGGTGCAAAATGAAGAGAAACTTGAATGTGTCTTATACCGTGTTCAAATTAATTCAAATTAAATGAGTTTAGGTGAACCCTGTTAAGGACATGAACCCAAATAAAAATTGACATTATTATTAATATTTTAAATTGAAATACTAAATCAATATTTTAATGTCAATAGTTTAAGTTAATTAACTCAATATTTTCAGATTATTAACTGAATAAATTGAATTCGACATATTGTTTGTTTGTCCTTCACGGGGCTCTGTAGAACACGTTTATTATTTAAATGCATTTAAATTATCAGGTGTGTACTAGGTATTAGAAACTAGAAGGACACCTCAATCACTTCAGGATATTTTCACGTTGATATCTTTCAAAATAAACATTTTATGTCAAGAGTTTGAAAATAATCCAACTCTAAAGACAATATTTTTTGTTAATATTTGTCTATAAAAAGTTTATTTTGAAAGACATCAGAGTCATAAAAATGGCTACCACTCAACTCAATTTACTCTTTTAGATTGAACTGTGAATTTAGATAACCAACATTTGGGTTTCTCAGCTAACAAACCTTTTATACTTAAGTCCAGCTCACCATACCAACAAGGCCCAGCAATCTCATAGTCTGGGGCTTTCATAAAAGTCTACCAGGCTCACAATTGCCCAGGGACAGGATTTTTTCAAAAGCCTACTTATGTCCACCCGGGCTCATGAACTGGGTTTTTTTCTTCTTCTCAAAAATCATCAATATCTAACCAGGGCCCATGAAACTCACAAAACCCTTGGACATTTTTCATATATTTCTGAGCTCAGGGTCTAGCCCAGACCATGGGTTATTGACCTTTTGTCTCTACTTTGCTACCTTGCCACCTTTTGGTGGCAAGGTAACCTCAAGTTTTCTCCAAAAATAAGAAGAAAAAAAAACATTTGAAGAAAAGGTTTTTAAAAAGTTTAAAATGAACAAAACTCATCCAGTCATCATCATCATGATCATCAGATGTGAACCACAATAGTTCCCCCCCCCCCCCCCCCAAAAAAAACTAAAGAAGTCACCTTCAGAAACCAGTTTAAAAAAAGTTACCAGGACCAAACTTTTTCATTTTTGAGACGGGGGTCTGAGTAAACTTAAAAAAGGCTCAAATTCAAGAAAAAAACATTGCATTTTGAACTTCAACTTTGTACCGTTTCTGACCAGGTGTGCAAAATGAAGAAAAACTTCAAAGTGTTTTAGAAACTAGAAGACATAACGCTCAATTTTAATGTGGGTATCTTTCAAAATAAACTTTTTTATGTCAGTTTGAAAATAACCTATTGAATATGACCTAAGGTATCAACATGAAAATACCCGTTAGGTGATTGAGCTACCCTTCTAGTTTCTTAAAACACTTTAAAGTTTCTCTTCATTTTACACCTGAAAGACAGAATTATCAGAAGCCCCCACTTAAGTTTCAATTCTTGAATTTGGTCCTTTAAAGTTTTTTACACCTGAATTCATACCAGGAGGAGGAGGATGGGGTGGGTTAAAACCCTCTTAATTCATCCTTACACCTCCTCCCTTCTCTCTATCCATCTATCCTTACAACATTCCATCATGATTCTTTCTATCTTTCTGTCTCTCTGTGAAGGTCAGTTAAAAGGGTGGTAGTGGTCACTTTTTATTTGAACCAATCAGAAAGCGTTCACATTAATTAAGGAGGAAGGTAAGGGGGAGGAGGAGGAGGAGGAGGAGGGTTCATCACAATACATGTGTGCACGTGTGAGTGCAATGGCCTAAAACACACACAGTGAACACAAAACACAACAAGGCGAGACAACAATAATAATTATACCCCTGAAGAAGCAAAAAAAAAATGAAAATACAATAGAAGTCAAAAAGACAAAAGCATCGGCCATCTTTTTTTAAAAAAATCTCTCTCTCCCTCCATGTCTATCGTTCATTTTTTCTCTACATTTCTCTCTCTCTCTCTCTCTCTCTCTCTCTTTCCCTCTCTATACTTTTTTCTTTCTCTCCATTTCTCTCTCTCTCTCCGTCTTCCTTTCTCCCTCCATCTCTCTCCCTCAATAACTACATCTATTTGTTTTTCCCTCCATCTCTCGTTCATTCTTCCTCTCCATTTCTCTCTCTATCGCTCATTCCTTCTCTCCATTTCTATTTTTCCCTCCATCTGTCTTTCTCTCTTTCTACATCTCTCTCCATGTCTATTCGTTCATTCTTTCTCTCTCTCTCTCCCTCTCCATCTTTGTCTCCATTTCTTCCTCCCTAAATATCTCTCTCTCCATCTATTTCTCTCTCCTCTATAACTCTCCATCTATTTCTCTCTCTCTCTCTCTCTCTCTCTCCAGCTATCATATCTCTAAAACTCATTGAAATAAAGCAGACAGGCAACTTGTTGACACAAAATTACAGACAATTGTTAATTTTTGAAATAAATTGTTGACCCATTTATTTTTTTTAGGTAATTTATTTGTTTACTACTTTTAAGAAGAAGAAAAAAATCATTATGCAAATTATTACAGAATTATCCTGTTTCTTATTCATAAATTTGGATCATAATTATTATTCCAATTAATGCACCTTTTTTGGTTCAAAAGTACACAGAAAATTGTACTTCTATCAACTGGTACTTTGTATTTAGGCCAATTAAAATTGTCTTTTCAAAAACAACTTTTTAAGATAAAACTTTTAAAAAACGTTTTAGAAACTAGAAAAGTAACTGCGCATCACGTTTTGAGTACTTTGCAGAAGTTAACACTTAAAGAGAAATTGAACGTGGGTTAGAAACTAGAACAGTAAGTAGCTCAATCACTAATAGCATTTGCATGTTTGATATCTTTCAAAATAAACTTTTTATTGACAAAAATTTAAAAATATCAACTTAAAGGTGGTTTATAGATATTTATTTTGTCTTTATCTTCCCAGATGGCGCGCCTGTGTGGCTATTATGTTCAATAAGAGGTCTATTTGCCACCCTTTGGTTTTGAAAAAAAAATTATATTTTTCAAGTGAACGTTTTTCAGAATAAACATTACGAAAAAATTCAAAGTGTTTTAGAAACTAGAATAGTTGGCCATAATGCTAAAAGTTTTTTCACAGGTTTGAAAAAGGCGAAAATAGTTTTTCATGAAATGTCTGTCAATGGAAAAAACGTGTCCCTTTCAAACTGCTATAAAATGTTTTTTTTTAAGATATTTGCCACGAAAAAACTTTTAAACATAGCCTTTAACCATTCTAGTTTTGAAAACAATTTGAATTTGCTTCTAAAAAAACGTTTATTTGATGTTTTTGCATGAAAATTTTTACAAAAAAACGGTCTACGGAGCATAACATTAGCCACTGCAGTGGCGCCGTCTGGTGAGACAAAAGCAAAATAGATATCTATAGAGCCGCCTTAGAGGTAATTCATTTTACTCTTCTAGCATCTTAAAAGTTTAAACTTCTTAAAAAGTTGTTTTCAAAATGAATAACTTCCAATATTTTCAACTTTATTGTTTGATTTTCTTTGATGTCCTGCCTTATTTTGGACATTCTAAAGGGCCTGAATTTAGGTGTGTCCACAACCACCACAGGTATAAAAGGGCTCTTTTACAAACCTACACACCTTTATTATTATAATCCTCTCCACTCTTTGAATAAAAATAGTTTATTATTCACAATATCCTTTTTTTTTCGATCACTTTCTCCATGTTATTTTATAATAACATCTGTTCAATTTACAGAAAACTCAATAGAAATCCTCTCTCTCTCTCTCTCTCTCTCTCTCTCTCTCTCTCTCTCTCTCTCTCTCTCTCTCTCTCTCTCTCTCTCTCTCTCTCTCTGTCTCTCTCTCCTATTTAATTCCAATATAATAAATTGCCACATTTGATTTCTCCTCTCTCCTCCTACTCCTCCTATTTGAACAACATTAAACAGTCAAAATAACTTTTCTGTTATTATCTAGTCAGTTAAGTGGTTTAACCTAGTTTAGCAACTGAACCAATCACTTTCCATCACCACCAACCTCTAATGATTTCAAACACTTTATTAAAAGAGAAAATTACCTTATTAAAAAAGAACTTTGATGACTATTAAAAAATTACAATTGTATTTTTGTGTATATATGTATATATGTAAGTTACTGTCAATCTGCGGAATCAGTCAATCTGCAGAATGCCTAGAATATCTGCAAAAGCAGCACCCAAACTACTAGTCCGAATCTGCAAAATTCAATACATTTTAGGTGTTGAATTTTGCAGATTCACTAGCAGAGAGGTTGGGTTGTTTTGCAAATTGGCCTAGGCAATCTGCAGATTGACTGATTCCGCAGATTGACAGTAACATATATTTTGATGTGTGTGTGTGAGTGGGATGTGTGGGGGAGGGAGGAGGGGGTTAGGACGGAATAGGTCTAATAAAAGAAACCTCATGTCATGAATCTCTTTTTATTCCTTGTGTTTCTTAATTTTATAATGACGAAATTAACAAACCATCTATTAAATTTAAAATACATTACAAGTCTTGTTTATTTCCATCACTGACTTCTCTCTCTATTTTTGTTTTTATGTTTTATAACCCTCTCTCACTCTTTGAAAAATATAAAAAAGGAACCGTCTAAATTTCACTTTTTTAACAATTGGTTAATTTTAATTTGGTTGTAAGTTCAAAACTTCCCGACTTTAAAAAAAATATACAAGTGAGGAATTTCATAGAGCAATAGACTGTTATCGAAGTTATCGGATGCATGGTTCATTCCTCCAATTGAAACAATTTATTTCCCTGACCAATTGTAATTATATTTTTGCTTTGCATAAATGCTGATTTTTTTTAGAACTCTTTGATTATATTTTCTTTTCATTTCCGGTATTTAAAAGGCATTAGTAATGTATTTTACTCTTCTAGTTTGTAAAATAATTTCAATTTCCTCTTATTACAAGCTTAAAAGCTTTTAATAAGAGGAGGATGGAGAATAATCAACAAGACTTCTAGTTTCTAAAAAAAACTTTCAATTTCTTCTAAAATGTAGAATAATCAACAAATCCTCTTCTAGTTTCTAAAACACTTTCAATTTCCTCTTAATACAGCTTTTAAGATGCAGAATAATTAACAAGACTTCTAGTTTTTTAAAAAAACTTTCAAATTTCTTCTAAAATGTAGGATAACCAACGAACAAATCATATTCTAGTTTATAACTTAGAAGATATTTCCACAATTTCCTCTAAAAAGGCAAAATAACCAACAAATCGTCATCTGGTTTTTTTTTTTAAAAAAAAAACTTTCAATTTCCCCAAATGCTTTTAAGATGCAGAATGACAAATCCTCTTCTAGTTTATAAGACACTTTCAATTTCTTCTTAAATTTGCTTCTAAGATGCAGAATAACCTACAAATCCTCATCTAGTTTATAAAAAACTTTCAATTTCTTCTTAAATTTCCCTTTAAGATGCGGAATAACCTACAAATCCCCTTCTAGTTTCTAAAACACAGAATAACCAACAAATCCTCTTCTAGTTTATAAGACACTTTCAATTTCTTCGTACTGTTTATGACCACAAACCAAGTGACCAATAATACCCTAAAAGGCCAAATTCAAGACAGACACTTATCACTTTAACTTCCACTTGAACCCTCTAAGCAGGGTTCCACAGTTCAGTAAAACCCAATTCAATGAATATTCTCTCAACAAAACAAAGAGTTTTTCTTATATTGAAAACTCTGTTCAACTTCAGAGAGTTCAAAGTTCAAGTGCTAAGTATCCTTCTTGAATGTGAAACCACAGAGAACACTCAATATGTTTTTCGAATATTTAAAAATAATAACAACAGGTGGTTACAATCAAGACTCACTCTCTCTCTCTCTTTTCAATTATTATTAATAACTATCAAGATATGGTTTATTATTTATAAATAATAAACACCATTTACATATTTCGTTTTGTCTAAAAAAGAAAATTGAGAAATATTTTTCTCTCATTTTCTGAGGGAGAGAGAGATTTTCACCCTTGGTAACTAAGCCTACAGGCAACGGTGGAATTTATCAGTGGGCTTCTAAAAGCATTTTACTACAACAACTAAAACTTCCCAAGTTCCCCTTAAATCTCTCATATCCCCTTCTATAAAAAAACTCCCCCTTAAAAGTGCTGTCTACTGAAGCATTCAACCATCCAACCCCCCCCCCTCCCTCCCTTTAGAAACTCTTCCATTTTTTTTTGTAACAAAAACTTTATAACAAAAAAAAAAAAAGGTTTCCAGAATGATCTAAGTGATTTCCTAAAACTCCTGAAAGTAGAAATAACCACCTGGTGGAACCCCCCGTTCCCAATTAAAAGCCTTTTCACACGAAACCATTACTGGTGGCCTGAATTCGACTGCAAAATGTAGTCAGTGAGTCGACTTTTGTTGTAGTTAACTCAACAACTCTCGAGCACGCAGTTGTTGACCCGACAACAAGCCTGATTAATATTTTGCAGTCGAATTCAGGCCACCAGTAATGGTTTCGTGTGAAAAGGCTCTTATAACTAGGCTTGACACCTTGTGGAGGACAGTCCTCCATTCGGAAGAAATGTCCTCCAGCCAGGAGCTTCCTCCACGAACGTATTTAAGTTTTTATAAAAATTTATTGTGTGGAGGACACGTTTGCCTTTGTGGGGTACGGTCCTGGCCGGAGGACATTTCTTCCGAATGGAGGACTGTCCTTCACAAGGTGACAAGCCTACTTATAACTGTGTTCAGACTGGCACTTAATACTGTACTGAATTCCCTGATATCAATCCAATTGAACACCTGTAGGATGCATTGGAGCGACGAATGCCCTGCATAGTGACACAAAGTAACAACATACAGTGTCTCGTGTGACGCGACACTTAGGACCTTAGCACACAAGACTCCTTTTTGACTGCAAAATGAAGTCGTATGTGGTTGTGCTGTGGTTACAAAGCTTGCAACGTATTTTCTATGAAAAGAGTCCGAAAAACTGAAAAGTTGTCAAGAGCTTTTTTGGCTAAACCCCCCCACTTCATATTGCAGTTGAAAAGTGGTCTGTGTGTGTGTTCAATCCTTAGGCTCAAATTCAAGAAACGAAACTTGGCATTTGAACTTCTACTCTCAGAACAGGGTTCCAAATACAGAAACATCCTGTTCACGAAGAACTCAACAAAACAGGACTTTTCTACGTAGGAATCTCATTCTGAGGGTTTCAAGTTAAGTTCAAGGGCCAAGTTTCCTTCTTGAACTACAGACAGTTAGAAATCGGTCAGAACTTCAGTTAGCTCCGCGCTTGTTATGAAGACCGGTAACTTCTAATTCGCTGGTTATGTAGTCTGACGTTGAAAAGGGCGGAGCATGTGACGTCAGACTACATAACCAGCCAATTAGAAGTTGCCGGTCTTCATAACAAGCGCGGAGCTAACTGAAGTTCTGACCGATTTCTAACTGCCTGTCTTGAACTTTTTGCCTTTAAGAGAGCCCCCCCCCCCCTCCTCTCAAACTTTTCTCAATTCCTCTGCGCCATATTTGAAGATGAGAAATTCTGATGTAATAATAAAAGACTAATTGTGTTTTCTTGTGTTTTGTTTATTTTCAGAGATTTCGACATCCCAGACAAAAGTCTTGTATGAAGAAATAAATAACGACCAAATGGATTCATGGATTCTTTTTGGATTCAACTATTTTTCTTTCCTTTTTTTTTTTTATAAAATTAACTTCAAGTTCAATTTTTCATTCTTCTTTTAAGAAATAAATTTCATAAGAAAAAAACCAACATATAACCTGTTCAAGATTAAAGATGTAGTGGCATCATCAGTCTTACTCATTAAGAGGCTAGAAGAGTAATTGTCAGACATTATTTTTAAAATAAACCGTTTTATCACAATTTTTTCATTACATTTTTATATCTCCCATTATTGTCATATAAACGTTTAATTTTTAAAATATTGAAACTAGAAGAGTAAAACAATTGCTTTAAAAGTCATTTCATGACGATATTTTTTCAAAATGAACATTTTTTAGAGAAGTTTGATAATTTTTGTTTTCAAAACTAGAATGGCAAAAGATTATGTTAAACATTTTTTCATAACAATATCTTAAAAAATAAAACATTTTATATTTTAGTTTGAAAAAGACCCGTTTTTTGATTTTTCCATTGACATTTCATTGAAAAATTATTTTAGCCTTTTTCAAACTTGCTCATAACAAGTTTATTTTGAAAGATATCATCATGAAAAAAAACTTTAAGCATTATCGCAAGCTATTCTAGTTTCTAAAACACTTTGAATTTTTTCGTAATATTTCTCCCAAAAAACGTTTTCTTGAAAAATATAAATTTTCTCAAAACCGCTGGTGATAAGAAGAGACCTCTCTCCTATAAAACAATAATAACTACTGCGGTGGCGCCATCTGGAGAGGATGAAAACAAAATAAATATCTATTCAGCCACCTTAAGTGATTCAAACTAACACACTTTTCAATTGTTGCTTCTTCAGAATAACCAGTTTCAAAAATCAGCTTGGTTATAAAAAAAAATAGGGATGGGCCATTCGAATCCTCGAATTTTGAAAATTATTCGAGATTCGAAAACTCGAATCTTGGCGCTTTTTTCGTCTTTCGAATCTTTCTCGAATCCTAACCTTTAAAAAAGTGTTAAAACTTTTGCTAGAAGCGGTTCACTAACATAAAAACCGGCGATTGTTGCAATTTCGGTGGTCGACCAGGATCACCAATATTATCAATCACCTTGTGGCGAGCCTGAGTGAAGCCACACTTGTTTTTTATTATTATTAATAATTTAATATTTAATATTATTTCATTTATTTGTATCTTCTTAATGAATAATATAGGATTCTTATATATGAAGGATTCAAGAGATTCGAGATTCGGGCGATTCGACGGATTCGAGAATCTTTTAGGATTCGGATTTGAGAAAATTTAGGATTCGTCCCACCACTAAAAAAAATCTTTTACTCTTCTAGTTTGTAACAAACTTTTGAAATTTCTTCTAAAAAAAATCACTTTTAAAATATTTTACAAAACTTGCTTAAAAATCATGTATTTTTTTTTGTTCCTAAAACTTTTAAGTTAAAAACTACATTTGGAAAATAAATAACTTTTTAGAAGTAACTTTTTTTTTTCTACATGAAAAAAAATTCAGAGGGGGTCCCTCTCCCTATTTCATGAACCCCTTGTACAGCCCCTTCTCACGGGGCCCCCACCTATTTACCCCACGGGATACCTTTTCTTTTAAAACACTTAAAAAAATTTAAAATTCTACAAATGATGCAAGCAAATCCAACCTCTCTCTCTCCATCTCTCTCTCCTTTCTCATTCTAGTCTCTTATTTTTTCTTCTATAGAAATTCTACAAAAAAAAAGAATCCATCAAAAGACTGGAATAGAGTGAAAGAGAGAGGGGGGGGGGGGGGTGGAGAAACTTTTGAAACTTTTTTTTTTTGTATTGAGTTGTCCCCCTTCCCCTCCTCCTCTCCTCCCACCAGATGGCAACAATATTAATTACAAAGGGACGGATTGTAAAGAGGGTGGAGCTCCAAACTAATAAAACTTAATAGCCATTGGTGCAAAGAACTTTTTTTTGTTCTTCCCTATGGTTCAGCCCCTCTCTAAAAGGTCCGGCCCACTTCAAAAAAATAAACTTTTTTGTGTGGTGGCCATTTTGATGTAACTAATATGAAATACAGTTTTACTATAGTAACTTTATAGTAAAGGCTGTGTTTTTTTTGTCCAAGCGTAAAAAGAAGAGAAAAAGTTTTCTTCATAAGTTTTTCAAAACAGAGAAAAAACTTGAGGGAAGGTCATTTTGGGACACACATCTCTCAAATCATAAATCCAATAATCCATCTCTCTCTTTCTTTGTGGTAAGAGAAGAGATGATACTCAGATGATACCTTTGGTATCTCAGGTAACAATAGCAACAAGTTAGGTTGAAATTCAGCATCCAAGAGATTTAAGATTAAAACAAAAAGCATCATCTAAGAATCCAACAAGTTGGAGAAAATCCAGAAAATCCAAGAAAAATCTCGGAATCCATCTCTTCTTGACTTGATATAAAATCATTAACCAAAAGGTAGGACCTTATTTTTCTCTCTTTTGAATTTTAATACCCTTTCATTTTTGATTTAAAATTTCATAATTAAAACTCAAAATAAACGTTTTTTTTTTTCTTAAAAGTTTGAAAAAGTCCTTTTTTTTTTCTCTCTCGCGAATTTTTCAATTTACTAGGAAAAAGCATTTTTAAATTTTAGCCATTCTACTTTTTAGAATAAACTTTTAAGATAATTTTTTTAAACGTTTTAGAAACTAGGCATAGTCGCAACGCAAGTATTTAAAATATTTTCATGATGATATCTTTCAAAATAAACTTTTTAAACAAGTTTGAAAAAAAGTCTTTTTTTTTTCTCGCTCATTTCCATTTACAACAAAATCATTTTAAAATTTTAAACATTCTACTTTTTAGAAAGTTTTAGAAACTAGCATAGTCGACGGATGTGTTAAAAGTACTTTCATGATGATATCTTTCAAAATAAACTTTTTCTAAAAAGTTTGAAAAAAAAAATCCTTTTTTCGCGCCACTTCAATTTAATAAAGCGTTTAAGAATTTTGGCCATTCTACTTTTTAAAGTAGAATGGATTTTAGATGGTCGACAGATGTGTTTAGGTGTTTTATGACGATATTTTTCAAAATAAACTATTTGAAAAATGTCATTTCAGTATAACTGTAATATTCACTCATTCTTTTCAAACTTATATAAAAAGTTCATTTTAAACGATATCGTCATGAAAACACTTTCGGTCGATTCATTTGCTATTCTACTTATTTAAAAAAAATTAAAACTTGTCTTTAACAAGTTTATTTTGAAAAAATATCATCGTGAAAACGACTCATTTTCTAATTCTAATTTCGAATAATATATTTCCATCTTTTTCTCCTCGAAATTTCATTCTAAAAAAAAATCTGAATGAACAAAATTTGTTTTAGAATTTTATTCATTCAGCTTTTTAGAATGAAATTTGGAGGTTTTAATCGTTGTTTTTCAAAGTAAATTAAAGTGGGTTAAAAATGATATTTTAGAACTTTTATAAAAGGTTTATTTTGAAAGATATCGTCATCAAAACACTTTCAGTTAATTCAAATGCTTTTCTAGTCTCTAACAAACTTTCGATTTCATCTACTAGGGGGCCTAACTAAACTTTTGATGGGGGTTTTTTTTTTGTATTTTAGGTAAAACGAAGATCCCGAAAAGATGTTGGACCTATTCGGTTCGTTGAGAGCGGTCATCAAGCGCCATGAGATCACAACGGACAACGCCATCTTTAAATTACACTATCTATTCACTACGATCGCTCTAATCGGATGCAGTTTCATGGTGACAGCCCGTCAATATTTCGGCAATCCGATCGACTGCATTCAAAACGATGGAATTCCCTTCATTAACACCTATTGCTGGATCCATTCCACGTACACGATGCCAGCGGCTCATCACAACGTCATTGTGGGCGAAGATGTCGCTCACCCTGGAGTTATCAACTCTCGAGGTCAACTGAACGAACGAAAATTCTACGCTTACTATCAGTGGGTTTGTTTCGTACTCTTCTTTCAGGCAATGCTTTTCTACGTTCCGAGATTCCTCTGGAAGATGTGGGAAGGTGGACTCTTGAATACGATCATCCTCGGAATGCACATCGGCATCATTCCCGAAGAAGACAAAGCGAACCGTAAGAAGGTTCTCATCGAGTATCTTTTACGACACTACAGACGTCACAGCCTTTATTGCATCAAATATTTCTTTGCCGAATTTCTCTGTCTCGTAAATGTCTTCTTCCAGATGTATCTCATGAACCGATTTCTGAACGGACAGTTTATGGATTACGGAAGTGAAGTTTTGGCTTTTTCCGAAATGGATCAGGATTCTCGATCCGATCCGATGGTCTTCGTCTTTCCACGTATGACCAAATGTCTTTTCCATTCTTTCGGTACTTCCGGAGATATTCAACGTCACGATGCTCTCTGTATTCTACCGATGAATATCGTTAACGAAAAGATCTACATCTTCCTTTGGTTCTGGTTTCTCATTCTGGCCGTTTTAACTTCGATTCTCATCTGTTATCGTATCTTTATCTTGGCTTTTCCACGTTATCGACCTCAGATTCTTCACGTAAGATGCCGGTTTACTCCGACGCCAACTCTGAACGCAATTCTTCGTAAGGCAAACCTCGGAGACTGGTTCCTCTTCTATCTACTCAGCAAGAATCTCGATCCGATCATTTTCAGAGAGGTTGCCACCGAACTCGGAAAGAAACTCGAGACCGCAGAGAGCAATAACCCATAAAAACTACAAAATTCCTAAAGAACCCGCAACCTTTCTCCCCTTAAAGAGACTCTAAATCCCGATTGAGACCCAAGAACCATTTGAGAGTCTTTCGAACCCCTTCGAAAATACATTGAACACCGTTTAACACGAAAATGGATAAAACGAAATATATTTTCAGTCCGGTTTCTTAGAATAGCATAAACAATTCTTTCTTTTAACACGAAATTCGTTTAACACGAACAAAAAAACCGGTCCATTTTGTGTTAAACGGTTTCCATTTGTATTTTAGAAAAGTAACCCTTTTCCAGACAGGTGTCAAATGTTATTATTTCAATTGAAAACAAGTTTCAAACACGACTTTTGGCACACCATGTATCAATATGGACGATGACCTTCATAACTCATAAAGTCACGCCCATTCGCATTTGTTAGGGGCGGATTTGTTAGGGGCCCAAATTTTTAGAGGCCCATTTTTGGATCCCCCAAAATGGAGGAGTTTAATGCAGTTGAATCTCAACAAAATAAAAATTCTATGCTTTTTAAAAAAAAAAAAATTGGTCTATTTTGTGTATTATTGATAGACAAGCAGCGCCATCTATATTATCGTGTTCATATATTTGTTTATTTTTTTTGTTTGTTTTTATGGCTTTAATTAAAATAAATAAAAAAACAAAAAAATGGTGTTTATATCGAAAAAAAAAATTATAATGGAAAATTAAAATAATTTTTATATATGAATATTTGTTTTCGTCATAAAAGTATTTTAAAATTATGAAATTTATTTCTTGCTTTCGTAATTTACGATAAATATCAAGTTTTTCTTAAAAAAAAAAACCGGTTTTAAAAAGTTCAATAAACTTTTCACAATTTTTATCTAAAGTTTCGTGTATTGCACGTACAAACTTTCAATCATTTTGCAACTTTTCATAATCAGACAATCTGAATCTATAATCCATGACCTCAGTTTTTTTTATCAGAACGCCACCTGGCGTTACTTTTAAGAAGTTAACAACTGTAGGCAATACAGCAGCGGGACACACAGGCCTCTCTAGACAGCTTCAGAATTTCTTTGGCCCCGCCCTTTTATGCGCGTCAGACCAAATATCAATCAATTAGAAATAAAAAGGGCGGGGCATGTGACATCAGACCCAGTAACAAACCAATTAGAAATTGATGACGCTCATAAAAGGGCAGAGCCAAAGAAATTCTTAACCTGTCTACAGATGCCAGTGCGGCACACTCGTTAAAGTTGCTGCTAATTCTTGTCTTTCAAGTTCAAAACAAAGAGAAACTTGAATGTGTTTTAGAAACTAGAAGAGCAGTTCAATCACATAAGTATATTTTCATGTTGATATCTTTCAAAAACAAGCTTTTTATGCGAGTTTCTAAATGACCAAACTTTAATCAGACGATATTTTTATAATTTTTGTCTATAAAATGTTTATTTTGAAAGATATCAACAAGAAAATACTCTAAAGTGATTGAGTAACCCTTCTAGTTTCTAAAAATATATCAAAGTTTCTCTTCATTTTGCACCAGGTTTTCATAAAATAAAACCTGATTCCCATAAAAAAAAGTAATGCAGAAGGTAATGCAAGGCCGCTGCTACTTAAGCTACTACGCATGCGCATTTGAGCACTGCACATGCGCAGTAGCGAACGGCCTTCATTATTTTATGGCATGAAAAGGGCCTTACAAACACTACAATGCCCTTATGATCTAAAAAGCCCATATATAAAAACCTACAGAATCAAGTCTATAACTAGTGGCGCCACCAGGTTCAATGCATTATGCAATAAATAGCACAGAAAACAAGTCCTAAGATATCAAAAAATGTAATTTATCGTTCAGAAATCTAATATTCAAATTAACTTTGCTAAAAAAAATGGAACAAAATCAACTAAGTTCATGTGTCTAGACATTTAAATTTGTAATAAAAAAGAAAACTTCAAACAAACTTATTTGCCAAAATTGTGTTAAAACGTGTAACTGTGGCGCCATCTAGTAGCGCATGAGGCTCTCCTCACAAGTTTCACACTAATATCACAATTCAAACATGAGCGGCAACACACATAGAACGTCCAATCAAACCCAACCCCCCCTTTAATACATCAATGAACTTAACCATTACGAAACCTTCACTGCAAATAATGGACGAGTTCATTAAAAATGCGATGGGGATGACAGGAAAAAAATATCCCCCGAAATTAAAACACTAAAGCAGGACAAAAATAAAAGCATAATTACCTCTTGCTGATGTCAACAGAACAGGAGAACATGTAAAAATAAATTATCTTCGCGTAAAAAATCTTTTTTTGCGATAAAACTCAAAACTTTCTGCACAGAAAACGCGATTTCTATTACGCCATTTACACTTCAATGAATAGGAGAAATACATAACTGACCTTTGAAGCACTGAATTTGGCTTAATAAGTTACAGAAGTCAATGACAGGGGTAAACTAAAATGGCGACTACCGCCATACACGTCAATACTAACACGCCATATTACTTACACCCTATACGCGTCCTAAACAAAACGTCATGTCTGCGCAGTTCATTCGTAAAAAACCAAGAGTGCGTAAACAATACTCTTTACATAAAATAATTGAAGATCATCATAGGCATAACGATGTATTGAAATCAAACATACAAATATACGAATATGGCGCATAAGCAAAATACGTCAATAAAAAAACGCCATATTCGTACAACCCTAGAAAACAAAAATGTTGCTTCAACGAAATGAAATCCTGACTCCAATGCTAAAAGCCGCCTTCATTTTTGAAAACCAATCATAAACACGTTTTGTCTACTGATAATAATCGACTAATGAAATGCAAGCTTCAACTCATAAGAAATTGTGACGACACAACATACGTCATACTTCGCGCATTTATTATAGTACATAAGTTAACATAAATTATGTTAATGTAATGAAAAATTATATTTAAATACAATAAAAATATTAAAAAATTGCCAATTTCTTACCAGTATTTCTTGAATTTTGTTCACCTTGAATTGCTTTTTCGTATGCTTTTAGATCCGCTATTTCTTTTTCTTTCGTAGTGATTTTTTGCTTTACTTGAGATGCAATTAATTTGTCGCTAAATTGAAAGCAAAGAAAACGATTAGAAAAAGAAAAAGTCCATTTAAAAGCAACTGTTGAATATCTAGTGACGTCACGTCCATAAATAAATATGGAAATGAAGTAACCAATTATTCAAAAATTGCATAGCTGAAAAGTTTAAAAACATAGTTCGCAACTGAATGCGAAAGAATGCGTTGAAATGAACCCTATATTTACACTTTGAATCTGAACATGAAATTTGAACACAAACAAACTTGTCAATTTGCCTTTTACCTGCTTTGATTTCTTGATAGAGCCGACTGTAACCTTTTCAACTCCGATTCCGCTCTCCGAATATCTTCCGACACTTTAAACGACTAAAATAACAATAATAATTAATCGTTACAATCTTTAACGAACGACAAAAACTTCCGAAACTCAACAAATCACCTGAGTGTTTAGGTTCTTTACGGTCACTTCCTTTAGTTTCATCGTCGTTAACGACGAACCTTCCGACGACAGTAAACAATTTGACTTTCCAGCATCGTGATTCTGTTTTTGTTTCGTAGCGAGCTTCTCGTTGATGAAATCAAATACGGAAGATTTCTGCGCACGATCGTAACCATCTATGATTTTTTTCTCTTCCTTCCGTTGCCTCTTCTTTAGTTTCTTCTCAACGTGTCGTTGATCTCGATTCTCGGCTCTCTCTCGCAGCTCCATTATCTTGTCGAGAGACTTTCCTAAAATAGATTTACGTTAGAATCATATTCTTTAGGTTTTTCAAAAAAAAAAAAGCCACAAAACGACCTGGAGGAAGAGCAACTGCTTCGATCGGCTCCGTTCTTCCCTCTCCATTCTTTCCGAGTCCCATTCTGTAATCGTAACGAAAAAAAAAAAACACCTGATACTTAAATAGTTCCGTATAAATCTAGATTTCTAACTCATTGTTTTCTCACCCTAAAACGTAACCCATTTTAGCCATGAGTTTAGATCCAATTCCCTACAAATGAAAGCGAATTCAGTTAAAAACTCTTAAAGGAATTTAATGACCAATCCATAGCAAGTTGACAAAACGGAAATTCAGTGTTTCACGATAAATTGGCGACAATTCTAAAACATTTCTGTGACTTTTATGTTTTGTTTTGTCTGCAATTTAACAAACTATTCCATGTTTAAGGCTCAAGTCGGTAAACATCAAAAGGTTTTTGTTTTGTCTCAGTATTACACAACATTTTCTCAAATTTGTGTAGTGTGGAGTCTGTGGACGTTTAGTATTAAAACAACAACAGAACAGTTGCGTAGTTTAATTAAGAAAGCTATAGAAAACAAACAAAAAACCCAATTAATTTGTGCTGTGTCACAAATTTGTTGTTGTTTTGTCTTGAGTATACTGCTGACAGTTTTGTTTTGTTTTCAAAATCTGCTTTTTCTGACGTTTTTGTTGTGCTTTTGTCTCAAACTCATGTTGCACTTTTGTCATTATTGATGTGGATTGACCACAAAAAATATCAGTTTTCAAATTTATACTCTCGTGTGTTTCTCCCATTGTCCGAGAGCTTGCGATGTCGGAGTTGTCGAAATCCAAACTGCGACAGGCAACCGATCATCTCGATCGTCGTCATCTGTAGATCCGTCGCTCGTGTCCGATTCGGAATCACTTTCGGATGACATTTCTAAGAAAATAAAACCAAACCTTGAGTCGTTTTTATAAATCAGCCATTGCAAAATATACAAATGAAATAGAAAAAAATTCTGGCTTTTTTTGTATTTCAGAAGCAACAATAATGAGTTAATATTTTCAAAAAAATAAACTATTTACAGCAATTTAAAATTACTAGTTTTCGATTTTTTTGGGGGGGTTGTGAAATATAAGTCTTATAAAAAATACAAATTGTTAATTTTAGTTTTTTTTTTGGCAAAATATCGTTCAGTTTCGTAAATTTCAATTTTTAGAAAACACACAACTAAACAAACAAACAAACCCTGTGGTAAAACATCTTCCAATTGTAGCATAACTTCCTCATCATAACTCCGATACTTGACCGTAACCGTGTGATCGTCTCCAATCGATTCAACGACGGCCGGATACCAAAGATCGTCCTTATATTTAGCTAAACAACGACAATCACGCTGCAAAAGACTTTCTTGCCAATCAAAAAATACCCAAGAAATTTAGTTTAAGATGAAAAAAAGAACCGTTTGTCACTTTTCAACGTCCCCACCTGTAGTCTGGTTCGACGAATTTGTTGATTTCGACGAAAGAGACGACTCTTCCGTGAGAAAAACGACATTTATCATCGTCGAAACGACAATTTCCACTCATGAAGAAAGGACACGGCTTCATTGCATCACTCTGAGGATTACAGAACATGACACGAACCTAAAAATGAACAAAGATTTGGCTTTAATTAAGAGACGTGACACTGAAAAAACGTTTATCGAAACAACTCATGAAAGAAATTCAAAATTTATCTGAAACAAGAAGAGTAAACGAAGTTTCGGAACTATGTCACCTCTGTAGCTCAGTTTACAATTATAATTTGAAGGAAATCTTAAAAGTTCTTTCATAAGTTGTCTCAAGAATGTATTCTTGTTATTTTCTCTCTTGCTCGCGCCCTCTCTCTCTTTCTCTCTACCAATCTCTCTCTTTACAGAACAGAGAAAAACAAACACCTTAATGTCATCTATTTTATCGATGTTATCGTGAGGTTCTACGTTTAGAACGAGAGCATTATGATAAGCATTTTGACCCCAGTCGTATCCAAATGGTGCCTGACATCGTGTTCCTTCGAGAGAACTGATCAAACTACGAAGTTCATCTTCATATTCATCACTTTCCTGTTTGTTAACCTGAAACATCATTAAAAAAAAACGCTTAAAAACCATTAAAAAAACGAATTTTAAAACAAACTGACGCTTAAATTTGACGCCTGTTCAGTAGTTTCACTGTCGCAGTTTCCAGAAATGAGATCAATCTCGCGTAAAAGACGTTTCTTCTTCAATGCCAATAGATTTTCTAATAAAACAAGTGTTAAAACACGTAAAAATTATTTTTTTCCCCGCGATAAACATACAGAGTGAAAGTCTTGCGCATGTAACGATGACGTAAACGCAAAAAAGCGCGCGCGAATTTATGCGGCGGGAAAACGTGACTCACCTTTAGCGTGATCAACGAGCTCCTTCATCTCTTGACGAAGTTTCAGTAATTCTTCTCTGTTTTCTCCATCTGTCACTTCGATAGCAGCGTCTAATTGATCCAACTGAACAACAATTGACCGAAGAAAACAATCAAAAACGGTAAAACATATGTTTTTTTACGTAGTTTATAATCACCTGTAAGTTGTATTCAGTGATTGAGGTCTCTAAAATCACTTCGTTTTCGTCTACAGTAGCTTCCATTTTTAAATTAACAGTAGTACTTTAAGTACTGACTTACTCTACTTCAAATAAGTCATTCGAAATGGTTCAGATTTGTTTTAAAACGTTGAAATATCGAGGGGAAAACGTTAAAAAAAATTGACTTTTACATTTGAGAAATCGGCAGCCATATTGGATAGCCCTGTTTTAGCCGCCGCCGCCGCCGCCGCGAGTTATTTATTTATTATTAACCGTCGCTGGTAAAGGAGGCTTATTTACAATCGATATTTATATCGATTAAACATCAGTAGTTGTCTACTAAGACGCTTTTACTCTAATCTTTATCATTTAGAAGTTAATAGTCAAATATTTGTGCTGCCACCTGTCGACACAATTATGAATTATTCTTACTTTCATAAATATTATTAAAAAGTAATTTTTAAACTTTAAAAACGTTTTCTTCACATTATTTACATATTTTAATGTATTTTAATTTATTTGAAAAAATAAATTTATGAATATTTTGTATAAATTAGGAGAAATTAAAAAGTGTATATTATAAACTAGAATGGTAGCTAAATCACTTAAAAGTATTTTTCAAAATAAACTTTTAATATAAAGACAAAAATTAAAAGAAAATAATATCTGCTTAAAGTTGTATCATTTCCAAACACCACATAAAAAGCTTATTTTAAAAGATATCATCAACATGAAAAATACTCGTAGGTGGTTGAGCTGCTACCCTTCTAGTTTCTTAAAATACTTTCAAGTTTATTCTAATTTTCCTTCTGAAAAAAAAAACAGAATAACCAGAATTAAAGTGATTCTGTTACTATTCTAGTTTTTAAACGTTTAAAAATGCTTGAATCGCTTTAAGATGGTTTATGAACAACTGATTTTCGAACTTCATTATTCTGTCTTTAAGAAGAGCAAAGTGAAGAGAAAGTAGAAAGTGTTTTAGAAACTAGAAGGGCAACTCAATCACTTAAGGCATTTTCATGTTGATTTATTTTAAAATACATTTTTTTATATATAATTTAGCAAACTGACATAAAAAAAGCTTATTTTGAAAGATATCAAACATGACAATCGCCTTAAAGTGATTGAGCTACCCATCTATTTTCAAAAAAATATATTCAAGTTTCTTTTAATTTTAATTCTGAAAGACAGCACACATAATCAAAGAGTTCGAGAGGTGTTTACACTTTAAAACCATCTTATAATTAGAAATTACTTCTCACATCTGTTAATTATAATTTTATTGAATAAAACAAAAACTTTTTAAGTCAGAAACGTTTTAATATAATTTATTTTTAAAAATCATATATTTTGATAATTTTTTTCTTAAACTTCCAAACATACATAAAACCCTTTCTGCACCATCAAACACACAAATGCATCACAAATTCAGAAATTCTCATTAGAAACACACAAAAGCGATAATCATTAAAACAATGACAACTAACACAATTGTTTTACCCTCCAATAGACACACAATTCTAAATATAACACATTAAATAACATAATAAATATACAAATTATGATAACCGACAAAAATGGAAAATCAAGTCATTTTGTTTGAAAATTCACTAGTCAATTTGCAAAACCCATTAATTCTACATATTTACACAGAGTTTTAGGCAATTTAAACAATGCCTAATTACAGCAAAAACAATTTATTACGAAAATGGATAACACGAAAAATCAGATAAAACGAAATGTATATTTTCGGTCTCGGTCCCTTAAAATAGTACAAACATTATTTCTTTTAACACGAAAAAATATTCCAGTCTTTTTCATTTCATTTTAAACAATTTCAACTGTACACTAAAAACCAATATAAAAATGTAGATATAACGATATAAATACATTAAGGTTTGTTGTTTTAGGCATTTTTATACTGCCTAAATTTCATAAAAAAACTAGTCAATGTGCAAAATTATTGATAGTTATTTTGCAAATTTACTAGCGACTTATTTTCCACTTTGACGGTAATAATCTCTCTGATCCATTATCTCTTATCTTTGAAACTGTTTGGCCGCCAAAATAGATAAAAAAATAAATGCATGAAATAAAAGAATGCAACAAACCAAAAAAAAAAAAACAATAACAACCACCAAAAAAAAATTAACATATGAAAGATGTTAATGTTTCTAAAAGAAAAATATGCAAATTAAATTAATTAGTCATGAGGACATTTTTTTGTAGGGTAAAAATGGGATTTGAGAGGAGGAGGAAGAGAATTATAAATGCAATTAGTTATTGAAATTACCTCACGAAATGAAATCCAATGAGATATTTTGAGATAAAAGTGGTGAAAATGTAGTTTGGTCAACTAAAAAATATTTTAATGGTAAATTCTATAGGGAAATAAAGGAAGAAGAAGAGAAAGAGGGAAATAGAGAGAGAGAGAGAGATAGGGAAAGAGAGAGAGAGATAGGTAAAAAGAGAGAAAGTGAGAGAGATAGGGAGAGAGAGAGAGAGAGAGAGAAAATTCATTTTGTGACAAATATTTGCACAAAAAAAGTAATTTATTAAATGTACCAAAAAAAAATGCTCAAGAAAATATCTAGATAATTAATATTATTATTATTTTTCTGACATCAATTTATTGTCTTTTGTTATTGATATTAAAACACATACAAAGACATATGCTTTTAATATTAATAAATTCATGTTTTTGTTTTACAAATGACAAAAATCAATTTTTTTGTGCGTGTGTTTCAGAATAATACAAAATTTTCAATTTTTGTATGAATATTATTAACATTAAGTAGTCATAGATTTTTTATCTTTCATTGTTATCAAACGAGAGAAAGAGAAAAAAAAAAAGGACAATAAAAACATGAAAAATTACCATTTCATATCTAAAGTAATCAGAAAATAGAAAAATAAGTCAAATATAAATAAGTTGTCAAGGTAGAAAAGACGGGTTTTAAATAAGGTGTTCAGTCTGTTTTGTGTTTGTGTATGTATGTGTTAGCAGTGATTCCCCTTGAACAAGGGGCAGCCTAAGCAACTCTTAATCCATAAACCACATTTTTCCTCTTTTTGTTTGTTTTAACCTTAATTACTTTTAGAAATAAAATTTGATATAAATAAATTCAAAACTAAAAAAACCGAATTGACATAAATTATGAAAATTAAAAAGGGACCCAATCAGTAAATTTGGATTTTTTTTACGTAAAATTGATCTAAATTTTTTTTTTAAAGTAACTTTTTTAAAAGTAACTTTGTTAAAAGTAAGTTTTTTTAAAAGTAACTTTTTTGTAAAAGTAACTTTTTTGTAAAAGTAACTTTTTAGTCAAACGTTTTCAGGAGAAACATTACATTAAAAATTCAAAGTGTTTTAGAAACTAGAATAATTGTTGATAATGTTAAAAGTTTTTTTTCATGGTGATATCTTTCAAAATAAACTTTTTATGACAGTTTGAAAAAGGCGAAAATAGTTTTTCACGAAGAAACCTAAAAACGGGTCCATTTTCAAAATGAACTATAAAATGTTTTATTTTTTAAGATATTGCCATGAAAAAACTTTTACCATTCTAGTTTTGAAAACAAGTTGCATTTTTTTTTGTAATGTTGTTCTTAAAAAAACGTTTGCTTGACGTTTTTGCGTCCAAATTTTACGCAAACGTCTATGGAGCATAGCATTAGCCACTGCAGCAGTGCCATAAGAAGAGTAGAGACAAGAAATAAAATAAATATCTATTCAGCCACCTAAAGAGTTTCATGAAAAAGATGACTTAGAGATCAATAAATGAAATTACAACCAAATAACATTAAAACAACAAACGGGAAGGTCAACATCATTAATTGTTTTCCCCGTCAAAGACGTTTGTGGTCAAGCGATAGACGGTCTCGAACTTGACCGTCTTAATGACTTGTCCTTCTGAACCCCCTTGATTTTATTAGCCACAGTTAGAATACTCAAAGAGACGACACTCTTAGAGGAGGACGGCGACCCTTGACCTCCTCCAAAACTACCACCACCGCCACCGCCACCTCCACCACTACCTCCATTCTGTCCAATGTTAAGAGTTGTAGTGGACACATGGTTCATATGATTACCTGTCGTCCCATTACCATTATTATAATGCAAAAGAGACTTGGTCTCGGTCGCAAAACCCGCACTACTCACTGGATAAACACTTTCTTCGAGGTCGGTGGCTGCGGTGCGATCGAAACGTCCACCTCTTAAAAGACCGGCCGGACAACACGAACACATTGTCCTCAATAGAATACGACGAAATTTCTGTCCAAAAATACAATAAATAACAAAATTGACCGAAGAGTTCATTGTTACGAGCAGATTACTGGAAACGGTCAGCTCGTCCACAATGATACCGACCATCTCGAGAATATTGACCACCAGAGGTAAAATGTTACAAATAAAGAATACGACAACGACGCAAAACAGCATAATTGCCAATCCCATCTCTTTCTTTTGTAGTCGACTCAATTGTTGTCGCTCTCGGTTCGCTTTACGAACTTTGACCCATATGACACCATTGAGTACGGCCAACATTACGAACGGCACAAAATACAACACGAATAGATACATCCAAGTGATGTAGATGTTAACGTAAGTAGGGTTCTGTCTCAACCAAGACGGTTCGGGTTCCAACACGGTCTCGTTCGTACTAGGATAGTAAACCAATCCTCTTTCGACCTCCCAGAAACGTGGCAGATTATAGACGACTGAAAAAATGGATATAGCCACAATATAAACTCTTGCACGTCCATAGGTACAGAGTGATTTTGCATGAAGTGGCAGACAGACGGCTACGAAACGTTCGACGGTAACGGTTACCGTAACCCATACCGATCCAGTCTGTGCTATAAGGCCCATCGGATAAAGTGTCGAAGGGACCAGATACGGATAAATAAACCTATTATAGAAGAGGAATGTTTGAGTATAAATGCAGAGATGGCGGACTCCGAACATGAGCACTGATGTTACGAGAAGGACGATGTCGAAAGTGGCGAGTCCGATGAGACAACAGTTGATCGAAGATCTCATCTGAGGTCTCGATAAGACCACGATAGACAACGCGTTACCGGCAACTCCCATTAAACCTATAAGAGTTAACAGAATACCGTAAGTTACGAATAAAAAGAAATCGTGGTCACTATCGTCTTCGTCTTCGATCACGTCGACGGAACTTCCGTTGTAAACTCCTGAGGTGGTCGTCGGCACCGTGACTCCACCTCCAGCTCCAGTTCCAACGACTCCTCCATTTCCTCCTCCGATTAAACCTAAATCAACAGTCTCGAAACCCATCAAAATCACAGAAGAGGACGAGGTGTTAATAAAATCAGAGGCACCACCACCACAACAACTAATATTCAAAGCCCATTTTAAAAGTTCCACCATCTGGTGGTTTTGATGATGATGATGATGATGATGATGGTGTCACTGTCCACTTTCGGTCAGATCCGATGTCATAGTTTAGTGGTCATCTTTTATAAAAAAAAAACCATCAGCTAATTTCGGACATCGTCCAACTCCAACACGTTGAGGTCATCATCATTTTCTGATTACCTGTATTAAATAAAAAGACAAAATGAAAATTCCGTTTAAAAAAACTGCTCAAGACATTAAAAATAGAGACTAGTTGTGACATCAACCACACGTGTTGCACACCTCGCGCACATGTGTGAGGTGACTTCGCATTCCTGGCCACCCTGATGGATGGCGATCCCTGGTGCCCAGGTGGCCCTAGGAATGGTTGCGAAACGTGTTTCTCACGGTCCGCGACTCATGTAAAAGTAATTACATGGAGAAAATTAGAATTCTTTCTAATTTTCTCACAGCTGGTAACAGATAATAATTTAGAAAATATTCCCAGAAATTATTTGCATAATTCTAAAGCCGATGCTACACGTAGCAACAATTCAGTAACTTAAGAGCAACATAGCCGGTGTTGCTCTATTGTTTCATGAATGTTGAAACATCTGCCATAAGAGCAAAAAACCCGAATTGTTGCTCACAGATTGAAAGCAACAGAATTTTCAAATAGAACTTGGTTCTATTTTCGAGCAACCATTTCAGCCTCTTCTTCATCAGTTGAAAATTTGAAATAGTCATGTGATTATTCAAGCCAAAAACGGCTTGAATAATCACATGACTATTTCAAATTTTCAACTGATGAAGAAGAAGAAGACGAAACAAAATGTTCTACAGTCTTTGGCTCACAGCCTCTTCGTTTCATTGGTTGTTGCTTTCATCTAAGTTTCATGAACGTTGCAACATGTATTTTAGGTGTTGCTTGCAACAAATTGGAAACTACTGTTGCTACAACTAGTATTGTTGCTTGACTGTTGCTACGTGTAGCATCAGCTTAAGAAATTAGTTCCGAAAAAAGGAAATGTTTCTTGAACAGGGTCAATCATTGGTCAGTTTGACCTGTGATTGAGCCCTGGTTGACTGTGGTCCCTCCCAAGGGCCAAAAAAATAAAATTACACACACATGGCAGGCTCAGTGCACTTTGACAGAAGTTTTAAGTTCGAGTCCTTCTTGGACTTCGAAAATATTTCTGCAAAAATGAAATAATTTCCAAGTGTCAGAGTTCACATTAATGTATAATGCTTTGGACTTAGTCGGTTTTTTATACAAAGTGTACCATCAACCATGTAGTCGGTTTCAATACAAAGAGCATATTTTCAACCGTGTTTCGTTGTGTCAAGTTTTTAGTTATTTCAAGGAAGAAAAAAATCATCACTATCCCTTTAAATAGAAATTTCCGATCCAAAGAACAGTAGTAAAACAGAGATATTCTGGATTTTCTAACCAAGATCCAGACATGTCACACATTAATTAAATTAATTAGATTTTATTACTCATTTTGAAATGTTTCTTGTAGGAGGATTTAAGAAAACTATATAGTTTTCTTTCTTCTTTCAAAATAAGTAGAGAAAAAAAAGTGAGATAACTTGAAAATTATGATTAGCAATTATGAATTGTAATCTATTAATCACAAATTAAAATTGGGTGTCCATTTGGAAATTTTTTTTTTTAAAATAAGCCCTTAAAATAACCAAAAAATATATAACCAGTTAAAATACCTATAGGAATCTACAGTATATTTGTAACCACTTGTATAAAGTAGTCTAAAAACAACTGGAAAATTGCAATATATTACAAAAAATACAATTTCATAATGAGAGAGAGAGAGTGAAAGAGAGAGAGAGAGAGAGAAAATATATAACAATGACATCTGTCATATCATTTCTGAACAGAAATAACTGTCAAATAAGAGTGTTTTTGACTGAGTTTCCTTTCTTTCTTTCTCAAGATCTTGAACAAATTAGAAATCAATCTGTCTCAAGAAACAAAAGGGCTATTTTCTGATATATCAGAAGGAGAAACAAAATACAAGAGAACCAGATGTCTGAAAAAAGATCTTATCTCTCCATAGAGAAATAATACATGTAGTTAGGCCACTACAGGATGTCCTATAATAACCAACATCTCAGTCTACTACAAACAAAAGTTTATTTACAAAGGAAATCTCTCCACAGTGTTTGGTCAGTCACCGATTCTGATGAAACTTTTTTTTTTGGATGAATCTAGACTAAGGGCCGTCTTTAAATCTATTGTGGCCCCTGGCACAAGATTTATTTGAGGCCTCCAACCATGCCTTACAAATAAACTCATTTTTCCCCCAAGGAAACAGTGTTCTATATATAAAAAGTATTGATGATTCCATGATGATTTCCATTGTATATATTGGAACAGGACTTTTATGAAGTAAAATCGCATAAGTGAATAGGCCTATTTTTTAAAATAGTAAAATGTTTTTGATGTCTCGGATAAATTGAAATGAAAGATTTAAAAATACAGAAAATAGTGACAATTAACTGAGAGGCCCTAGTTTAGACGGAGGCCCTGGTCTAGGGCCCAGTTGCCCCCCCCAATTAAGATGGCACTGTCTAGACCCCAAAAATAAGACACAAGTCTTCGTATTTTGTCTAATGGGTCCTGGTTTCTGATAGTTTTCAAAAATAAAAGAAAATCGTCAATTTTAACAATAAAATTGTAAGTTTATTGGAAACCAGGGCCCATTGGACGAAATACCAAGACATGTGTCGAATAATTTGGGGTCTAGATTCACCCAAATTCCCCCAGAATCGGTGACTGACAAACTGTGGACTGACTCCCACTTGTTAGATGGACTCAAAGCAAAATCGTTTAAAATTGATTATTTCAGAAATAATAAAAGCTACACTATTTAATCCCTAAATGTGGGGTTAAAGCCCAAACAGCCTCTGAACTATTGGGTCAGCATCATTTTAGAAAAAAAAGTGTCATAAAATTGTGACAATCATACTTTATGATGTCACTGATTGTGCTCAATTATTTATGACTGTCATATTACACTAAGTCAATGGCAGTCACACGGCAATATTTGCAATAATAATAATATTCTGCAATTTACTTTTATGAATTTTACCAGTTTATGAGCTAGCTATGACAATTTACTTGTCATATGACAGTCTTATTATTTTTCTGTAATGTGGCCCCTGATTATTCAGTCTTTTGGGTGCAAAATGAAGCGAAACTTGAATATGTTTTAAAAACTAGAAGGGTAGCTCAATCCCTTAATAGTATTTTTCATGTTGATATCTTTCAAAATAAACGTTTTATAGATAGAAATTTCAAAATATCGTCTGGTTAAAGTTGGGTCATTGTCAAACTGACATTAAAAGCTTATTTTAAAAAATATCAACATGAAAATACTTTGAAGTGATTGAGCTACCATTCTAGTTTCTAAAACACTAAAAAAAATTGCATTCTAAAATTCAATAACTTTTTTAATTCTTTAATAATTTGTTTATTTTTTTTTTGTAGAACTAAATTTTATTAAACAACAATTTTAATTGTGTATCATTTATAATTTCCGAGATAGTTAAGTTTGAACAATTCGGCTACACCAATCTTTTAAAATACTTTTTGTAATAAATTGTAGTGGTGGGTTGGGAGAGGGTCGTTCATTTTAAGACATACTGTATATTTCTATTCAGTTTTTAATTTCCGATGTATATTTAATTTTAAACGATTTTAGATACACCAATCTTTTAAAATACTTCGATAATAGATTTGGGGGGGTGCCGTTAATTTTGAGACACACTGTATATTTCTAATGATGTAAAAATAACAATAGAAAGAAAACCCCACAAATAGTAAACATTAATTTGTTGAGAGTTTTTATATAAATTCTAATTATGTAAATATTACCCAAACAATAACTAAATAAAAATAATATTCTAAATTAAGAAAAATAATTAAATGACATCAAATAAGAAAATTAAGGAAATTCAACTTAAGAAATGTAAATTCAAGAGGGAAAAAAAAATATGAACAACTTTAATTATTTTTGTTGCTTCTAAAATTAGAATCAAGAATAAGGGCGTGATGACGTCAAAGGACAAAATGTGTGGGTCCTCACAAGTGGGCCACTTTACTTATTTATTAAAAATATGAACCCATACAAAGTATGGCATTTAAAAATGGCTTTATAGATATTTAATTTTGTTTTAAGAGTTTAAAACCCCCTTAAATATTAAAAACTACATAAAATTAAAAGATTGTTTCAATATAATGAGCAGGGCACGGATTTTTATGCAAAAATCAAGCAAATGTTTCTCAATCTGTGGCCCAAAGAGCCAATTCTGTGAAGTAACAATCCAATTTTGATCAACTAACAGTTGTAGTGGTTAAAGGCTAGAACTTTCTAGTTGACAAATGATAGTTTAGCCTCTAACCAGCCGTTTTGATTAGAAAAAAACATAATTGCAGTAGTTGCTCAAATGATGATGATTACTAGGGCTCGGATTTTTATGCAATATCAAGCAACTGTTTCTCAATCTATATGGCCCAAGTGCCAATTGTAAAGTAAAAATCCCATTTAGATCAAACAAACAACTATTGGTTTTTTCTAAATCAAAAACACTGGTTAGAGGGTACAAGTGTCTAGTTGACAACTGATAGTAACCAGACATCTAGCCTCTAACCAGCCTTTTTTATTAGAAAAAAACATAATTGCAGTAGTTGTTCAAATAATGATGATTACTAGGGCTCGGATTTTTATGCAATATCAAGCAACTGTTTCTCAATCTGTAGCATAAGAGCCAATTGTGAAGTATAAGATCATCATTACAGCAACCAACAATTATAGTTATAGTTGACAGTAACCAGACAATCTAGCCTCTAACCAGCCTTTTTGATTAGAAAAAAAAATCATAATTGCAGTTTACTCTAGATGTAGAAAAAGCTACAAAATAGATCTTCATGTGTTAAAGGTGTTGTTAATTGTTGTTGTTGTTGTTCCATATATTATGAACTGTGTTTGGTTTTATCTCAAGAGAAACAAAACAAAAACACAAAACAAACAACAACAACAACAAAAACAAGACATCAAAACTAATGAATAAATGGAAACTTTTATTTTCCGCCCTCCAAAACGTGTTTTTTTCTCTCATCAAATTAAGACTACAGTACCTTACAATTTATATTAAAAAAAACATGTAAGAAAGTGTCCAAAATAAAACATTTTACCTGTTCCTTAATTATCTTATCTCTCTAAAGGATACTTTTCCTTCAATAAAGAAATCCATGAAAACAAACATTTAACCCCCCTACTATTTTGTTTGTGTTTTTTTTTTTCTAGGAGAATTTTTTATCTTCTAAATAAACGCAAAAATTCCTGAAGAAATTTAAAGGAGAAAACACAACATATTTAATTTTATACTTCTAGTAACTTACTTTTTTCTTTAGAAACTAGAATAGTAAAAGAATGAACTAGAAGTATTATCATGATGATATCTTTCAAAATAAACTTTTCAGAAGTGAATGTTTTTTTTAAGCAGTGCAGAAAATTATTTTCTGGATTATTATGGAGAATTATTTTCTGGAAAAATATATATTATAGATATATATTTTTCTTTTCTATTTTTCTTCTCAGCAGAAATTCAAACATGTATGTTCCGGGTTTGAAAGAACCATTGAGTGCAACTGAAAGCAGAAATGTAGACAATTTTTTTCTGCATTTTTAACGCTTGTGTGATTGTTCAGACTTTAGATAAGAAAATTTTTTTCTGGATTTATAATATATAGATTTTTTTCTATTTTTCTTCTTCTCAGCAGAAATTCAGCATGGATGTTCTCGGTTTGAAAAAAACTAGTAAAAAAATCTAGAAATTTTTTTCTGCTTATGTGATTATTCAGACTTTTGATAAAAAAAAAATTATTTTCTGGACCTATAATATATATTTTTTTCTATTTTCCTTCTCCTCAGCAGAAATTCAACATGTATATTTTCGGTTTGAAAAAAAAAAACTATAGAATGCGACGGAAAGCAAACAAAAATATAGAGAATTTTTTCTGCTTGTGTGATTATTCAGACTTTAGATAAGAAAATTATTTTCTGAATCTGTAATTCAATAAAGATATTTTCTTCAAACAGTTTCAAAACACCTTTCATTTTTATAAAAAAAAAATTCCTAAGAACATAAACCACAGACACATTTGTTGTTTTATTTTCAGTGTTTTGTTTTTTTTCATAATATTCCCCAGTGAAATAAATGAAGAAAAAAAAAGAACAACAAAAATTGCGTGAGATGAAGGGAGAGAAAAGCAGAAAAAAAAAGCCTCACTTAATCTTTTTTTCTGTCTCTCCCCACACAATTAAAGGCATGTGGCTGGCTATCTGCGATAATTGCACTTTTCTAGAATGTCTCTCTCTCTCTCTCTCTTTCAATACATTGTCAATGGGAAAGAAACAGACTTCTCTTTCTAGTCTCTATGAAAGAAGAAGCAAATAAATGACAAAAGAAGCAGAAACAGATAAAACAGTTTAATCGTCATCCATCCTTTATGAGATTATTTTCTCAAACAGATAACTTTCATTGCAATCCCATCCAACCACCCTCCTCCTTCCCGCCCTTCAAGGCCCCTTTTCTAATGCCAATAAGGGCTCTTGATTCTCAAGAGTGAAATTGATGATTAAGAGAGTAGAAGAGAAAAATATTATGGAATAGTCATTTCTATCAATGTTCAAGACATACACAACATGACTACATTGACTAGAAATATGAAATGTTACATTTAGAGAAAGAGAGAGGGAGAGAGAGAGCGAGAGAGAGAGACAGACAGACAGAGAGAGAGAGAGAGAGACAGAGAGACAGAGAGAAAGAGAGAGAGAGAGAGAGAGTGATGAGATCAACACTCTTAGGATGGTTTATGGAAAACAAGAAAGTGTTTTTCCTTTAGAAACTAGAAAGGTAGCTCAACCATTCAAGGGTATATTAATTTTAATATCTTTCAAAATAAACCTTTTATTGGCAAAAAAATATCATTTGCTTAAAGTTGGGTAATTTTCAATCCCACGTGAAAAGCTTATTTTGAAAGATATCAACATGAAAATACCCTTAAATGAGTGAGCAACCCTTCTAGTTTCTAAAACCCTTTGAAGTTTCTCTTCATTTTTCTCTTCTTTCATTCGTTTCTCTTCGTTCTCTTCATTTCGGCTTTATAGATATTGATTTTATTTTTGTCTCTTCAGATGGCGCCACTGCAGTAGCTAAAGCTACGCTCCATAGACGTTTTTCTAGCTTGACAATGCTTAATCCTGCATGTGGACAATTATGTCCCTCTGCCATAGGCCTATTTGGCTGCTTGCAGAGTACTAATTGTAATTGTAATTGTATGTAAACGCTGGACACAAAAACGTCAAGCGAACGTTTTTTTTCTTTTCAGAAACAACATTATAAAAAAAATTCAAATTGTTTTCAAAACTAGAATGGCAAAAGATTCTGCTAAAAGTTTTTTTCTTCATGGCAATATCTTAAAAAATAAACAATGTTATAGTTCAGTTTGAAAATTACCTGTTTTTTTGGTTTTTCCATTGAATTTTCATAGAAAAACTATTTCGCCTTTTTTTCAAATTGTCATAAAAAGTTTATTTTGAACGATATCATCATGATAAAAAAAAATTTAGCATTAGCACAAACTATTCTAGTTTCTAAAAACACTTATGAATTTTTTTCGTAAAATGTTTCTAACTGAAAAACGTTCGCTTGAAAAATATAAAATTACTCAAAACCGCAAGCTGGGATAGGGGGTAGAGACCTCCGATAGAAAACAATAGCCACACAGCAGGCACGCCATTTGGAAGAATAAAAAACAAAATAAATATCTATTCAGCCACCTCTTAAAATCCTACAATGAAAAATGTTGTAAGCATTTTTTTTTGTTGCTTCAACATTTGTTAATACATTAATAATCCTAAGCTAACACAATGCAATGTTAACAACACTCATAAAAATCCATTAATAATTTTTCATTGAATGAAATTACAACAAAAAAAAGTCTCAAAAGAACATCAATAAAAGATGAGAAATAAAATCCACATTCCATAGAGAATAACATCATCTTTCACCACCACCTCCCCCTATACTTATCATAGTAGATAAAGGGTTAAGTTGTCTTAACGTATAATAATAATAATAATAAAAAATACACTATGTCTCAGAATTCAACATCCCAATCTTATTACAAACCACTTAAGGATGATTTTATGAACAGAAGAGCAAAATTAATAATAATAAAAAGAAAACCATAAATTGTGTTTAAGAAACTAGAAGGGTTGCTCTGAATCACTTAAAGGTACATGTATTTTCATGCATGATATTTTTAAAAATAAACTTTTTTTATGAGAAAAACAACAACTTAAAAGTTAAAGTAAAACTTAATTTTGCTTAAATGAGTCATTTTCAAACAGACATAAAACGTTTATTTTAAAAGATATCAAACAATGAAAAAATACCCTTAAGTACGGAGCCCTGTAAAGAACATGCGAGATTTTTTTTTAAAATCTCAATATTTAGACTTTTTTCACAAAATCTCGCATGTCCTTTGCAGGGCTCCGTACTTAAGTGATTATACTACCATTCTAGATTCTAAACGTTTTCAATATTAGTTGTCTTTGATTAAAACCAAACGTTTATTTAAAAAACCAAGTGGTTAATACGATTTTAACCACAATCGTTAAAACCACCACACCCTGCAGTGCTTATTGCGGAAATGAGTGATGACTTTTGATTCCGCTTTTGAAACATACTGTATTTTAAAAAAGATCAATCTGTCACAATTAGAAAATATCTTTTCTAACACATTTTTTTTTTCTGTTTTTCATTCTTTTTTATATAAAAAGAATGGTTTATTTTTTTTAAAACCAACAATGTTATTTTTCAAAACAACAACAACAACAACCACAAAAAAAACACAATTTTCTTGGATTACATGAAAAATCCCCAAAATGGTCTTAAGAGTAGAATTTTGGGTGGTTGGCTCAAGGAAGTCTAAATCAATTAAAAGACAACACAGAAGAAGAAAAAAAGAAACCAATTTGAAAATAGAAAAAAAGAGCGGAAAAAAGGAAGAAAGGAGGAATTGGATTCAATCATTTATAATAATAATTACTATACAAGTTTGGGCTTTTTTCCAAATTGTCTCTTTTTACTCTCATCCCTCCTCCCACTTTACATTAAAACTAAAAGTTAGTGAAAATAGTAATTATGGTTAGTTACAACAACCAGCCCCCCCCCCCAAAAAAAAGCCAGTAAAGAGGAATTTAGAGAGAGAGGGAGAGAGAGAGAGTGAGTGAGTCACAGAGAGAGAGAGAGAGTGAGAGAGAGATTAAGGATAAAGGGAGTTCGTATAGTAGAGAGGCAAAAAAAAACAATTAAATTTCTTATAGCCGAGTTCACTCACTGATCACCAACATTGTCTTTTCTTCATTATCATGTTACCACATATCACATTGTATTTTTTCCCCCTTGCATAATTAAAGTTTTAGAATGTATATATTATGTTTTTGTTCCTTCTTAAATATAGTCTGTATCAGACACACGCACACACAGAGATTAAACAAACACACATTCCAGAAAAAAAAAAAACACGCACGCACGTAGAAAGACACGCAACGCACGTAGAAAGACACGCAATGCACGCAGAAAGACACGCAACGCACGCAGAAAGACACGCAACGCACGCAGAAAAGACACGCAATGCACGCAGAAAGACACGCAACGCACGCAGAAAGACACGCAACGCACGCAGAAAGACACGCAACGCACGCAGAAAAGACACGCAATGCACGCAGAAAGACAAGCAACGCACGCAGAAAGACACGCAACGCAGGCAGAAAGACATGCAACGCACGCAGAAAGACATGCAACGCACGCAGAAAGACACGCAACGCACGCAGAAAGACACGCAATGCAGGCAGAAAGACATGCAACGCACGCAGAAAGACACGCAACGCACGCAGAAAGACACGCAACGCACGCAGAAAGACACGCAATGCACGCAGAAAGACACGCAATGCACGTAGAAAGACACGCAATGCAGGCAGAAAGACATGCAACGCACGCAGAAAGACATGCAACGCACGCAGAAAGACACGCAACGCACGCAGAAAGACACGCAACGCACGCAGAACGGCGTGCAACGCACGCAGAAATAAAGACACGCAACGCACGCAGAAAGACATCCAGACCAGAAACACACAGATTACATTCGCAAATCACACGCACGCACACACACAAGCACAGATCAAATGCACACAAATAAATTCACAGATGTGATAGATCACAAGTATACATGCACAGATCACGAGCACACACACACACAATCTCAAACATAAACAGATCACAAGCACAGAAACACACACGTCAATAAACACGCACACCATCTCAATCACATATAAAATTACAAAGATCATAAGCACACATAGTTCATAAGCACTCACAATTTCAAACACAAGCATGTCACAAGCATATCACAAGCACACATACAATATATAACAAACACATAGACAGATGTGACAGATCACAAGCACACATACAACATATGACAAACACATATAGACAGATGTGACAGATCACAAGCACACATACAACATATGACAAACACATATAGACGGATGTGACAGATCACAGGCACACATACACGGAGATCACAAACATAATCTCAAACCCAAACAGATCACAAAGATGCACAGATCACAAGCAAACATACATAGAAATCACAAGCACACACAAGAGATCACAAGCAAACACACACAGAGATCACAAACACACAATCTCAAACACAAACAGATGACAAGCACAGATACACACAACTCACTAGTACACACACACACATAGATATACACAGATCACAAGCAGACATACATAGAGATCACAAACACATATATAGGCACATTTATAAGTACGCACAAGCATACACACAAAAACAGATGAAACACACACACACACAGTGAGAGAAAAAATTACAACCACAAAAATACATACAACAAACAATACAGATAAAGACAGACAGACATACAGACACGCAGACAAAAAGAAGCCTGAGCTGATAAGTAGATATAAAATATCATTACAAAGGAAGGAATAAGGAGGAAAGGGGATCCCTCCATCCACAAATGAACCCCTGTGTGCCCATTTCAAAGCATTAATCAATTTAAGAACCTTTTAACGTCTCTCTCTCTCTCTTTCTCTCATTCCTCCAACACACAAAATTATAGACCCAAAATATAAGTATATATAAGAAGCTATATTACAGGGGGTTTGGGGGAGTATTTTGTTAAGCAGCTCAATTGAGTGTACATATAGAAAAAGAATATGATAGACAATTTTGTCGATCTCCTACTGGGTTGTTTTTTTGTTAACATGCTGAGTTTTTGTTCTAAATGTGCCAAAAATGATTCTATAAAAAAAGATAACAGGAGTTTTTAAAAAAATGATTGACAATTTCTTGTGATGAGACAACTTTCAGAAACACTCTGTAATAAATTTTGTTATGCGGTCTCTTATATATAACATTATAAACGATTAAAAAACGGAAATTATTCCGCAACTTTAAGAAGAAATTTAAAATTGTTTTTTATATAAGAAATGACTAGATTAGTAAATGAGAGAGATTTAGGCATTTTTAGTGATGATATCTTTTAAAATAAACTTTTTTTTATATATAGCAATTTGAAATTGTTTCTTATTTTTTTTTTTAAAAAAATTAGCTTTAATAAGTTTGTTATTGCTTAAACTGTAATAAAAAGTCTATTTTGAAAGATATCAATTTCTAGCATTCGTTTCTAGTTTTTATTCTGCATTACAGAAGTAACCTTACATCTAGATTCCGCACGCAGAAAACACCGACTGAAATTTAAATAATTCTATTCTATTTTGCTTTTTTCCCCCCGCTTAATTTGTTGCCAAAATTCTACTCTCAGTGGCAGTGTATCTTGTACCACTTGGATCTTAAGATCCCTCTGCAATAGGCCAACCGGCTGCTTGCAAAGTATTTTTTTTTTTGTAATTGTAATTGTAATGTTCAGTTAACTCTTTCCTCATTTTTAATACCTCATTCGTAAAACTGACAGCATTTTTTAGAAACTAGAAGAGTACACATTAATTTAAACATAATTTTTTATGGCAACTAAAACATCCTTTTATATAAAAAAAAGATTTCGACATGAAAATCGAAGTGATAAGTTGACTGACTAGAAAATTGTACAAAATAGAGGCTCAGACCACAACACTATATAGTAAGCCTATTTTTTAAAAAAAAAAACCTATAAGGCCCCCGCAAGCCTATGAGGTCCATAAAGTTCATCAGGTCTATGAGGACAACACTAAACCGACCAGGCAAATAAAACCCACCTGGTCAACAAAGCCCACACTAGGCCCATAATTTCAATCAGGCTTATAAAGCCTACCAGGTCCATAAGTCCCATCAATCCCATAAAACGCACCTGGGCTATGAGACCCCAACAAAGCTTGTATAAAAGCTCAACAAGTCTACAAAGCCCCATTTCCTAATTTTTTTTCTTCCAAAAGCTCATCAGGCTCACCAGACTCACAAAAAAGCCCACCAGGTCCATAAGGCTCACAAATTCTCATGGGAATTTTTTTCATAAAATTACCAGCCCAATTCTATCCCAATGAATGAATGAGGTATTAACAAAAAAACCCATTGTTTTTCCTTTCATTTGCATTTTAGTTTTTCTGTTATTTCCCTTTGTATTTTAATAGATAATATTTCGCTTTATGAAATGAAATAAAATAAAAAAAGGGACATTGAGCGGAAAAATATGCGATTAAAGAACAACAGAAAGAAAAAAAGAAATATGGGGTTTATTCACGGAAGGATAATTTAAATAGCAATTTACATTAGAGAGAGAGAAAAAAAAAAGATAGAATCAAACACACAAAAAATTATTTTGTTGCCAAAAAAAATAAGCCCCCCATTGAAATAAATTGTAATTTGCATTGATCATGAACTCAACTAAAAATAAAATTGCTAATAGTTTTTTTTTCTAGAATGAAAAAAAAATGAGCTTTCATTTTATATTTCCATTTGGAACAGATAAAAGTCCATTAATTACAACAACAGATAAAGATGAAAACTAGAAGGACTTTTTTCTTCTTCTTGAAATTGGTTAGGATTTTTTGTGGGGCTTTTTAAACATTTTATTGAAACTAGACGAGTAAAGTAATGAAATAGGGGTATTTTCATGACAATATCCTTAAAAATAAACTTTTTATGGCAATTTATACTGTTTTTAGTCCAAATGTTTTAAAATCGTAACTTTTGAAATTAGCTTAAAGATAAAACTAGAAGCAATTTTTCTTCATATTGTTTACGATTTTTCTGGCTTTTTAAATATTTTATTGAAACCAGACGAGTAAAGAAATTAATTAGGGATATTTTCATGACAATATCGTTAAAAATAAACTTTTTATGGCAATTTATATCGTTTTTAGACCTAACTTAAAAAATATCAAAATAATTAGAAATTGGCTTATTTTTGTCAATATTTAAAACAATATTGCAGAAATTGTTTAAAAAGCCCCTAATCTATTACCAAAATATAAGTGGCAGCTAAAATCGTTTAAAATTAAATATCTCAGAAAATTATAAACAACAAAATGTTGTTTTTCAAAAAAAAAAAATGAAATTAATTATGTAAAGAATTAAAAAGTTATTGATTTTTAAAGACCTTAGATTTTTATAAAAAAAAATTATAAAAATATCGATTAAAATAATTTATTCAGTTAAAAAAAATATCGACAAAACCGATAGCCTGATATCAAAATTAAATATCGAATACTTCGATATATCAAATTCTGGTTTCTGCAATCCTAATTGAAACTCATTTGTATCAAATTTTATTCAAATCATTAAAAGCAGGTATTGGAGTCATTCAGTGTCCAAGTTTCCATTCTTTTGCACCACCCTGTATATAATCAAGTATGGAATTCTTTTGCCTAAAAAAAACATACCTATGAATAGGCAAAACCAATTCCACACTTGAATAAACTATATGAAAATAGAACTTATGTTGTGAATGGCCATCCATCATTATTATTCATATCCTTTACCATTCTTATGATGACATTTTGACAACCTGCATTTCAAAAATGTACCTTAAAAGTGCTCAAAACCCTCAAAATAGAAAAAAAGTCCATCTACTTTTTTGGGTCTTAGTATTTAGAGGCTCAAATTCAAGAAGTAATAAAATTCCCAATTGAATATCAAACTTGTACCCTCTAAACAGGGGTTCCAACATAGAAAAAATCCCTGTTTTTTTATTGAAAAGTCCCTGTTTTAAAGTTCAAAAGTGGTCTGTGTGACACACAGACCACTTTTCAACTTCAAAACGAAGTCGCAAGTGGCTGTTCTGTGGTTGCAATGTATTTTCTATGCAAAGATCCCAGACTTTGGCAGACAATCAGCTTTTCAACAAATTTTCCAACTTCTGTAGTCAGAAGGTGGTCAATCTCCGCCACCAGCGACATCGGTTTTCCATTCATTGACACAAAACGCACCGCAGACCACTTCAAAAAGTCTTTCCTCATCAAAGTCCATTTTGTCTGAATGGCTAATGAGGCCATTCTTGTCGTCAAATACGACCACTTTTTTTTGCAGTTAACTCAAAACAACATTCGTCACAGTTGTCTGAAAGTGGTCGGTTTTGGCCACAACCCAACTTCATTTTATAGTCGAAAAATGGTTAAAACGTGGTCTCTGTGTGTTAAGTGTGGCCTTTTATGTAAGTTTAGAAGGATTCAAAATGCCAACATTTTCTTTCTTGAATTTGGTCCTATAAAATGTTATTCAACTTCAAGAAGAAAATAAAAACAGAATGAAAAATCTTTCCTTTTTTTCTAATTCTGATATAAGATTTTAATATCAAATTCAAAAGTTTGTCTTGATTTTTGACAAAGATATTTTTTTCTGAGACGAAATTAACCATCATTCATCATCATAGTCATCATCATCTTAAAAGTCGTTTTCTATTTTGGTTTTTACTCTTCTAGAATTTTTTCTTCTTCTAGAATCTAGACCAACAAACAACATTTGAAAATACTGAAGAGGGGGGGGGGCTCATGAATATTATATAATATATATGTATAATGTATGAGATCTTAAAAAAAGGCCAAAAGTTTTCAATTCGCTTATTTGACAAGCAAAATAACAACAACAAAAGTAGAAACGACTGCAAAACTAGAATCCTAAAAAAAAATTTCATAAATTTATAAATTTTTTATGACAAAACCTGCCATAAAATGTTTATTTTTAAAAATGAAAAAAAAATGTCTGTAGTTGTTTTATGAACAAGCCGATTGTTGAACACTGACTTAACCAATCAACAGTTTCAAATGAGCAAACACTTAAAGAGAAACTATGAAAGCGTTTTAGAAACTAGAAGGGTAGCTCAATCACACTTAATAGTAATTTCATAGGTGATATATTATACATCTATATATATTAAGCTAGGTCTGTGTGGGGGTGTGTGTGTGAGTGACTAATGCTGTACAATTTATATAAATTTAAATGAATAAATGAACCGCTTTTTTTCTCAAGGTCAACTATATGTTGCCACACTCCTCCCATCCAAGAACCCCATGATATTAAATTGGAGAGGGGGGAAAAGGTTGGAAAGTGTAGAAGGGGAGAGAGAGAGAGAGAGAAACGTGGAAGGGAAAAAAGTGGAAGGGGTGACTGAAATTGAAATGAAAGGAGTAAAAAAAGGAACAAACGATGCGCATGCGCACACCAGAGAAAAGGAAAAACTCATTTTCTCTTTCAAATATAAAAAGGGGAGGGGATAATAGTAGCAAAATTAAACCAGTTTATCACGGGCAACTGTGCCCAGCATTAGAATTTCTTTTCCTCCGCCCTTTTATGAACGTCATCAATTTCTAATTGGTTTGTTACTTGGTCTGACGTCATAAAAGGGCGGAGGAAAAGAAATTCTAATGCTGGGCACAATTGCCTGTGCATTTTGCTCCCGTCATTTATGACGGGTTACCCCACTAGTTTCAAAATAAAAGGACAGACTAATCGTAGGTCCGTAGGTGACCTACACTTTCAGACAGCTATTTGGAGAAAAAACAGTGGGTCACTCAGTGACCTACACTGTCACTTTTAGATATGAATGACCTGTGGGCCACTCAGTGACCTAACACGTTTAGATATGAATGAACTGTGGGTCACTCAGTGACCTACACTGTCACTTTTAGATATGAATCATGGGTCACTCAGTGACCTACACGTTTAAATGTGAACTGTGGGTCACTCAGTGACTTACACTTTTTTACATTTTGGGGGCTGTGCCTCCCCCAGACCCCCTGCAACAAGCTTATTTTAATGTAACCACACTGAATCACCGATATAAAAACGTTCTAAAGTGTCAGTCACTGAGTGACCTACAGTTCTGAAGTGTAGATCACCTAGTAACCTGCGATTAGTCTGTCCTCAACATAAACCTTTTTAGGCCAAAAATTACCAATCTAACCAACAAAAAAAAATTGTTGCAAAATTATTAAACATTAAAAAAGTTATGGCAAAAAATACGCCACCCTGTATATCACAACACGAAAAAATGCCCTTTAAGAGGCTACAGCGCAAAATTACTTTGAAAAATTTCCAACAAAGAGCACTAGCATCGTTTTTCTATTGAGCTCATAGACCGGATGTTCAAGGATAAACGTTAGTTTTTAAAAAAAATACACAATCGCGGCGGCAATATGTTTATTTTTCATATTTAAAGTTTTTCAATTTTGATAGTTCAAAGTGCAATGTGCACTATAAATATATGTTCATCTAGTGATAGAATTACAAAAAAAATGGTAAGTGTTTTTCTATTTTTTAAAAATATTTCAAAATCGCGAATTTATTAACTCTTATGTTAAACTCCATTGAGTACGCTCTCATAAGAAATAAAGAAAGAAAAAAACATCCATTAAAATGTTGGTAAAAATACCTAAAAATAATTTTAAAAAACCAGAAAACATTCAGTACGTGCACCAATGTGTTGACTTTTAGGTATTTTTACGAGCATTTTAACGGATATTTTTTATTACAAGCAGATACTCAATGGAGTTTAATATAAGAGTTAGAAATTCGCAATTTTGAAATACTTTTTTAAAAATAGAACCGCACTTCCCAATTTTTTGTCATTCTATCACTAGATCAGCATAATATTTAAGGTGCACATTGCACTTTGAACCATCAAAATTAGACAACTTTAAATATGAAAAATAAACATATTACGGCGACTGTTGTGTATTTTTAGAAATTAACATTTTTTCTTTAACATCGGGGGGGGGGGGGGGGGGGGGGGTCTATGGGCTCAATAGAAACACGCAGCCTCTTTAAGTAATTGAGCTACCAGCCTACCACCACCACCACCCTTTCTAGTTTCTAAAACATTTTCTAAGTTTCTCTTAAATTTTCTTCTTCAATAAAAACCATCTTATAAAATAGATAATCTTTACAGATTTTTGTTTTTCTATTTTCTCAATAAATTCTTGTCTAAAAACACCTGAAAATGAACAACATTTCTTAATTCCTTGATAACCACAAGATGATGATGATGATAATAATAATAATAATGATAATTCTGAAAGATATAATAAAAATAATGATGAAGCCAGAGAAAAATGCCACATAATAAATATTAAAATATATCAAGTTTATCGCTAGTTTTGGTATTTATTATTATATTAATAATAATAATAATCATTGCGTGGAAGTGAAAACAAATCGATAAAAAAGTTAAGAGACTTCTAATAATAATAATAATAATAATAATAATAATGATGATAATAATATGTTTTGGTCAATTTATTTTTGGCGTCCACAGAAATGTTTATCTATAGCCACTAGAATGACCACCACCAATTCAGTTTAATGTCGATAAGTTTTTAGGACCACTGTGTTGTTTGGTCATTAAATTAACTGATAGCCAAAAGGAAATTGGTCAAACACGCAAAAAACGAACATTTATAATCAAAATGCACGATTTTGATTATAGGATAAATTTTTAAATATAAAGCTATATAACTTCTAAAACGACCAAAAATCGTTTCAATGTACATTTTTTGTTCATCAATGCAGAAAATAATTAGCTTCAACTTATGTTTTTTAGAAACATTATTAATTTATTATACAGGGTGTCTCTCATAAAAGCCAAATTATTCCATTAGTTTTAAAAGTTATAAAAAGTTTATTTTGAAAGATATTAAAACATGAAAAACCATAGTTAGCATCTTCCTTTTTTATTACTCTTCTACTTTTTATTGCCATTTGTAAATTTTCAAACTCTTTGATTTTTTTTTGTCTTTCAATACAAGCAACATTAAGACAAACTAGAATGTGATTTAGAAACTAGAAGGGTAGTGCAATCACTTAAGGATATTTTCATGTTGATATCTTTCATTTTCAAACACATACAGACATAAAAAAAAGTTTATTTTGAAAGATGTTAAACATGAAAAATACTATTAATATGGTTTAGGAACAGCTGATTTTCAAATTCTGATTATTTCAGTCTTTCAGAAGAGCAACATTAAAGGAAACTAGAAAATGTTTTTAGAAACTAGAAGAGTAAATCGAATCACTTAAGGGTGATTTAATTTAATGTTGATAATATCTTTCAAAATAAACTTTGAAATTATATTTTCTGCTAAGTGTCGTCAAAGAATGAAATCTTTTTCACTCTAACTCTGTCTCTCTCTCGCTATCTCTCTACCTCTCTCCTTCCCCCTGTATTTCTATCTCTCTCTCTCTCTATCTGCCTTTCGTTCTCTCTCTCCTTTCCCCTGTATTTCTATCTCTTTTTCTATCTCTCTCTCTCATGGCAAAAAGATAATTTCTGACCCTGACTTTGTTTAATGTCCATTAACATCATTTGAAATAATAAAATTAGAAAAAGTGAAATTACACTTATCTTTTCACTCTTCTGAAATAATTATATAAACTATAACAATAATCATAAGGATTTTTTTCTAGTTAATGAGAGAGAGAGAGAGAGAGAGAGCAAGAGGAAATGACCTTAAATGGTGTAAGTCATTACGTTAAAAGTGACCTCTCCCCTTTTTCTCACTGCACCTTTTAAGTTATCACAAAAATAAGTGCTTAAACAAGTAGCAATTTACTTTAATTGTTATAAAAGTTAAAGCTAAATTAAGAGTGAGAAGAAAAAGGTCGGACGGAGGAGGCTTCCTTTCTCCTTATTCTCTAACTAAACAATGGAACAAATTAAATGTCTATTGTTATAGTTCTTGATTGCTAAGACCATTTTCTCAGCTTGTTTTGCATCTCATTTGCATATAGCTTAGGGGGTTCCCACCCCTCCAACCAACTCCCCTTTTCTGTCACCCTCATCCAATCCCCATTATATAAAAAATAAATCTACAAACAACCAAAAAAAAAAACTGGTGCCACTTACAAATAATAATTTATTTGACACATAATTCAGACATTTTGAACGAAAAAAAAAGTGTGATTAATGACAAAACGCCCTTGTCACACTTAATAAAAGCTAATGTGTTAAAAGTAATTGAGAATGTGGGGTGAAGGAGGCAGAGGGGAGGATGGGGATGATGGCCCTTCTAATTATTATGGTGCCTTGTCTCATTTTGTGTGTGTGTGTGTGGTGTTTGTTGATTTCTTTTAAACACCGGAAGTGTGTCTGTGTTCTATTTCAATCTTCTTTTTTTATTCTCTTTGAAATGTGTGGTTGTTGTGTGGTTGATAAATGTGGTCGTTTTAACTGGTTGTCTAATTTAAATTAAGGCTCATCTTGACTGTCTACAATTGGTGTCAATGTTGAAAATCTAGTATTTTACTGTTAATGTGGCAGTAAAAACAGTAACTATCATTTTAGTTGCTTTTTTTTACCACTTCTACATAAATTACACAATCCCTGTAATGGTTGCGATTACAAATCGTGGTGATAATGATGATGATGATGATTATGGGTGTTCGATTACATGTATGTGTGTGTGCCCAATCTATTTGTGTGTTATGTGTATGTGTATTATGGTGTGTCATTCTATGTGCGTGTGTTTGTGTGTACGCATGTGTGTGTGCCAATCTATTTACGTGTGTGTGTTATGTGTGGCATGTGTGGCATGGGTGTCAGTTCTGTGTGCGTGTGTCAGTGTGTCAATTCTGTGTATGCGCGTCTTTGTATGTTTTGTTTGTGTGTCCGTGTGCTATGTGTATTGTGCGTGGGTATTATAGGTGTCAATTCCGTGCTTGTGTTTAGTGTGTGTGTTTGTGCCAATCTACTTATGCTTGTGGTATGTGTACTAATGGGTGTCAATTCTGCGTATTAATGTGTACTCATGTTAGTGTGCGTGTTGTGTGCATGTGTATTATGGGTGTTAAATCTGTGTGTGTTTAAGGCCTGTTTATTGTGTGTGTGTGTGTTGCGTGTGTGACAATCTATGTGCGTGTTCTGTATCATTGGGGTCAATTATTTGTGTGTATTAGTATGTGTGTGTGTTATATGTAAATATGGGTGTCGATTCGTTATGTGTCAGTGTGTACTCTGGTTTTTGTGTGTGTTATATGTAAATATGGGTGTCGATTCGTTATGTCTCAGTGTGTACTCTGGTTTTTGTGTGTGTTATATGTAAATATGGGTGTCGATTCGTTATGTGTCAGTGTGTACTCTGGTTTTTGTGTGTGTTATATGTAAATATGGGTGTCGATTCGTTATGTCTCAGTGTGTACTCTGGTTTTTGTGTGTGTTATATGTAAATATGGGTGTCGATTCGTTATATGTCAGTGTCTACTCTGGTTTTTGTGTGTTATATGTAAATATGGGTGTCGATTCGTTATGTGTCAGTGTGTACTCTGGTTTTTGTGTATGTTATGTGTAAATATGGGTGTCGATTCTGTGCTTGTGTGTTTAGTGTGTGTGTTTGCCAATCTATGTATGCATATTATGATGAGTGATAATTTTGTGTCTGCGTTTAATGTGTGTGTGTTTGTTAGTGTGCACTCTTGTTTTACTCTTAAATCCATGTTGAAACTAATTCTCTCTCTCTCTCTCTCTCTCTCTCTCTCTCTCTCTCTCTCTGTATCTCTCTCTCTCTTTAAGAGTTAAGCTTGTTGTAGAATGGGAGACGGAAATAGAAAAAAAAAAGCTTTTAACATTTACACATGTAATTCGGTATAATGATTATTTTCTGAAGTGGCGCTGATAACAATTTGTGTTTGTTTGTATGTTATGTGTATGTAATACTATGTAATGTACCCCATGACATTTGATTGCGTCTGAAGAGACGAGGATTTAAAGCTAATATAATAATATTTATTGCAATTGTAATTGTTTAGAATTATCGGAGTAGAAAAGACAACAGATATATTCTAGTGTGAAATAATCCTAAAACACAATTTGTTACTATGGTTTTTTTAAAGTGAATTTTCAGCAATTTAATAATAAAACCAAATAATGTATTTAAAAGTGCTTGCAGTGATTGCCTACCTACAGCCGTCTATGTAATTCTGTATTGGATTTCTTTCTCATTTTTGAGCAAATATTAATAATTGCAATTAAGATATTTTTATTAACAGCTCTTATTTTAGAACTCTCTGATTATTCTTTCAGAAGTAATATTAAGAGAAACTAGAAATTGTTTTAGAAACTAGAAGTGTAGCTCAATCACTTATTTTTTTTTATATTGATATCTTTCAAAATAAACTTTTTATAGACAAATTTTTTAACAAAAATATCGTCTGTTTAAAGTTATGTCATTTTCAAACTCATAAAAAGCGTATTTTGAAAAATATCAACATGAAAACACTCCGAAGTGACTTGAGTTAACATTCTAGTTACTAAACACACTTTCCAGTTCTGAATTTTGCTCTTAAAAAAGAATAATCAGAAAACGAAAATCAACTGTTCACAAATTATCTTAACTCACACACAAAATGAAAAAGTAACTGTTTTAGAAACTAGAAGGGTAGCTCAATCACTTAAAGAGTATTTTCATGTTTGATATCTTTCAAAATAAACTTTTTATAGACAAAAATTAAAAAAAAAATATCGTCTGTTTAAAGTTAGGACATTTTCAAACTCACATAAAAAGCTTATTTTGAACGATAGCAACATCAAAATACTCTTAACTGATTGAACTACTCTTTCTAGTTTGTAAAACACATTCAAGTTAAATTCAATAACTTTTTTTAATTTCCTACCAATTTATTTCACAATTTTTCTAAAAAAATTTAATACGTGTGGTTAATAACCACATTTAAAGTTATACCTAGTACACACAGCTGATAATTTAAATGCATTTAAATAATAGACGTGTTCTACAGAGCCCCGTGAAGGACAAATAAACAATATGTCGAATTCAATTTATTCAGTTAATAAACTGAAAATATTGAGCTAATACTTAAATATAATATATAAACTATTGACAAAATATTGATTTAGTATTTCAATTTTTAAAATATTAATAATAAAGTCAATTTTTATTTGGTGTTCATGTCCTTAACTGGATTCTGTATAAATCACCTAAACACATTTAATTTGAATTCATTTAACTTATGTGTGTGTACAAGGTATTAGAAATGTATGGCTTTTATTGTTTCTGATATATTTAATCTTAAACAATAGACTGTGCTCCATCCAAATAGACTTTGATAATTATAATAGACTGAGGGGACATTGTGTTTCTGAGACATACTGTATATTATATAACCGTTCTCATATAGTGTTAAACTTTCTCTGATCTGTCTTAGTAGTTGTCATAACAACACTCACTCATTATCACACAAACCTCTAAAAATAATAAAAAAACATCATATAATCATCATCACTATCAGGTAACAAAACCCAAAACCCTTGATATATATATTTTTTGGAGCCAAAGCAATATAACCTATTGTCTTACTTACATTAAGAAAAGAAGAAGAAGAACAACAAAAAAAAAAAGATCCACTTTCTTAATCACAACTATTTGGAGAACCTCACAAATAAATGTAATATATTTTAAAAAGATGGTAACTCAAGGCTAAGAAAAATAAATAAAAGTAACTTTTTTCTTTAAAAATGTTTCCCGTAATTGTGGCTCAAAGGCTTTTTTTTAAAAAAAACAATAGAGAAACATTATTATTGTAGTGAATCCATCAATAGAAAGAGAAAGAGAAAACACTTTCACTTGATAACAAATAAGAAAAAATGCCAATGCCAAAGGATATTTGATATCAAAGAAAAATGATGATATACCTTCCAGTAAAAATCATTCAAAATGATAAAAACTGTTGAAAGACATGTGTTTTTTTTTTGTTAAAAAAATATATCAAGGGCAAGTTTCAGACATACACACACAACACATCCAAACAATTTAAACAGACACATTTGATTTAAAAGTGCAATAGAAAAATAAGAGAAATGTACTGAAGGAGTCATAAAGTTGAGACATTCTTCTTAGGTCCTTTTTTCTCTTCTTCTTTTTCTAGTTTTATAAAAAAAAGATCATTTATAAGAACTGCAAAAAAAACGGCTTAAAAAGATTTATCTTAACTAAATAACCTTATTTGTATTCAACCGGAATTTGGAACCTAAAAACCCCGGTTGTTGTTGAGTCTTTTTTAATACAAGTAAACATATTACATAAAAGTCGTTTTTACAGTAAGCAAGAAAATGTATTAAGGTTGGTAGGAAAATAATTGCGGGTTTTTGTTTGCTGCAATTGAAACTCAACTAATTACATTGTGTTTGCGTTAAGATCATTTCAAAATGCATATTGAGTAAAAATGAAATGCACAAGAAACAAATACGAGTGGATAAAACGGGTGGTAAAGCAGCTGAAACTGCCCAAAAGCTGAATTATGCTTTTAGAGTGGGTACTGCCAAAGAGCGTAGGGTGCAATGGTGGTTCCAAAAATTTCGTGCTAGGGATGAGAGCCTTGAAGATGAAGAAGGTTGATAATGACCAACTGAAAGCGTTAGCTGAATCAGAACCACGCACAACAATTCGATGAATTTGCACAAAAGTTAGAAGTTAGTCATATCTAACAGTTATTGGCCACATAAAACAGCTAGGAAAATCAAAAAAGCTTGATAAAAAAAACCGCAATTATTTTCCTACCAACCTAATAGTAATGTGTTGTACAACATGATGGCATGCCACTGCTCTCACAACAGACTTGTCACATTTTTTTTAGTGGCAGTGTTGCAAGAAAGTGGAGCTAACAATTAATCATTGGGTTCTTCATGGTCGCAAAAGGGATTGCGTATAAATGACCACTGTCCAAAAATAAATAAGAGCCATTACTTGCAGGAATTGCGTAATGCTCTGGTTATGTTGATGTGTGTCCAGGGAGCCTTTATCACACGAATCACTTTTGGGTGGTCGACTGCGACTGCAAAATGTATTCGGCTTGTTGTCAAAACCGACCACTCGAGTCGACTCACAACAACATTAAAAAACCACATTCCAACATAAAAGGCTCGGTTTTGACAACGAGCCGAATACATTTTGCAGTTGAACTTGACCATCAAATGTGGTTCTACGAGAAAAGGGCCTCTGGCCCATAGACATAACCAGAGCATAACAACATTATGTTGCTTAATTGCCACCTTTTGTGTGTGTGTCTGTTGTGTAAGTAGTTATAAACACCCTTTTTTCTAAGCTTTTATTTAAGATGAGATGACCGTTGTCCATTTTACGTGGACTTCTGCTATTTCTCCTAGTTTAACCAACTTCCACCATAATGACCTAGAGACAGCTGATAATAATTTGTACACTGCAGCCTCAACTAGTGGCGACCAGTTAATATCTGTCAAATTTTGACAAATCCTCGAATGACCTATCCAGGAATCCGCTGTTATTGGAGGGAGGAGGGTACACCTTAAATTTAACGCTATTTTTCAACAAAATAAAACAAATTACACTCCTGTAAGTCCGAAATTTTCTCAAATCCGAATTCGAATCCTAAAAGATTCTCGAATCCCTCGAATCTCACGAATTTCGAATCTCTCGAATCCTTCATATAAGAATCTTATATTATTCATTAAGAAGATACAAATAAATGAAATAATATTGAATATTAAATTATTAATAATAAACAAAAACAAGTGTGGCTTCACTCAGGGTCACTGCCACAAGGTGATCCATTGGCGATCCGGATCTGACCACCGAAATTGCAACAATCGCTGGTTTTTTTGTTAGTGAACCACTTCTATTGGACGTCAATGGAGTTAAAACTAATTTTACCAAAGTTTTTAACAGTTTTTTTTTAAACGTTAGGATTCGAAAGATTCGAAAGACGAAAAAAGCGCGAAGATTCGAGTTTTCGAATCTCGAATATTTTTCATTTTCAAGATTCGCTGGATTCGACGATTCGAATGTCCCATCCATAGAAATCATTAGAAATAAAAGCTTGTACCAAAAAAAAAACATAATTTTTCTATATTTACTTTTTATCGATTGACACAACCTCAAAATTAATCTGGTTTTTTTTTCTCTTAAAAAACTCACATTGTGTTTAAAAAGAGGATGGATTAGGTTTAAAGGTTAACGGTTACTTTTTGTTTTCTTTCATCTCTTAATTAATTCGTTAAGCTTTTTCAGAAATGAATTTTAAATGAGAAAATTCCTTTTTTTCAAATCTCTTCAAGTATATTCAAAAGACATTTTATATAAGAAAAATAAAAAAAAGAGATAATCATTTTCAAGGTAAATTTAAATGTTATGCGGGGAAGTTTTTTTTAAATAAAAAAGATGAGGAAGAGGAAATGAAGAAAGACAAAAAAAATATAGAACAGCTGCCTTAAAATATTCCTTCCCCCTCCCAAAAAAAACTTCTTTAAATAATTCATGAAGTTGATACTATAAGAAGAGAATAATATAAAAGTACATTCCTAATAGACCTTAATAGAATTCTTTAAAGAGATTCTTATTTATTAACAGGAAAATGATTTGAATTTTTATATCATGATGAGAGATTAAAGCTCAGCTTAATATTATATGAATGTTATATGTTGTGTATTGCTCTTAATATTGTGTGCTTAGACTACAACCAGAATTGAATATACTACTGCTATTTGGTACACTGCGTTCGAGACAGGCAATTAGAAATCGGGACAAACAGAAAAGCTGGCTCCGCCCTTTTTTTATGCAGTTCCCTAGCTACAGCCCCTGTTCAGGACCATTTTTGTTAACAAGAATGTGCCCATTGGTAACAAAAGAAACCCACACAATCACGTTCTGGGTTGCGTTCCTGGATATGGTGCAACTTAGCTTAGGAAATGGACTGGTAGTTATTTCGGTATTTTCGGTGGTGGTTCAGACTGCAAACTCTACAGTAATGCAATAATTCCCAAAAATATTTTCTGCTCGCGGTAAAAAAATCGCGGCATACCTAACAGCAAACCTCACAGCACACTAGTGTGTTTCGGTTCCCTCTTTGAGAATTACTGCTGTATTGAATAGGATATTGAGTATATACTGTAGTTCCCTCACTATAGAATAGAATTATTCAAATTAGATAAATTCCTTTTTAGTGAAATTTTTTTGTTTCTGCAAAAGCGTGAACAATTGATTAGGCCCAGGTCTCACATACAGAAAAAAAAAATAAACTGAAAAATGCGACTGAAAATAGAATTTCTCTGAATTAAATAATTCTATTCAATTTATTTGGCAAACAGTAGTTTTTTTTTTTAAAAAGCAAAATAAATAGAATAGAATTATTTAATTCAGATAAATTCTATTTTCAGTTACATTTTTCTGTTTGCGTTTTCTGCACATGTGGATTCTTGGGTTTTGCGTGTGTTTTCTTTGTGTGTGTATTTGTGTTTATTTTATATCATGATTTGCTTTAGTTTAATAATTAACTACTACATGTACACTTTAATTTTTTGCATGCCATTATTATTATTATTATTATTATTAAAGCTTATGACTCTCAATCCTCTCATATTTCATTTAAGTCCTCCATTACAACTACAAACAAAATATTAAATTAGTAGCTTGATGTTTCTTTATGCGTCTGTTTGTCTATGCGTCTTATGTGTATATATGTTACTGTCAATCTGCGGAGATTAATCTACAAGATTACCTAGGCAATCTGCAAAACAACCAACCTGCTGCTAGTGAATCTGCAAAATTCAACACCTAAAATTTATTGAATTTTGCAGATTCACTAGCAGTTTGGTGGTTTTGCAAATTGCCTAGGCAATCGGCAGATTGACTGATTCCGCAGATTGACAGTAACATATATATACATATATTTGTGTTCATAATAAGATGTGTGCTAATTTTAATGGCATTTTTTCTCTCTATAAATTGTGTTTTCCATTAAAAAAATGTCAAAAGAATTATGAAGATTATAATTATTAGGGCACGGAGTTTTATGCAATATCATGCAATTATGAAGTAACTATCTTGCGTTTAGATCAACCAACAATTATCATTTTTTTTTTCAATAAAAAACACCGATTAGAGGCTATAACTCTAGCTGACATCTGGTAACCAGACATCTATCCTCTAACCAGCCTTTTTGATTAGAAAAAAACAAAAACAAACATAATTGCAGTTGCTCTAATGATGATGATGATGATGATGATGATTTTACATTGGCACTGGGGGCCACAAATTGAGAAACAGTTGCTTGTGATTGCATAAAAATCCGGAGTCCTACTAATTATTATCAATGTATCAAATATTTCCAAGTAAATAAACATAGATGACACAAAACACATACACTATTACTCTCTATCCAGTAGTCTCTTCAGAATTGAGAAGTTTAATTTGTGTCAATCCAATTTCATCACATCCAACTTTGGACAACACATTTCCGTTTAATAATTCAAAAGCTAATTCAATCACATTGACCCGTGGCAACAAAATACAAGGTGTCTGTCCTTTTTTTTTCAATCTATATAATCAAAATCAATGGCTCTTCTAGGCAACAAACAACAAACAAAAAAAACATCTCCACAAGAGACAAACTCATGTCTGTAACAAATACGAAAAAGAGAAAAAACCACTTGAAATAAGAACGAAAAAAAAAATGAAGATGTTCAATTTTCTGAAAGATAAATATTGAGGAGAAAAGAAAGTTAATAATAATGAAATAAAAAGATCATTTATTACTTCATTTCTAGCTTTTAATTTTCTTTTAGAAGTTGCACAAAAAGAAAAGAAAGAACAAAAGACTTTTTTTAGAAATGTTATCAAAGTTCACCCTTTAAAAAAAATTCAATATTCTCAGTTAAAGTGTGTTTAAAAAAAATTGATGTGTGGTTAATTATATTATTTATAATAAAATTGTACGAGTGAATAAATAAGTACAATAACATCTGTTAATAATGTAGATTGAAAAGTATAGATATTTATATATTGGGTGAAACGTGTTGTTATATCTATGTGTGCGTGTTTTTTTTGTATGTGTTTGTGTCTGATGGGTGTGTGTTTGTGTTAGATTTGTGTGTCTGATGTGGGTATGTATCTGATTTGTGTGTCTGATGTTGGGATGTATCTGACTTGTGTGTCTGATGTGGGCATGTATCTGATTTGTGTGTCTGATGTGGGTATGTATCTGATTTGTGTGTCTGATGTTGGGATGTATCTGACTTGTGTGTCTGATGTGGGCATGTATCTGATTTGTGTGTCTGATGTGGGTATGTATCTGATTTGTGTGTCTGATGTTGGGATGTATCTGACTTGTGTGTCTGATGTGGGCATGTATCTGATTTGTGTGTCTGATGTGGGTATGTATCTGATTTGTGTGGGTATGTATCTGATTTGTGTGTTTGTGTTTCATTTGTGTGTCTGATGTTTGTATGTATCTGATTTGTGTCTGATGTGTGTACGTATCTGATATTTGTGTGTTTGCGTCTGATGTGTATGTTTCTGTCTGATTTGTGTATCCGATGTGGGCATTTATCTGATATTTGTGTGTTTGTGTCTAATTTGTGTGTTCGATGTGGGCATGTATCTGATATTTGGGTGTTTGTGTCTGATGTGTTTCCGTATGATTTGTGTGTTTTTGTGTGATTTGTGTGTCTGATGTGTGTATGTGTCTTTATCTCAATGAGTGTGGTTTTTCTGCATCTTATCTGTGTGTGACATTGTGTCTTATCTGTATGTGTTTTTTTTCTGTGCGTGTGTCTGCTGATCTGTTTGTGTTCAATGTGTTCTCTCTCTCTCATTCTCTCCCTCCCTCTCTCTCTTTCTCTCTCACTCTCTCACTCCCTCTCCCTCTCTCTCTCTCTCCCTCCCTACTTCCTCTTATCTCTGTCTATCTCTCTCTTAACTTTGCATTTTATGTGTCATACACATGTAAACTCATATAAGAGATGAATTACATATCCATGATATTGTTCCTTTTTTTAAAAAAAAATGCATTGTTATATAGGTCCCTAAGAGAACGAAAAGTCATAAAAATGAAAACCCACCAACAAACCAACGAACATTCAGGAAATATATATATGAGAATAAGAATCCTCCTCGTCCTCCAGTCACATTCTTTTTTTAAAAAATATATCAATTGTGTATTAAGAAGTTATTTTAGCAGAATAAGAAATTCATGTGAATCTCTCTCTCTCTCCTTCTCTCTTTCTCTCTCTCTCCCTCTCTCTCTCTCTCTCTCCCTCTCTCTCTCTCCTTAGTCTCCTATACATTTTTTATTTTATCTAAATGACAGAAACCATAAGAATTGCAACATCTAATAGACAAAATGGTTTTTTTTTCTTCCTAGCAGGCCTCCCCCGTCTCTCACCCTCCAAAAAAAACCCCTCATAAATTTCAATAAGTTCGAAGAAAAGTTGAACTTTTTTTTTAAACCCTCCACCACCACCACCATCACCAAAAAAAATCATCATCATCATCATCTGCTGCAAATTTAACATCATTTTCAGTAGAATAATAGAATAAAGAGATCATCAAATTCAATCATGAGAAGGAAAGAAAAAAAACAATGGATAAAAATCTATATAGATAAAAACTAGAATGATCTATGATGGTGTAATTGGTGGTCTTTGATAGTTGGTGACTTTCATCTTTTTTTTATACTTCAAAGACACATAATATATAAGAGAAAAAAATCTTATCCTATTGAAACATTGATTAACCATGTTGGTAAATGATGATGATGATGATGATGATGACATTGTTGAAAATGGACTATTATTGACCAGGAAATTGTCAAAAAAGTTTTCATGATGATAATAAAAAGAAAAGTGACAAGTGTCACCATACATTTAATACAGTTTGTCTCGGAACTCACAAAAGCCCATCAAATCTAGTATCAAAGTATGGAATATAATGCAACTACTGTATAAATCGTTTAAAATTAAACATCTCACATATTCAAACATATCAAAATATACTTTTACAACAAAAAAAAATTACGAGGCTGTACATCGCAAAATTACTTCGAAAAATCTCCACAAAGGGCGCTAGCATCATTTTTATATTGAACCCATAGACCCGATTGTTAAAGAAACAAATGTTATTTTTTAAAATACAAAAGTCATGGCTGCAATATGTTTATTTTTTATATTTAAAGTTGTCCAATTTTGATGGTTCAAAGTGCAATGTGCACCTTAAATATATGCTGATCGAGTGATAGAATGACAAAAAATTAATAAGTGCGGTTCTATTTTTAAAAAGTATTTCAAGATCGCGAATTTCTAACTCCTATGTTAAACTCCATTGAGTACGCCCAAATAAGAAAAAAACATCAATTAAAATGCTCGTAAAAATACCTAAAAGTAGTTGTAAATAAAAACACAAATAAACCACAGTGAAGCCAACACATTAGCACACGTGCTGATTTTTTTTCTGGCTTTTAAAATTATTTTTAAGTATTTTTACGAACATTTTAATGGATGTTTTTTCTTTCTTATTTGGGCGTACTCATTGAAGTTTAACATAAGAGTTATAAATTCGCGATTTTGAAATATTTTTAAAAATAGAAACACACTTACCAATTTTTTGTCATTCTATCACTAGATTAGCATATATTTAATGTGCACATTGCACTTTGAACCATCAAAATTAGACAACTTTAAATATGGAAAATAAACATATTGCCGCCACTGTGTGTATTTTAAAAATTGACGTTTTTTTTTTCTTCTTTAACAATCAGGTCTATGTGCTCAATAGAAAAACGATGCTAGCGCTCTTTGCGGAGATTTTTCAAAGTAATTTTGCGATGTAGCCTCTTAAAAGTGGGTTTAAACTGGTTAAAGAGTCTAGATTTTTTAGTCATTAGTCAAGATTGTCAACTAGAAAACATTAGCCTCTAATCGAGTCTTTTTTTTATTCGAAATAAAATATAATCGTAATTGCTCACAAACTCATGAATAAATGAAATGAGCTCTTTTCCAATTAAAACTATAAAAAAAATCCATTTTTTGTTATAAAAATTGATGAAGTGTGAAAAATCAGAAACTCGAAAATAAAAACAACAAAATATACATTTGCATAAATTGCAGAAGTTGCGAATTTAATATGCAAATTGAATTCAAGATGACAAATAGACACAAGCTGTCACAATATAAATCTCACCCACTGAGAATTAATTTAAGGGGCACAAATTCAAGAAAGAAAACTTGACATTTGAACTTTCAACTTTCAACTCTGAAAACAGAGTTTCATAATAGAAAAGCTCCGCTTAATTATCTCTATTAACAGTGTTTTTTTTTTCTTCTTTCTACGTAATAATCCCTGTTTAGAGGGTTGAAGTTTATGTTCAAGTGCTATGTTATTGTTTTCATGAATTTGGCCGTTTAGAATCCACATTAGATATTAATGAATGCATGTCAACCAGCGTTAATGAGGAAGAAGATCAAAACCCACCTTTCTATTAAAACACAAGCTCAATTACAAATTAAGATTGAATAATTTATAAACCACTAATTAAAAAAAAAACGTTTTCCTTTGAGGTTAACCTAAAAGATTTTTCCTCTTCTACTCTTTAACTCACAAGAGAAACAAACAAACTAGAATTAAAAAAAGTAGAAAGTACAAAAGATTTCCTTTTGCATTTTTTTAGTTTCTAACTCTCCTAGTTTCTAATATATTTTCACATGAAATAACAGAGATAAAAATTAATAAGGCAAAAGAAATATTTATGCTTTTTTTGCAGTTTAAGAAACAGGTTAGAGGCTATTATATCTTAAATTCTAAAAGAACTCTAGCCTCTAACCAGCTCCTTTGATGCCAAAAAGCATCATTATTTTAGACTTATAAATTAGGAAAAGATGCAATTTTGTTATCTTTTCGTGGTTCTTATGATGCTGTCTAGTTTCTAACCATTCTAGTTTCTAACACTTCTAGTTTCTAAAATGTTTTTAAAAGTTATAATGGTTTTTTCACATGAAATAACAGAAATAAAAATTAATAAGGGAAAAAAAAAAGATTTATGCTTTTTGCAGTTTAAGAAACAGGTTAGAGGCTACTACTATATCTTAAATATTATATATTAAATTCTAAAAGAACTCTAGTCTCTAACCAGCTCCTTTGTTGTCAAAAAGCATAATTCTTTTAGACTTATAAATTAGAAAACGAGGCAATTTTGCTATCTTTTCGTGGTTCTTATGATGCTGTCTAGTTTCCAACCATTCTAGTTTCTAACTCTTCTAGTTTCTAAAATACTTTAAGGAGTTCTAATGAGTATTTCACTTGAAATAACACAAGATAGAAATTAATACAAGAAGGAATTTTGCTACCTTTTAGTGGTTCTTATGTTATTAGGTTGGTAGGAAAATAATTGCGTTTTTTTTTGTTTATTTCTTTTATTACAGTAAACAAAAAAACCGCAATTATTTGTCTACCAACCTAGTATTTTTTTTACATTTGAACCCATCCTTAGCCTTACGATTGGCAATCAGTGAAAGCAAAAGAGCTTTCATTGATTGCCAACCTTTAAGGGTAAGGAAACAATACAAAAACATTTCCATTTTCGCTTTAGCCTACAACTAACTTGGATAACAATAGGTTATTGCGAAAGAAAATAAGATACATTTTCTTCATAAAAGTTGTTCAATCTCTCTCTCTCTCTCTCCTTGAGTGTTCTTCTCCTCTCCACCCACACTCTAAATTCAACCTTATTCCACTTTAGCCATCCATTTCTTAATGAAATGACCCATCTACACTTTAACCGCCTTTTTCAACTCAAGGAGAAAATGCTTTATTATATACAAAAGGCGCACATAAAACAGCCCATAGTGAAACATTACTCTACCTTAAAAACACCACTCAAACTTCTGATTATTCCAGTCTTTCAATAAACAAAATGAAGAGAAACTTGTATGTGTTTTTAAAAACTAGAAGGGTATCTCAATAACTTAAGAGTATTTTCATGTTACTATCTCTTAAAATAAACATTTTTATGTCAAGTTTAAAAATGACCCATGAAAATATGCCCGTAAGTGAATGAGCTACCCTTCTAGTTTCTAAAATATTTCTTGTTTCTATTAGTTTTGCACCTAAAAGACAGAATATAATCAGCTAATCATAAACCATCTCAAATTGGTTTTCAAGAATAAAACGCCCCTCGAACTTTGCTTATTCAGTTTTTCACTCGACAGTGTTTTAGAAACTAGAAGGGTAGATCAATTATTTAAAGGTATTCTAGTATTCTAGTTTCTAACACACTTTCAATTTTCAAATATACTTAGGTTAAACTGGTTTTAAAGTGTAAAAAAAGCAATTCAAACTCGGATTATTCTAGTCTTTCAGGAACAATATTAAGAAAAACTTGAAAGTGTTTTAAAAACTAGAAAGGTAAATAAGTAAATAAATTAAGTTTACTTTAATGTTGATATCTTTTAAAATAAGGTTTTTTAACGTCAAATTTGAAAATGATCTGACTTTTAAAAAAGTATTTCGTAAAAAGTTTATTTTGAACTATATTAAAATAAAAAAAAACTGAAGTGATTCAGCTACCGTTCTAGTTTCTAACAAGACGTTTAATTTCTCCCTCGTGTTCCTCCTGAATGACACAGATGCCTTAGTATTTGGCTAATACATGTGATTCCACTTTAGCAGAAAGAAACAAATAATTCCGTCCTTTTTTTTTCTGCCTATTTTTCAGCCAAATAAATAGAAATGAAATTTTTCAAATTAAGATAAAATTCCTAATTTATTTATTTATCTTTAAACATCAGACTTTTTACCTGAGCCACAAGGTAACTGTTTATATTTTTAGAAATTGAAAAGAATGGATTTTGGAGGAGGATCTTCTCTTCACATTTGGTCATTTCTGACCAAAGTGGAAATCTGTTTTGATGGAAAAGAGACGGAAAAAAAAATTTCCGGATATAGATTTCCATCCTCTCTTCTTAAGTAATGATTCCAATTTTTTTTAGCTATTTTTAACTCGTATTTTGAGTTGGTGACAAGGTTTGTAAAATACAAACTGAATTACGTGATAAACAGAAAAAAAAGGTCTTTACTTTGTAAGAACATCAACATAAATAATATATATATATATATATTACACTATAACAAACTAATTAAAAATGACTTGCTTAATGTATGCTAATCGGTCTCCATAAGATGGGCAACATCAAATTTACATGAAATTCAAATTTCTCTTTTTTTCTTATCATATTTAGGATAAACCTGGATCCCACATACATCAAATAAAGCAAAAAATATAAACAGAAATCAGAAAAAGAAATATTTCAACTACACTGAGTTCTCGACTTAACACTGATTCGAGTTATGCGGAAATCTCCGGAAACGGTATTAACCGCGCATTTTGATGACTTAACTGTATTATATCTGCTTGTGAGATCCTAGCTTAATGCACAAAATCTAAACAGAAATACAAAAATCAGAAAAATAAACATGTAAGCTATATTTCTGCTGTCTTTAGCGTTTTCATTAGAAAAAAAAAAACTTCAAGAATGAAGATACCTTTTTTTCGTTTACCCTTCTAGTTTCAAACAGACTTATAATTTATTCTAAAAATATGTTTCTAAAAAAAATGCTAAAAAACCTCAAAATCCTTTTCAGCGCATTTTTAGTTGTTGTAAAATGAAATGTTTTTCTGTTGACGTTTTTAAAGCATGTGGGACCCTAGCTTAATGCAGAAAATATAAAACAGACATTAAAAAAAATCTGAAAAATAAATGTTTCATCTATATTTCTGCTTTCCTTTGCGTTCTCAAAGATTCTCACATTATTACATTAGAAACAAAAACTTCAAGGATGAAAATATTAATCCTTTACCCTTCTAGTTTCATACAAACTTTTAATTTATTCTAAAAAATAAGCTAAGAACTTTAAATATAGATTCTCATCTAAATTGTCTAGAAATAGTTCTTTCAAACGGAATTTCTAATGAGCTTTTTGGTTACCTTTTTTTTTTTTTAGATGAAAAAAGGTCTTAATAGGATTTCTTATTTTTCTATTATGTGATTACGATTAAAATAGAAAATTTTCTTAATGGAATTTTTCATCCTCATTGTGACCTCAAACCGAACTTCTAAAAACCACATTCTTACAAAAATAAAAATCAAGTTGTAAAAATTATGACCAAAAATTACGAAAACAGAAAAATGTCTCTCTTGGGGGCAGAAGAATTTCGACCAACAAATAGAATTTTTATGAACACAAAACTTGGAAATATAATTAATTAAAATGTTTTTAATTTGTTTTTGAAGAGCCTATTTTTCAACCTCTGATACTGTGTTAGAAACTAGAACGGCAAGTGAATCACTTTGATATCTTTCAAAATAAACTTTTTATAGACAACATTTTTTTAAATATCGTTTTCGAACATATAAAAAGCTTATTTTAAAACATATCAACATGAAAATGCCCTTAAGTCATTATCGACTCTTCTAGTTTCTAAAACACTTTCAAAGTATTTTCTTAAATTTGCTCCTGAAAGACAAGTTGTTAATTCCTAGAAGTTTCAGAAGAGCAACGCGAAGGAGAAATTAAGTGTGTGTTAAAAACTAGAACGGGAGCTGATACAATTAATAGCATTTTCCATGTTATGATATCTTTCAAAATAAACTTTTTTATAGACAAAATTTTTTAAAATATCGTCCTGCTTAAAGTTCGATCATTTTCGAACAGATATAAAAAGCTTATTTTAAAACATAAACATGAAAATAACCTTAAGTGGATTCATCATCATCTACTCTTCTAGTTTCTAAAACACTTTCAAAGTTTTTTTCTTAAATTTGCTCCTAAAAGACAAAATAACCAGATTTGTTGAAAACTAGAATAGGTCACTCTGGTTACTTCCTAGAAGTTTCAGAAGAGCAACGCGAAGGAGAAATTGTGTTAAAAACTAGAACGAGAGCTGAATCAATTAATAGCATTTTTCATGTTTTGATATCTTTCAAAATAAACGTTTTATAGACAAAATTTTTAAAAATATCGTTTGCTTAAAGTTGGAATCATTTTCGAACAGATACAAAAAAGCTTATTTTAAAACATATCAACATGAAAATAACCTTAAGTGATTAAGTTACCCTTCTAGTTTCTAAAAAAAACTTTGTATTTTCTCTTCATTTTGTCTTACTGAAAGACAGAATAACCAGAGTTTGAAAATCAGCAAAGTAACAAGTTTTAAATTGAAAACGAATTCTGCATTCGTTTTCAATTTAAAATTTGTTACTTTGCAGATTGGGTTATTGTTTTTATACGTAAAGTGCATTTTGCATTTTATCTAAAATTCTAGTCAATGTGCAACTAAGGGTGAAAAAAAGAAGAAACGTTGGCCCCCTGCCCATTCAATATCATAGGCCGGAGGCCAACGTTTCTTCTTTTTTTCACCAGTTGAAATTTTCAAAAAGTTCAAATTTTCGCCCCAATGGAAACAAGGCCTTAGCAACCAAAACGGTATGGCGGTTTCATTTGCAAATTAACTATAGTGACTTTGCACAATCACTGATTTTTCATTTTGACGAATATTATTATTATTATTATTATTATTATTATTATTATTATTATTGTGAATTTTCATCGTTAACAATTAACCAACAATAAAAGGAAAAAATATAACTCATTATAATTAAGACAAGAAGAAAAAGAAATTTCAAAAAGGGGAACCGGGGGAAAATCTATTTTTCTTTTGTTCAAATTTGCTGACTTTGTGAAGCTGCCAACAAAAACAATGCAAAATGACCAACAATGAATTTTGCATAATTTTCTAAAATTGCATATGAAAGCAAATATTATAAGAGGAGAGGAGAGACAGTGGGGGGCCCCCACTCACCCTTCCAAATACTAACCACCAAAATCCCCACAATTGTTCCTCCTTTTGTATTTAAAAAATACAGTATGTTTCAGAACCAAACGTCCCAGGTCTATTAAGCAAAGTATATTTACGTCGCACAGACTATTGTTTAAAATTTAATTACCTTAGAAACTATAAAAGCAACACATTTGAAACCTAAGGTGACTGTTAAAAATATAATATTGCAAAAATTGAAATAGATTAGAAGAAAATTTAAAAAGTTACTAATTTAAAAAAAAATTGTTAACTTCAGAAAAAAAAATTACAATTTAAGCTTGTTTCAATGCATAAACGCCTCTCAAATTCTAGGTTATTCTGTAGGTTATTCTTTCATTCTGTTATTTATTTTTGCCCTAAAAAACATTTGCCCTAAATTCATTTTTTTGTTCTCGCTTTTCATATGGTTCAGTGTCTTTCGGTGGAGTATGTTAAATAGGTGCAGAACCTATGCAGAACGCCGCAGGCACGCAAAAAACGCCCAATGACGTAAATTTACACTACTGATTAGGGCAAATGTCATTTTAGAGAAAGTGATTTTAGGGCAAATGGTTTTAGGGCAATTGTCCCTTTAGGGCAAATGATTTTAAGTCAAGTGTCTTTAGGGCAAATGTCTCTTTAGGGCAAATGGCTTTAGGACAAGTGTCTTTAGGGCAAATGTCCCTTTAGAGCAATACCCTTCTATTTTTTTTAAATTCAATAACTTATTTTTGGTTAATTTTTATACTTCATTTTGACATATTGCTAAAAAAATCAACTAAAAGTTTTAAATGTGTATGAATTATAACTACTGAGATATTTAATTTTAACTTGGTTTAAAACTGTAAACTGCTTTTCATGTATAAAATTTAAAAAAAATTGAATTTATTTTAGAAACTAGAAGGGTAGCTCAATCTCTTAAGACGATGCTTTTGTATATAAAAAGTTTATTTTGAAAGACAATCAGCATGAAAAATACCCTTAAGTGATTGAGTTACCCTTCTAGTTTCTCTTAACATTTCTCTTGAAAGAATAATAAGAGTTCAAAAATCAGCTGTTCATAAAATATCTTAATTGCAATAATATTTACTCAACGAGAAAGAAATCCAATACAGAATTACATAGACGCCTGTAGGTAGGCAATCACTGCAAGCACTTTTAAACACATTTAATCATTTTCATGTTTTTTTTTTTTAAACTAAGCTTTTTTTACGTTCAGTTTGAAAGTGACCCAAATTTTAAAAAGACAATATTTTGTTAATTTTGTGTCTATAAAAAAAAATTTGATAAGACAGAAATAATCAAAGAGTTCGAAAATCAGCTGATTCATAAACCATCTTAAGTATTAGGTTGGTAGGAAAATAATTGCGGTTTTCGTTTACTGCAATTGAAACTCAATTGTTTTCAATATAAGTGTAGTTACATTGTGTTTGTGTTAAAATCATTTGAAAGTAAATATTCTGCGGTCTATATTTGAGTAATATTAACTTTGGTTTTATTGTTAATTGTGTTTCAATTTAAGCTAATGAATTGAAAATGGACAAGAAACAAATATCTTCAACAACGTAACTTCTGCCAAAAATTCATTTCGAGATTTTATCAACTCTTTAGAAGTCCGGAATTTTACACCACTGTAATAAATAAACTTGTAATTAATTGGCAAAAAATTGTGTCAATTCTAATGGCGCTTATTTCGATTAATAAAGTTAATTATTAATTCACAAATTTCGTTATTAGCTGAGAAAACAAAAACCGCAATTATTTTCCTACCAACCTAATATTTAATTTAAAACGATTCTTTATATTTTAGTAATAGATTAAGACGCTGATTCTGATACATACTGTATATAGAAATAACAATAATAAGTGTATATAGACTAGGAAAATCTCGAAGAACAAAATAGAAGCCCTGAAAAGCCCCCCCTCCCCCCTCAAAACAGTGGGGTTTTTCTTTCCCAGAGCGGACATTACCATTTACACACCAATTTCCATATAAACACAAAAGAAATGCCTTTATACATTACAGTATTAAAGGCAATGGTGCATAAACTGAAACATAAGTTTTTTTTTTGAAAAAGGGGTTGGAGATTGTTAGAGGGTAGAATTAAATAGAGAAAGAGGGAATGAATTCCACTCCTTCCTTTAAAAAAGAGGCTTCAAAAATCTCATCCCTCCCATTCTATGTTTAATTAAATGTTAAGAAACCACATCTACTTGTATTAAAACAAAAGGAAAAAGAAGTCTGAGTAAACAATAGGAAATGATTGTGGCCACCTTTTTAACCCCTTTATGTTTTTTTTTCTTCTTGGCACTTCTTCATTAATCTCTTATCTAAATAACCAAAAATATTTTTAATCTCCCGACTTCAATTCATTTCTTTCTGTCTTTCAATGGTTGTGGCAAAAATTATTTTGGCGTTTACACAAAGATGAATTCATTTTTAAAAAGAAATGTCAAAAGTTTGTGTCTCATCTAATACCTTTGTACACAACACATGAGTTAAATGAATTCAAATTAAATGTGTTTAGGTGAATTATACGGAATCCAGTTAAGGACACGAACACCAAATAAAAATTGACTTTAATTATTAATATTTTAAATTGAAATATTAAATCAATATTTAAGTTAATTAACTCAATATTTTAAGATTATTAACTGAATAAATTGAATTCGACATATTGTATGTTTGCCCTTTACAGGGCTCTGTAGAACACGTTTATTGCATTTAAATGCATTTAAATTATCAGGTGTGTACTAGGTATAAAGGTGGCTGAATAGATATTTTATTTTCGTTTTCGTTTTCTCAAATAAGCTTTTCTTTAACGTCAGTTTGAAAATAAGCCATCTTTTAATTTTTGAATTCAACCCACTTCCCGGTTCTAGTTTCTACTACACTTTTAATTTCTCCTTAAAAAAAATTCTTCTGAAATGTGTTTTAGAAACTAGAAGGGCGAGCTCAATCACTTAAGATTATTTCATGTAAAATATCTTTCAAAATAAGCTTTTTATTTGAGTTTGAAAATGACTCAACTTTAAATAGATGTTTTTTTTTAAACTTTTGTCTATAAAAGTTTATTTTGAAAAATATCAGCATAAAAATACCTTTCTTAGTCAAGTTCAACTACCCTTGCCTACAGTCGGTATTATGTTGAATAATAGATCTGCTTCGCTCACCCGCGGCTTTGAGAAAATTTATAATTTTAAAGCGATCGTTTTTCAAGAGAAACATTACGAAAAAAAAATTCAAAGTGTTTATAGAAACTAGAATAGTTGGTGATAATGCTAAGAGTTTTTACATTATGATATCTTTCAAAATAAACTTTTTATTGTCAGTTTTGAAAAAAGGCGAAAATAGTTTTTTTTATGAAATTGTCAATGGAAAAACTTCCCAAAAACAGATCATTTTGAAACTTCAATAAAATGTTTATTTTTTAAGATATATTCATCAAAAATCTTTTAACATAATCTTTTACCATTCTAGTTTTGAAAACATTTTGAATTTTTTTTTTTCATAATGTTGTTTCTAAAAAAAAACGTTCGCTTGACGTTTTTGCGTCCACATATAAAAACAAAAAAACTGCTATGGAGGTTGGTTGGGGTGAGGTTGGGGTGAGGTTGAGGTGAGGTTGGGAACAAAAGCAAAATATCTATTCAGCCACCTTAAAGATGGTTTATGAACATGAAAATAATCTTTATAAGTAATTCAGTTACTCTTCTAGTTTCTAATTAGTAGAATAAGTAAAGAGTTCAAGTGGCTTTTTGATGTGAAAAGTACTTCTCTCTCTCAGAGTCACTTGAATATTTGTTTCCAAACTTCAAATGTTTTTATTTGATTTGTAAATCAAATCACGATTTGTGTTTTTTTTTCTCCCTTGAAATAACATGAAATATTGAAGTATATTTTATAATAAATATTCAAACATAAGTTTGTATTTACATTTTTATCAGATTTTTCCATTTTCTCCTTTTTTTTATCATTTATTTATTCATAACACTTCAAATTTTCAGTCTCTCTCTCTCGCTCTCTCTCTCTAGAGACTTAATTTCAATGTGAATATATTAAACCAGAGATCAAGAATTAACTGTTCATAAAATATCTTAAGGTGGCTGAATAGATATTTTGTTTTTGTCTCTCTCTCTCTCTCTGATGGCACCACTGTAGTGACTAATGCTAAAAAGCTCCATAGATGTTTTTTGAAAGATTTGGTAGCAAAAACGTCAAGCAAACATTTTTTTTAGAAACAACATTACGAAAAAAAAATTCAAATTGTTTTCAAAACTAGAATGGTAGAAGATTATGTTTAAAAGTTATTTCATGGCAATATATTAAAAAATAAACAATCTATAATAGTTTGAAAAATGACCAAATAACTCGTTTTGGGAGATTTTCCATTGACATTTCATAGTTTCGCCCTTTTTCAAACTGTCATAAAAAAGTTTTATTTTGAAAGATATCATTATTGAAAAAAACTTTTAACATTATCACCAACTATTCTAGTTTCTAAAACACTTTGAATTTTTTCGCAATGTTTCTTCTGAAAAACGTTCACTTGAAAAATATAAATTTTCTCGAAACCACTAGTGGGTGAGAAAAAGACCTCTCACATAGAACATAATAGTCACTGCAGTGGCGCCATCAAAAAAGAGACAAAAACAAAATAAATATCTATTCAGCCACCTTAATGATATTTTAAATTTTGCAAATTTTTTTTTTCATCATCATCTTCTCTTTCTGTTTTTAATCTTGTGATTTACTTAAGTAGGCAATAAAATACAGTGGATTTAGTCATATTTTAAGAAGGGCAAAAATAGATGGGTTTTAAAATAGAAATTGATGCTGTAACACACAGATACATACTCGAATGCACATTATTATTAGCATAAATAGATAGAAAGAATGAGAGAGCTAAAGAGAGAGAGAGAGAGTGAAGGTAATCAATATGGGAATTGCTACTTTTATCATCTTTTTTTATATCTCAGTGTCACAAGGGAATCTCTGTGGCTATGAGCAAGCAACATAAAAATGGGAAACCTTAAGAGTGAGTGAGATTTTATGACGTTGAAGAATTACAAACACTTCTGTTAAACTCTTCACCACAGGTGAACTGAGAGAGAGAGAGAAAGAGAGAGAGAGAGAGAGAAAGAAAGAGAGAAAGAGAGAGAGAGAGAGAGAAAGAGAGAAAACAAAGGAAACACCTCACCTCATCTTGCAATTTGAACTTTTTCTATTGTGTAATATACAGTATATAGGTTGTTTCATAATAGTGCAACCAAAAGACAATTGAGATGAAAAACAGTTTATTATAATATTGAAAATTTGAATTTGATAAATTGCTACTCTGCAAAATAGCCTATTGAAAGGTCTGTGACAGAGGGACAATAGTCCAAATGCAGCATACAAAATGCATTGTCATAATGAAAAAAATATGCAAGCATATGTCACCTATGCAGTGAATATTAGTTGATATGATGCATTGTCATAAAATTATATTGAAACCCATATAACACAATGGGTTTTCAACGCACCAAAAAAAACAGTGTCTGCTTTTTTTAAATAAATCCCATAAAAGTTTATTTTTAAAGATATCATCATAAATATTTGCCTAGCACCTAGGTATAGACCATAGCTATTTAATGGAAGTGATTCCGGAATTTTAAACATTAGAAGTAATGAGTTCAGCCTATTTTAATTGTTATAAATTTGAGTCCATGAAAATTAACATGAAAAACTCAGTCGTATATCGAAAGAGAGAAAAAAAAAAAATTGAAAATGATTTAAAATAATTATGAAACAACATTCTGCACCTTTGTTTATCTTCTTCAATGAGAATAAAGTTTGTTTGGTGAAAAAAAGTCAAACATAAACCGAGTTCAGACTAATTTAATAAACCGAGAATTTTTTTTCCCAATTGGTTTTAATTTGGTTACAGTGCCATCTAGTAGCAGATTTTTAATTAGTTAGAAGCATTTCTCCACCTTAATTGGCCGAGATAGGCTGGGTAAAAAATAGTCCTGGATTCCATTCATCTTAATAAAAATATATAAAGATGTTTTTGTAATAAGAGAATTTTGTGCTTTATCTTTTTCAATTAAATGATATGTTAAATGAAGAAATAAATGAAATGAATAAATGTCAAATTAGGTACATTGTAAGGTGAATTGAGTAAAAAAAAGTATGAGAAGAGGTCTTCTTTGTTCTCTTAATTGAATTTCTCCTTTTGTGTCGGCTCTAATTTTACAAAAATACAATGAAAGTGATTTTGTATGTCTGAATTCCAAAGTCTTTAGGTGGAGAGAGCCCACCCATCAAAAGGGAAGGTAAATACAGTGGAAACCGTTTAACACGAAATGACAAGGGTCGAAATATTTTATTTCGTGTTAAACTAATTTACGTGTTAAAAGGAAGAATTTTTATTCTTTCCTCAGATACCACCAAATCGAAATGTTTTTCTTCATAATCTTCCTGCTATGATTATCTCCCATAGCTTCATTGTGTGGCTCATCAACTTGATTCGCCTTTAAGTCCCACATTCCTGCACATCTCCTTTCCCTTAAAAAATAGGCACAAAATAGCTGCCCTACCATGCTCTCGGCATGCTATTCACCATAACCAACATAGTGAATAACTTTGTTAGCCACGAAATGCGAACATTTCCGGAAATCCTTCCACACTTCCATTGGTATGCCATCTGGCCCTAATGCCTTTCCTGACTTCATCTTTTGCAGTGCTTGGGCAATCTCGTCCCTCATCGGCCCAATTCCATCCTCTCCACAATCCCTATCAGTGGCAGGCGCAAGCACTTCTCCCTCATTCATAAGCTTACTAAAATACTCCTCTCACCTTTTCTGGTACGTGCTCTCTGCCACACAGCACCCCGCCACTATTATCCTTGATACCCAAACACCTTTTCACTATCTCTTCTCCTCTATAAACGACCATTTATTATTTATATTTCTAATTTCTGCAGGTTTTTTCAGTATGTGTAATTCTTCCCTAAGGGAAAGAATAAAAAAAAAGTTCGGTGTTCCTTTCCACTGAAAGATAAATGGCGCTTCTGGTAAATGCCTTACAAAGTAGAGTCCTGCATTTTTATTTTTTTGAGGGTCGGCCAAGCTGGTTCAACATACAAGGTGGGGTCGGTCATGGTCGACCAGAAATCAGCCAGGTCGAATGAAGCGGCCGGGCCGAATTAAGCTATTAAAAGAATCAACAAAGTAAATATTGATTTTTTTTACAAATTATATCAAAATTCAAACATTTCTGTTGGCTGTAAAACATCTACTTCAGAATTCTTAAGCATAAAGAGTAGTAGAGCAGTAACTCAGGACTGACAATGTGAAGCTTCCTATAGGTTTATTATAGAAAAGGCTAATGTGGGACAAAAAATGTATGTTCACAAAAAAACAAATTCAACCCAAACAGCCAATTCGACCCAAACGGCCCATTCGACCCATTCGACCAATAGAAAAGCTGGTCTACCCACTAATTTTTTTTTCCATTGGTTTTTGTTGGTAAATTAAACAAATAGGCTACACACAAAAAAGATTTTGTCGATAACCTATATAAAAAAAATTCGGCCAACAGCTATCGGCTAACGCCCACCCTGGTCGATGCAGGACTCTATTACAAAGTGAAAATTTTATTCAGCATGTGCGATTCTTTAGGAGTTCCTTATTTCCGCTCCTGAAGACAGAAATAACTATAGTTTGAGGGGCAATGTTTACAATTTAAAACCAGCATAACAAACTTAGCAATCATTAAGAATATATATTTGATCATTAAATCTTAAGAAGTTTTAGAAAAAAGAGAGAACAAAAAAAAAATAATGATTGAAGAAGTGGATCAAATGAAAGAAATAAAAGAAGTGAAAGAAATTCTCTCTGGCAATAGTTTTTATTTTTCTATTGTATTATATTCACTCTTGTTTCTATAGGTAATATTTAGGTTTCGAAACCCATATCACCAAAAGGAAAAAAACGAACATCATTTTTGAAAATGGTCATCAAATAAAAAGACCAAACAACAACAAAAAAGTAAACATGTGGAGTTCCAATTTGTCCCCTTTTCAACCTCCCACATTAAAGGTTAGGTCCCTTTAGTATATAGGTCCCTATATGTGATCATCACATTACACACCATACATACAACAAATTTGTTAGAAATGGAGGGAATAAAAAATGAACAAGAAAAAACACTTGAGAACCAATTGTTCCAATATATTGAACATAATTCTTAGTTGTTTTTTCGTGTTTTTGGAGGGAGGGTGGGTTTGAAAACGCGTTTTATTTGTCCCAATCTATAGATATTATAGGGCAAAGGTCATCCAACTTTTTCGTGAAAAGGGGCCACATCATAATAATTTTGAAAATGCTTACTTAGCCTGAGCAGACTAATACCTTGTACACACATGAGTTAAATGAATTCAAATTAAATGTGTTTAGGTAAATTATACGGAATCAAGTTAAAGACATGAACCCAAATAAAAACTGACTATAATTAATATTTTAAATTGAAATACTAAATCAATATTTTAATGTCAATAGTTTATATAATTATATTTAAGTAAATTAACTCAATATTTTCAGATTATTAACTGAATAAATTGAATTCGACATATTGTTTGTTTGTTCTTCACAGGGCTCTGTAGAACACGTTTATTGCATTTAAATGCATTTAAATTATCAGGTGTATGTACTAGGTATAAGACATGGTTCATTTCCAAATCAAATAATCCTCTTTCCCTGATTTTGCTCTGAAAATTCTTGAGGTTAATTTTCCTGATCAATTGCAATAATATTTCTAATTTGCATAACTATTATCTTTTCTAACTTTTAAAATTAATTATGTGTAAAAGCTTTAAAATATGAAATGTTCGTGCAGCTGGTTCAACATATAAGATTGCAAAGAATTTTTTTGAACATAAGTCCTTCCACCTGAAGAATTGAAAATTGGAGAAGCGACTGATTAAGCGCCAAATGAAGCATACGCCAAACTGAATAAACGCCAATTGTAATAAGTGCCAAATTAAGCAAGCGTCAAAGTGCTGAAAAAGTGTAAAGAAAAATCGCAATTATTTCATTTGGTTTTTGTTTAATTTGGCGTCTATTTAGTTTCCTAAATTGATAATGCGAGTATGTTTTGCAAAGATATTGGTTCATTTTAACCTTATTGTAACAGCCTTTTGCCTTATTGGGCGCCTTCGGCGCAGCCTCACACCTACATAACAACTCCGCAATTAAAACTGAAGTTTTTTTTTATAAAAAAAAACTATTTTTGACAGTTTTAGTGAATCTTAATATGGAAGTTTGGTAGTGATTCAGTTTGGCGTTCATTAAATTTGGCACTTCGAAAACTGCTAATGTGCACAAAAAATCAAACAATTTTTAATTTTTGATTAGTTGCATTAAAAATTTTAGTTTTTTTCTAACTTTTTCTAAAATAAAATCCCTGACTTTTCCAGTTTTTTTGTGATAAAAATGACTTTTTTTTTCCTTATTTCTCTGAGATTGTTTTCATTAAAATGATATTCTTTAGTTCTTGACTCATACATGTATATTAATTAATAATTCATTAATAATATATGGTTTTCATTATTTTTTAAGGTTAAATTAAGAATTAGCTCTTCTGAATAGTCATGTCGAATTCTTAATTTAATTTTAAATTTTGTTCATATTTCAATTAATTTTTGTTGTATTAAGTATTGTTGTATACAACAAAAATTAATTGAAAACTGAACCAAAATTTAAGAAAGAAAAATATTTTAATCAGAAAATTAAGAATAAATTTTAGGAATTTGGATATTAAAATTATTAAAACGCGATATTAATGGGCCAAATAAATTCCTTTTGGAGCTTAATTCGGCCCGCGGGCCATAGTTTGGAGACCCTTGTTAATATAAGGGGAGGCGGGGGAGAAATATGTAAAAATCCATATTTTTTGGTTCTTGTCTTTTTCAAGTCTCAAGTGTAATGTCAATGTGCCAATTTAAGCCAATATTTTATTTTTAAACTTCTCACATAAATTTCATTTTTTTTTTTGCAAAGTCAAGAGTTTTTAGAATTTTTCCATTCATTCAAGAATAATCTTTTTTTTTCAATGAAAATATGCAAATTTTTGTCAAAAATAAGAGAGAAAAAAATTACATAACGCCCCATCTCTTTCTAAAAATTATACAGCTGTTCTCAATTAATCAAGAATTCTAAGAGAAAAAAACCAAAAATAAACATCTCTTTTTTTTTTGAAGAAAATTTTCAGAGGAAAAAAAAGGAACCTCGAAATAAAACACCAACAAACAAACACATGTCTTGAAATATTAAATTCCTTCACATATGGGTACCAAACATACTTAAACTTGTTTGTGAAATTCTCCTTTTTTTTTTGCTTCCCATCCAAATATCATCATCATGTTATGTAAATGTGGTATGTGTGTGTTTCTGTCCATAGTAACCTTTAGAAAAAAAAGGTTAAATCTTTAATTTAAAGACAAGATACACACAAACAGATTGCAATCATGTGTTTGCAAGGGATTAGGTCAGGTTTAACAGTTAGGGTTGTATTTCGTAATGATTGGGGGGGGGGGGGGGGGGGGTTAGAATTTTTATGCAATACATCAAAGCAAAATGTTTCTCAATTTGTGGCCCATGTGCCAATTGTGAAGTAATTATCATCATCATCATCTTCATAATTAGGAAACAAATGCAATTATACTTTTTCGTAATCAAAAAGACTGGTTAGAGGCTAAACGACTGGTTATACTATCATTTGTCAACTAGAAAGTTCTCGCCTTTAACCACTACAATTGGAATGTTACTTCACAGAATTAGCTCTTGGGGCCACAGATTGAGAAACATTTGTTGGATATTGCATAAAAATCCGAGCCCTAGTAATGAATCTATGATTGTTAACTATGTAAGCAAATGCTGCATAAAAACCAATACGAGATACAAACGCAGGCAAGTGTGCCCAGAACTAACTTTTCGTTTGCCCCGCCCTTTTATGAGTGTCAGACCAAATATCAACCAATTAGAAATTGAAACGGGCGGAGCATGTGACATCAGACCAAGTAACTAACCAATTAGAAATTTATGACGCTCATAAAAAGGCGGGGCAAACGAAAAGTTAGTGCTGGGCACACTTGCCTCTGAGATACACTGTGGGAAAAATAGCATTAGATGAAACAGGCAGTTAGAAATAGGTCAAAACTTCAGTTGGCTCCGCCCTTGTTATGACGACTGGCAACTTCTAATTTTCTGGTTATGTAGTCTGATGTTGAAAAGGGCGGAGCATGTGACGTCAGACCTCATAACCAGCCAATTAGAAGTTGCCAGTCGTCATAACAAGGGCGGAGCCAACTGAAGTTTTCACCTATTTCTAACTGCCTGTTTAGATGAATGGGCCATCTGCCATCTGCAGCGCTACCAAGTGGCTTGAGTTGATAACTTAACCAAATATTACATTTATAAACTGTACTGTACTATATAATAATAATACACACTATACCCATATATGTACAAGTATATACACAATATATAGAAAATGAACAGCAGACAGCAATCTAGAAACTAGAAGAGTAAAAAAATGAATCAATTAAAATAGGATTTTCATGTTTAATATCTTTAGAAAACAAATTTTTCAAAAGTAGTTTGAACTTTGAAATAACCAAATTTAATTAATAACTTTTTTGCGCTCAATTTGCAAATTGATAATTATAATTTACGGTTGCAACAGAAAGTTTATTTTGAAAAATACTAACAAGAAAATCCTTTTTTAAGTGGTTCAGTGAATCAGTAGTTAAACCCTCTTCTAATTTCTACAAAAAAAAATTATTTTCCGCTTTTCTGTAATGACAGAATTTAATTATATATTTAATTGTTCTCTCTCGTTGGCATATTTTTTTTTTGCAAAGGCTTTTTTGAGGCTTGAAATTTAAAACTTTTAACTTTAAACGATTATCACACACACACATATACAATGATTGTGATCATGTGTTTATTGGATTCTTAAGGGTCGAATTGGTCAAAATTAGAATACAGAATACATTTTGCAGGCAAATCTCTGGGTTTTTTATCTTAGTTTTCTAATCAACCACACACAACTTTGTTTTAACACACACATAAGACTGTCGCAAATATAAAGTGTTTGCAACATTTGTCATACATATTTCATTCAGTAGAAAACCGAATAATTTATATTTCTTGCGTCTCTTTGTGTGTCTTTTTTTTTAGGTGAGAAAATCGTAAATGCTCAGCTGTGTTCTATAATAAATTCTGGCACAAAATTGTAGGTGAGAATGTGGAAAACATATGTGTTTTGGCACCAAAGAAAATCATGAATGAGCCACACGTTTTTAGATCTCAATTTCAACATACCAACAGAGAGACAGACACAAACACACAAAAAAAGAGCAATCGTCAACATAATGCTCTTATTAAAGTCCCAGTAAATATTCCCAAATACCCAAGTACATTACAGTACAGTAGTATGTATATGTACATATTACATGTACCCTAATATAACATTAATAGGAAAAGCTTCCATATATCCACCAAGAAATTCCCGATCAATAATTTTTCCCCAAATTCGTGACCCCCCCCCCCCCTCCCCTTAAGAGTCGGTTCCACACGATGTTTGGACACATTTGTCAATATGTGTTGAAAACTAATTTGCCAAAAGTAATGAATTGCTATAATATTTTTCTTTCAGTAATTAGTAATTCACCAAATTACTTTTTAAAACATGTTATTAATAATTCTAATTAATAGGGCTCGGATTTTCATGCAAAAATATATCAAGCAAATGTTTCTTAATTTGTGGCTCAAGTGCCATCAATTGTGAAGTAATTATCATCACTAGAACAACTTTTATTTTATGTTTTTTTTATTAAAAAAGGCTGGTTAGAGGCTAGATGTCTGGCTACCATTAGTTGGCAACTAGAGTTCTAGTCTCTAACAAGTGTTTTTGATTAAAAAAAACACATCAAAAATCCAAGCTCTAATAATTATTTTTTTTTGTTAGAAATGTTTAAAAATTTAATTCCTTTTCAATTGCTTTTGTTTTTGTAAAATGCCTGATGAGTTAATGATTTCCTCTTCACTCAAAAGAGATATTATCTGGACTCACGTTCATGTATATCCTGTGATGTCATGCAAGACAACACTGTCTTCATTTCCTGTGTGGAAAAAAAGCTAACGTGGTTGAGGTGTTTCTATAGATACCCATGATAATGCAACATAGGAAATCCATTGCCCATTAAACCAATAGTGCGACAATGGAAATGTTAAATGCAACACGTTCCCAGGGAAAGTCTGCAAGACAACATTGTCTTCATATTTATTGTGCAATACACGATATTTGAGAAACATTTGCTTAATATTATTGCAGAAAAAAGTCCGAACCCTAGTAAATAGTAATTGTAATTCATTCCTATTGAAAAGTAATGTGTCCCAAACACTGCATATTTGTCACCTTAAAAGTATTGGAGTCATGTGACGATTGTACACATCGTGTGGAACCGACATTATAAATATGTATGGTCAAAAATAAACTCCAAAAAACATCTCAATAACTAGTTTTGAAAAATTCAACTTTCATTTATATGTATATTTTATTTAATCTAGTCGAAAGTACTATATTAATAAATAATGCATAAAGATCTCCCTAAAATATTCAAAGTATTATTTTTTCAGTGTAGCAACTTCAATTTGTATTTAGAAAACTAGAAATATGGAAGATATTTTTCAAAATAAATGCTTTATGACAACTGGTACTTCCAACTGAAATTGGAAATCCCATTCAAATTTGCCACAAAACGTTTATTTTGAAAGATACTGGGTGGAATTTTTTTTTCCTTTTGGTGTAAAGAATCAATCTACAAATGTGATTTCTCCCTGAATGATATCTTTCAAAATAAATGTTTTATCATTTTATGGCACTTCGAGAAACTTCCACTGAAATTGGAAATGCCACTCCACTTGCCACAAAACGTTTATTTTGAAAGATACTGGGCGGAATCATTCTTTATGCTGTACAGAATTTAGAAGGGTGATTTGCCCAATCTCCTAGACAAGAAAGGAATTTCCAAATGTGCTTGATTTTGCCATTTTTTGGCCCTCTGCAGACAGCATGTTTACAAAATGGCCTCCTTATATGAGGCCTTAGAAAGCCTCATATAAGGAGGCCATTTTGTAAACATGCTGTCTGCAGACTACATATACACATTCTTTTATATTCTGCCTTCACACTGAAGGTCGCCATATTTAATTTAATTTTCTCAAGAAAGTAAACCCCATAAACTGGACTTTTTCAATAGCTCACCATTCCCACAAAAAAGAGCACCAGACTCATGAAGCCCATAAGTCCCATAAAACCCACCCATGTCCATGGTCTTTTTTTTGCCCCCGTAAAACTGCAAGCTCATAGACTGGACTAAAGTTTTGCAAAAAAAACCTATTGGGCACATGTGCTTTATGTAGTTCAGTTCTGAAATGGAAAATAACCTAGAATTTATTATTTATTTAAGGGTATTGGATAGACTCTTATCATCAAAAATGATCAACAAAATGTGTATTGAATGATCTATCTTCAGATAATCTTAAGAGAAATTTCAGATTTATCCTGAAGGTCCACTATCCATTCAATCTTTCCAACAACAACAAAAAACATAGGCTCAATTTCAAGATGAAAACTTTGACCACCTGAACCCAAAATATGAATCCTCTCTGAGCAAGGTTTCAATATAAAAAAATGCCTCTTCCAAAGTTCGAAAAGGCTTTTGGAACCTCCTGTTTAGAGGATTCAAGTTGAAATTCAAAATGCAAAGTTTTTTTTTCTCTTGAATTTGAGCCACAGAAATTTCTTCTTTGAAGGGGCTCAAAAAAAAACTTCATCCCAACATAATGATATTTCTAAGGATACCCTCTCTCCCTCCCCAATTCGTTTCTTCTTCTACTTCTGAAGTACAATATGTTTTATGTACAATATCCAACATAAAATTTAGCTCAAGACTCAGAGAGAGAGAGAGAGAGAGAGAGAGAGTGAGAGAAAGCAATCTCGTTGACAATTTATGTCTTCTTATATAAGAAAAAAAAATTGCAAAAGCAAAGTATTAAGTGGCCCATCTTAAGCCTGATTCACACCATGCTCTTAATGTTGATTCGAGTATGAGTGCTCTCTACTGCGCATGTGCACTGCCCATTTTTTTGTTGTCCATACGGACTGTGTGATTTCGCTAATGCGGCTACCATCTTCCGAAGTTCTGACACTCGCCCCCCCCCACGATACCAGTAACAGGAAAATGAGTTTAACGCCCCACCCACCTGAAAGCTTTAAGTGACATTGACAGTGGTAATGATCTGAACGGAAATGTTAGTTAAACATTGATAGTTATTTAAACTACTCGATCACCATAGATGACCAGGCATTGCAAGCACACTGAGGATTTCGTCTTTTATTAGGTCCGAGCACCAAATGGGTTGCTTCCGAAAACAGGTGCTACTGCTGCTGCAAAACACACAAGGGTTTCTTTGAGGTGTAATTCATGTAGCGGAGATGCTAGCATCCACCGGCCCGATCCCATAGAAGCCTTTATTGGTTTAGAACCTGTTAATTTTCTTAAGTCACTGTCGCTGTATTTTTCATCAAAACAGGCAACTTACAAGCAAGCGGCAGCCTGACATCAACTCTCCCTCATTTTCTAGTGATTACAAACCAAATGGCATGAAATTCTGGCTGCTGCACCACATATGCCTAACCACTTCTTGAAGTAAACCTGTGGCACCCTAGGAGTTCCAGGCTTTCACGTTCCCCCCATTGGCATCTACTTTAGATTGCTGTGCACCCTTGTGGTGCCAGTGGCCTAATTTGCAACTGAACTACATACTTCAGGTTATTCTGTAAATGCATAGTAGAGGGGGAGCTGTTTGTTCCCAGCGCCAGTCTCCAAAAAGGGCGCCTTCAAATCTTATTTTAATTTTTAGAATTTTTTACTTCTAAATTTCCTGATTAATAATTAATAATTTTATATTAATTCTAGTAAGAAAACCAGGAAAAAATGAACTTTCAAAAAAAAAAAAAAAAAAAGACTATCCTAGATGCTAGTTTCACTTTTGAATTCTAGCCTTTAAACAGGACAGAAAAATCCATTTTGGGGGTGGTTTCCTTATAAAGTTTTATTTTAAAAATATATTTTCAGAAACCAAGATACACTAACCACTGTACTTTACCTTAACCAAAACTAAACTCTTGCTGTGAACCAGGATTAAATGTGTGTAAAGCCCGTTATACACCATCAATTAGTTCTTAAATAAATCCATAAATTAATTTATAAATGTGACATTGCATGTGTATAACGACGTGAATGTTAAATTATTTGTTCAAAGTTGCATTAATTTAGAAGATGTTCTATTTTTCTTAAATGATCACATCTACTAGAGCACTTTCTCAGGGTCAGCATCATTCTTATGTCATTTACAAAGCTATATATGATCCGCTCTGCAACATATTTAGCACACCTCTCCCCCAATTCTCTTGTCTAGAAGGTCACAAGGTTAGATATACGATAAACTGTCACATTACGCACTGTTCTGCGCACATTTTTTTAGGTACAAATTATTATATATATATAATATCCCAGGTCTGTGTGTGTAGAGTAACATCGGAATTTATATAAATTTGAAGAAATGAAGAAATGAACAGCTTTTTTTCTCAAGGTCAAATATGTTGCACCCTTCCCATCCAAGAACCCCATGATATTAAATTGGAGAGGAGAAAAGGTTAGAAAGTGTAGAGGGGGGAGAGAGAGAGAAACGTGGAGGGGGAAAAAGTGAGAGGGGGTCACTGAAATTGGTCTCTGAGCCAGCCCCTGATTTAACCGGGCACGACATCCCGAAAGTTTATGCGGTTCTCCTGTTCTTTCAGTCTCTCGAATCCAGCCGTCTTAAAGGCCCACAAAAAGACCTCTACCTGGGAATCTTATGTACAGATGTGTGACGACTTCGACGATACTAGTCCTCATTTTAGCCCCGCCTGAAGGTCCCAATCAGAGGCACTCAGATTGTTTCTGAGTGCCTCTGTTGGTGGCTGGATGATGGGCTAAAGCCTCTTTTCTGTAATTCCACTGTGTGGAAATAAATTTACACAAACACACACAACACTTGTGTAGTTCTCTTTACTTTCTTGCAACATTTCGTTATTATTACATTGTTGTGCATATCTTTTTAACGATATCGTTTCAATTACAAACTCGAGTAGAACATTTGTTCCAATATTCGATTAGAAACTCTCTAGATCGAACTCGAACTGCTCTCTTCAATTCTCTATATCGAACTGTCCTCTTCAATTCTCTATATCGAACTGTCCTCTTCAATTCTCTATCTCGAACTGTCCTCAAACATACGTCTCTTGGCACTTTCATTCAGTCTCTAGGGAAGGGCAACTGTCACCTCAGATCTCAATGAGTGGCCAACTGGGCCAATCATTTCCCTGGGCTGAGAATATTACCTTTTAAGGAAAAGCATTTTTGGGACTCTTTTCCCAATTTCTCACGTTTTTACTTGGTTCCTTGAATTCACTGAGAATTTGGGCCACCAAGTCTGGACATCTGTGCACCAAGGGATGCCATACTGAAAGAAGGGAATTTCGGCGGGGTGTTCCACAAGTATCTATGTACAGGGTGTCACAATGGGGAACTTTTCAACAATGTATTATAAGAAAGCTATTTTCATGCTGCTTTTGGACTTTGTTGTCCCTCTGCAATAGGCCATTTGAGCTGCTTTCAGAGTATTAATTCAAATTCAAATTTAAGACTAGAAGAGAAAGTTAAAAAAAGATACACTGTAAAGCAAAAAAAAAACATCTAAAGACTCAACCATAAAACATTTGAAAAGAAATGAACTTCAGTGAAAAATAATCAAAATCCTAATGAAATATTGGATATCATTGTTTTCATTCATAATATAAATGAAGATTTTCCACTTGTTTTTATGAGGCTGTAACAAATTTCGGTACTTAAGCACGCACAGATATGAAAAAAAAAAAGGTTGACGCAAACTCAAGTAAATATTAGCAACATTTGTTTCCTGACAGTAAAAATTCATTATTCTGTTGCTCATCGTCACAAGTGACCCTTAAAAGAAATTCAAAAGTTTCGCTAGAAACTAGAAATGTAAACGAATCACTTATTTTTTTAAAAAAAAAAGTGCAAACACCTCTTGAACTCTGGGTTAACACTGTTTTTTTTTTCAGAAGTAAAATTATGAGAAATATATGTTTTAGAAACTAGAAGAGAAGCTCAATATCATTGAAGAGAATTTTTTTGTTTCATCAGTCAGTTTGAAAATGACACAACTTTTAAGTACACAATATTTTTTTAAATGTTTGTCTATAGTTTATTTTGAAAAATACAAACGTGAAAATACTATAAAATAAATTTAGTTACCTTCTAGTTTCTAACATACTGTACGTTTAAATTCTCCTTAATGTCGCTTATAAAATGCAAAATTAAGAAAGTTGGAAAATCTGCTGTTCAATAAAACATCTTAAGAGGCTGCATCGCAAAATTATTTTGAAAAATCTCCACAAAGAGCGCTAACATCGTTTTTCTATTGAACCCATAGACCCAATGTTAAAGAAAAAACGTTAATTTTTAAAATTCGTACCGGCAATATGTTTATTTTTCATATTTAAAGTTGTCCAATTTTGATAGTTCAAAGTGCAATGTACACTTTAAATATATGCTGATCTAGTGATAAAATGACAAAAAAAATGTTAAGTGTTTTTCTATTTTTAAAAAATATTTCAAAATCGCTAATTTTTAACTCTTATGTTAAACTCAAACATAAGAAAAAAAACATCCCTTAAAATGTTGGTAAAAATACCTAAAAATAACTTTAAAAAGCCAGGAAAAAAATCAGCACGTGGGCTAATGTGTTGGTTTCACTGTGGTTTACTTGTGGTTTTTAAAATAATTTTCACGTATTTTTACCAACATTTTATTGGATGTTTTTTTTTTCTTTCGAGGACGTACTCAATGGAGTTTAACATAAAAACATAAGAGAAATTCGCGATTTTGAAATAGTTTTTAAAAATAGAACCGCACTTACCAATTTTTTGTCATTCTATCACTAGATGAGCATATATTTAAGGTGCACATTGGACTTTGAACTAATTAGATTGTTACTTGGTCCGATGTCACATTGCCCCGCTCTTTTCAAATTCTAATTGGTTGATATTTTGGTCTGACGCTCATAAAAGAGCGGGAAAAAACCGAAAAGTTAGTGCTGAGCACACTTGCCTGTAGTTAAGCCGGGTTCACACGGAGTCGTGAAGGTTGGTTGGTTGGAGGGAGCACGTCCCCACTTTTCAAGGTCGTGTACGACCGCCCACTTCCACCACCACTTGTTCATATGAGGTAGTCATTACTACTGCTAGCCTACCGGTAGTGCTCTCTCTCTCGCTCTCTCTCGTCCAATTCACGACTCAGTGTAAACCAGGCTTTAAGTCTGCTTTCTAAAATAAAATGCAAAGCAAACTCTCTCCTTGTGTCGTCATAATTCCATAAATTAGTGAAATCTAATAGTTGAAGAGACTTTTTTTTCCTCCATTCTATCTCCTTCATTTTAAGACACTTGGTGCAAAGATGCAGAAAAAAAAGCACTTAAGAAACTTAATCTCACACACAAGAACGAACACCGTTCAAATTATTATTATACATATATATAATTAAAAAAAAACGTCAAAAATTAGAAGTGAATTAAATGGAACTCATGTCAATAGGAGGCAATAAAAATATGGAACAGGGTTTCAAAGCACTCTCACCTCCTCTTAACCCCCCCCCCCCCCTCTCGCCTTATCCGCCGCCCCAGAAAAAAAAAAGTGTTGCCGCCACCACCACCAACAACGTCGCCGCCGCCCTCATGTCAGTTACCATAATAAAAAATGGTCTTCAAGAGCAAAAAAAAAAATGATGATGCAATTATACAACGAGGTTAAAAGCAATAAAGAATTTTATGTGTTATGGCATCTTATATATTGAAAAATCTGCATTATGAAAAAACAAAATGGCCGCCCGTTTTTTTTTATTTTATTAATGCTGCACTTGTTGCTGTGTTTTAGTTGTATGAGGCCACTGATGAGGAGTGGGTGGAAGGAAGAAATCGGGACTAAATATGACATGCTAATAGTGAGGCTCTCACAACCATATTAAGTTACTAAGGAGGTCAGCTATACTGAAAATACTACTCTTAAAAATTTAAAAATTGACCTAATCGCCTCCAATTTTGACCTAATGGAAACAGGGTAGTCAAATGGAAAGCTGAGCCTTTTTTTCCAACTGAATTGACCACATTGCAATTACACACAACTACAGCTAAAAGAAGCAACAATGAGTTGCCTAAGCAACTTGAGGCCTTGTGCATCTTTTAATTAAAAATCTGCTTTATGAAAAAAAACAAGATGGCCGCCATTTTTTTTATTATTATTAAATGCTGTCTACATGCAAAGGCGACTGAAGGAAAGGATAAAGAAGAAGTTGGGTCCAAATATTCGATACTAATATTGAGGTCCCCTCGCAATAGGTCAACTTTTAGGTCACTTTTAAAATACTAGTCATAATAATTTTCGAACAAAAAAAAATTTCACGCATTTTCACCTACAAAGTTTCAACCTATAAAGGCAAAAGGGCAATCAAATTCAAGCTAAGCATTTTTTTTAACTGAATGGACCATTGCAAATTACACATAGTGCAGCTAAAACAAGCGATAGTTACTCAACCTCAGCAACATTCTGAGCAAATTGCTTGCAAACACTGAGCTCTATCTACATCAATAATACACAACCACAAATTGTCATTCAAACACCTCATAAATGATAAAAGGATACAAGGCTCGTATAAAAAATCGTACAAAATAAAAAGAACACTGAAATCATGTTCTATATATTACATTATTGAGATTTTTATTTCTCCAGTCAAATCCATTTCCAAAAAATGTGTCCACAATTTCCTTTTTAGAAATCAAACTTAATGTAATACACATGTGCCACTTTTTTTTTCTTGCAGAAAAAAAAAATTGTCCATTATCATCATTCACAAATTCACACCATTTGTATTCTTAACGATTTGCAACCAGTAAATAACGAAATGGAAAAAAACGAGAAATTTCCAACCTCACCACCACAACCACCCTCAGTTTTTGGAAGGTAGAAAAAAAAAATAAAAGGAACCCACCCACAAGAAGAGAAAAAAAAAGACAGAAAAGAAATAAGTCCCAAAGGTGATATTTTACATAAGTGTGCCCCTATCTATTCTAAACCAGTGTCGGGATTTTTTTTTAGGTATAAAAAAGAATAAATTCTTTAGGCCTACTTTTATTTATTCAAATCGAATATACAAAAAGTTGCAATAGAAAAAAAAACAGGAAAAGAAAAAAATCTTAGTAGTTATTCATGTTTTTCAACCAAATACATGTGAATGAAATAATAGAGACTAGAACACTACATTTGATAAAAGTACTAAAAACAAAATTGAGGCCCAGTCTACTAAGATAATGAGGATAACAAAGCCTATGAGGCCCACAATGCCCATCAGACCCATGAAGCCCACCAGACTCACGAAGTTAACTAAACCTAGGAAGTATACCAGACCTATGAAATTACAGTATACTAGATCCAAGAAGCCCCAATACCTACATGACCTACTAAGTCTAACAGCCCCATGCGACCTACAATACTCAACTGACTCATGAAGCATACCAGAAAAACAAAGTTCACCAGGCCCACAATGTTAACCAGATCCACAAAGTTCACCAGACCCATGAAGCCCACCAGACTCACAAAGTTAACTAAACCCAGGAAGAACACCAGACCTATGAAATTATACTAGACCCAAGAAACCTACGAGACCTACTAAGTCCAACAGCCCCATGGGACCTACCATATTCAACAGACTCATGAAGCATACCAGGCAAACAAAGTTCATCAGGCCCACTACGTCAACCAGATCCACAAAGTCCACCAGACCCATGAAGACCACAATACCCACCATACAAATGAAACCCACCAGACCCATGAAGCTCAACAAGACCTGTTAATAGTCATGAACAGTTTGAGAGGTGTTTATACTTTAAAACCAATTTAAGTTTAAAAATGTTCAAATTTATCATTTTTAACAACAGACTAGAAATATCAAAATTGCAATTTTAAACTTCCAAAAATACAAAAGAAAAATGATTAACTAGTTATTTTTAGCTCAATTCCGCTTCATTAAAACAAGAAATTTCATCTAAAAAGTGTCTCATATTAATTTTTCGTTGCTTATTTATTTATAGTCTCATTTGAAGAAATGAGAAAAATAAATATTAAAGCCAAATTTAGTGGTAGTTGTTTATTTTAAAATCATAAGACTTTCTAAGAATAATAAAATATGAGACATAATCAAATAAATTAATCAAGAAAAGAAAAAAAATGTTCAAATTCTAAATTTGAACATTGTTGAAAAAATACTCTTTTTCAATGAAAACCTCATAAATAAAGACAAAAGAATTATGCGGTTTTATTTTCTACCAAAGAGACTGCTTAGAGGCTAGAATGCAAGCAGAACCCCTAGTTAAATTACTTAGAACTTCTATTACTTGAAACCCCACTACCAAATTCGAGCCTCTAAATATTAGAGGCTAGAATCCAAGCAGAACTCAAGTTTTATAACTTAGAACTCTTATTACTTGTAACATCACAAGAGTAACAGAAACAATTCTAGCCTCTAAACATATACAAGTATGCGTTTTTCATTGAGTGAGACCTGTTTTTACTCTAAACAGTCTCAATGAACAAAAAATGCACACTTCCCCATGATTAGAGGCTAGAATTTAAATAGATTAATTGTAATATTGCACACTTGATAAACCTTTACTAAAACTTTTGGAATAATTGGAGAAATATGTTAGCCTCTAAACAGTCTCGCTGAATGAGAAACGCACAATTATGCATGTTTAGAGGCTATAACTCAAATAGAGCTCTAGTTTAATTGCAAGTGGTATCGCACCAACAACTTTGGAGTAACTGTAAGAATTCTAGCCTCTGAACATTCTCATTGAATGAAACAATGCATAACTGTGCTTAACTAGAGGCTAAAATTTAAATAGAGCTACAGAATTAATTGCTAAAACCAAACAAAAAACCTTAAATTGATTGTAAAAATGATAGCCTCTAAACAGTCCAGTTGATTGAAAAACATAAAATTCTTTTGAACTCCCTTCCTCATAAATAAAATCCAGATTTACATCAAAGATTTCCAAAAAAAAAAAAAAATCTTGAAGAATAAACTTTTTTGATTTTCTATTTTCAGCAAATCTCGTAAAATGTCTGTCAAAATTTTTAGAACTTTTGCCCTTTCCACTCTCTCTCTCTCTCTCTCTCTCTTTCTCTCTCTCTCTCTCTCTCTCTCTTTCTCTCTCTCTCTCTCTCTCTCTCTCTTTTTCTCTCGTTCTCTCCCTTTCTTTCTATCCATTTTGTTTGAAAATTACGACCACATTCAACCAAACACATTGAGTTCATAATAATAGTCTAACATAGAAAGATAGACAGATAGTCTACATAAGGTAACAATAGGTTTCAAATACACATAGGGTCCATATATGCATATATGGATGGCTGCTTTACTGGCCATCATTGAAACCGGAGCTAAATGTAGCGTGCAAAAACATATCGACAAAAAAACTTTAGCCCTGTTTTTCTCTCTTTCTCGTATTATACGTGTAATACAACATAAGGTTCTATGAGTTTTCTTTTGAAGGCGGTTTTCTAATAACCAAATGTTACCCCTTGAACATAGGCAATCATGCAACACACCGCGGAAACTATCACACTTTCTATCTTATTTGCATTGAAGTTTCTTTTTTTTTTGTTCTAATCTATCATATCTTACCTTACTTTACATTACTTATCTTGTGAACTGAATTTTTATCTTATAGTTTTAAATATATTTTCTATCTCTTCATTAAGATTGATTATCTTATCAATCATCCTCTGATTTAATATAAAATTGGTTTTAAATTTGTCTCTTGAACTCTTGATTATTCCATCTTTTATTTCCTGTTTCCACTGAGGTGAAAATTTAAACTTTTCTGAAAATTTCAACTGGTGAAAAATAGAAGAAACGTGTAGCCTCCATTTTCACCAGCTAAAATGTTCACAAAAAGTTCAAATTTTCACCACAGTGGAAACATGGCCTTCGATGCAAAAATGAAAATAAAAATGACAGTGTTTTAGAAACTAGAAGGGTAGGCTCAATCACTTAAGGGCACATTTTCATGTTGATATCTTTCAAAATAAACTTTTTAATAATAAAAAAAAAACTTTTTTTAAAAAAAAATATCATCTCGTTTATAAGTTGGGTCATTTTTAAACTGACATAAAAAGGCTTATTTTGAAATTATATTAACATGAAAATACCATTAAGAGATTAATATGTCAGTTTTAACAAAAAAAAAATTGCCCAATTTTATAACCAGGTGACATTTTTGTTCATTTTTTTTTTATAAATAAAAAGTTTATTTTGAAAGATATTAAAATATGAAAATATACTATTAAGTGATTCAGCTAGCATTCTAGTTTTTAGAAACATTTTTTTTTCAATTTTTTCTGAATAAAATAATAAAAGCAACTTCTAAAAAAAATCAACTTCTAAAGCCTTGTTTCCACTGAGGTAAAAATGTGAACTTTTTGAAAATTCACAACTTGCAAAAAATAGAAGAAACGTGGGCCTTTCGCCTATGATAGTAAATGGGCGGTGGCCACGTTTCTTCTATTTTTCACAAGTTGAAATTTTCAAAATGTTCAAATTTTCACCTCAGTAGAAACAAGGCCTAAAGGGTTAAAACTCGAGACTCGGTTGTAATTACGACATAGTGTAAATGGCCAATTTGGACTGTTTTACAATCTTCATTCTCACTGTTGGAAAAATCACCACACAAAAAAAAATTCCCCCCCAAAAATGTTTAATATTTAATTAAAATGACTAGTCAAAGCCAGACACACAAATATGGAACAATTTAGAAACATAAAAATTCACTAAATAGGGTCTACGTCATTTTTGACAGGCAAATATGCAAAAATTTTAACTATAAATAGGCCTACTAATTAAAAACGCCAATTTACTATCCAATAAAAAACCAGACACCAACAATAATCTAGTTTTTTTTTGAAACCGGAAAAATCCGGAAACAAACAACAGTACTGTTATTATTGGCTGTGTGCCTAGATAAGAAAACCTATTTTATGTTGTAAACAATCAAGAAGTTTTGATTGTTCTAAGAATGCTTTGATAATTGTTCAAAATAAAATAATTCCCGAATGCGCTTGATTTTGCCAAAAATTATCTAGTTTTTTTTAAACCGGAAAAATCCGGAAACAAACAACAGTATTGTTATTATTGGCTGTGTGTCTAGATAACAAAACCTAGTTTATGTTGTAAACAATCAAGAAGTTTTAATTGATCTAAGCCTTCTTTGATATATGATTGTTCAAAATAAAAGTAATTCCGAATGTGCTTGATTTTGCCATTTTCTTCTTAAATACGAAGCGGCCAAAGAAAGCCTCATAAATACATCTTTATATTATGATCTTCACACTGAAGGTCGCCCAGAGCCAATAACTAGGGCAAGACGAGTGAGGCGCCTGCCTCGAGCAGAGGAAAGCTCAAGGGCGCAGAAATTAAGAGCCGCAAAATAACTAGAATGATAATACTAAGGAGGCGCCAATTTTATTATTGCCACGGGCGCAAAATTAGCTAGTTATTAGCTCTGAGCTCACCATGTTCTATTTAACCCTCTCGAGAAAGTATGGTTGGATTAAATGCGCCAAATTGACCAAGCGCCAAAGTTTGGCGTTTGTTCAATTCAGCTGCTTATTCCAAAATGATTGAGAAGGAGTACTGTAGGCCCTTATGTTTAAAAAAAGATCTTGGTTCATTTAAGGCTCTTCGCCTTATTGGGCGCCTTTGAGGCGCAGTCACACACGCCACCTTTACGCGCCATATTAAAGCTTTGAGGCCAAATGAATTATATTTTTGGTGGTTTTAATAAAATTTTTAAATGTGGAGGGTCTATTCGTTTATTCAGTTTGGCGTTTGATCAATTCGTGGCGCTCATTCTGCGCCACTAATTCCGCCCCCCCCCCGCCAAAAAAAATTGGACTCTGATGAAAAAGGAAGATATCTCTTCAAAAACCAAGTGTCAAGTTTTAAAAAGTGCGATCTTTTTCAAACAAACTTCTTCATCTTTTGTCTGTGTTATGAGGCTTTTTTTTTCGTCTATTTTTCATGGCGGTTTTTATTGGACCCATGAATTCATCATAATGGCCCACCCCAGCACCCTCATTCCCCATCTTAACAATAATACAAACACAATTCAAAAAGATCCATAAATTTTAGTGTTAAAAAGGAGGAGAAGGAGGATGTTTGAAAATAACTGAAAAAGACTGACATTTTTTACTCAAATTTATATTAAGTGTGTGACAATGAGAATAAGTCAAATTGAATTTCTAAGAGAACATTTCGTCACTTTCAAAAGTTTCTTTAGAAACTAGAATAGTAAATAAATGTGGTTAAAAATATTTTCATCGTGTTATCTTTTCTATAGCAAATTCATTTTTCTATTCTAGTTTTTAACAAATTTAAGTCCTTATTCTTAATTTTCATAACAATATCTTTAAAAAAAATTAACTTTTACACTCGTATGACAAGTTTGAAAAAATAATTTTCTTTTTTTTTCATATTCAAAATACGTCAAAAAAGATAATCGTGTTGAAAATACTTTGAGGACATTCATTTACTATTCTAGTTTCTAACAAATTTAAAGTGTTTTTTCGTAATTTTCATGACAATATCTTTAAGAATTAACTTAAATAAAAAGGATTTTCAAACAAATGTCATGAAAGTTAATTCTTAAAGATAATGTCATGAAAATTAAAAAACACTTTAAATTTGTTAGAAACTAGAATAGTAAATTGAATGAATTTCCTCAAAGTATTTTCAACACGATTATCTTTCCTAATTAACTTTTTAGAAAATAAAGTGATTTTCAAACTTGTCATAAAAAGTTTATTTTGAAAGATGTCATAATGAAAATTAATTCACCTATACTTATCATAGTTTCTAACAATCTTTCAAAATAAACATTTTATTGACATTTGAATTTGTTCAAATTTGAAACCTTTGATTTTTGCACTTTTCAAGTTTTTTTTTCTTCTTCAAACTGCTAATAATAAAAAGTTTATTTTGAAAGATGTCATGTATATTTATTGTACAATCTCTTACTATTCTAGTTTATAATAAAAAGCTATCAATATTTTTTCAAAATAAACATTTTATTGCAGTTTGAAAATGTTCAAATTTAATTATTTTTTTACACTTTCCAAGTTTTGCCTTTTATTTTATTTTATTTTTTTTCAAACCGCTATAAAAAAGTTTATTTTGAAAGATATTAACATGAAATTAAATTCATTCTTTTCGTTGACTCTTCTAGTTTCAAATAATCTTTAAAGTTTTTGCTTCTTAAAAAAATTGTTTGCTCTTTAAAAGTTGAACGACCAAAAATTCAAAAACGAAAAATTATTAAAACAAAATTGAAACTTACCAAAAGTTTTGTTAAAAAAAACTTAAAATAATAATTTAAAAATGAGTTGAAGATTTTTAAACAAAAATTAACAAAAGATGTGACCAAAATTGAACCATCCATAAATAAAATTTATAAAAAAATATAAGAAAATATGAAGAACCAACACAGAAAAAAAAATCTCATCCGTCAGAAAAATCACCTTATTTTTTTTTGTAAAAAAAAATGAACCTAAAAATCCTCTAGTCAATGGGAAAACCAAATAGCAAGAAGCCGAGTTTCCTCAGTGCTGCATCCGTCTTACAAACACCACATCTCCATTGAAATTAAACTCCGCATAGTCATAGAGAGAGCGAAAAAAAGACCGCGCGTCAAATGAACAAAAAAGAGCGGATAAAAGAGATAACTTTGAACGGTGAAAAAGCTCACTATAATAAGGGAAGAAGCGAACGGAAAAAAGCGGAGGATGGTCTTCTATGATGACGTCACAAATGAAGTTGAACACCAACGCGTGTGACGTCATAGAGACCCATTATTATTATTATTATTCATATAATATAATCATAAAATGTGTGACAAGAGTTAGGACCCTGGGTCTATTTATTGTCAAAATAACATCTATGGGGGCGGACTTTAATGCTCTTTCTCCTTATTTCTTATAAATGTTTTATTATAAGATGGGTTTTAAAGTAGAAAACGTCTCAAGTCTTGATTATTAGATTTTTCATGATGCAAAATAAAAGAGAAACTTGAATATGTTTTAAAAAAACTAGACGGGTAACTCAATCACTTATAAGGTGGTTTTAAGCTGTAAACGCCTCTCTCGAACTCAGAAGAGGAAAATGAAGAGAAACTTGAAAAAAATTTTATAAACTAGAAAGGGTAGCTCAATTGCTTAAGGCTATTTTCATGTTTGATATCTTTCAAAATAAGCTTTTTATGTCACAGTTTGAAAAATAACCCAATTTGAAGCAGACGATTTTGAGCTTTATATTGAAATGATTGAAACGAATGATCTACCCTTCTAGTTTCTAAAACTTTCAAGTATTTTTTTAGAATTAGAGTTAGGTGAATGCACTCCGTAACAATTATAAGATTTTCAAACTTTTTAAGAAGCACCACCTTTCAGTGTAATTGAAAGATATTTATAAACTAGAAGAATTAAAAAAAAAATTTTAAAAAAATATCAACATGAAATCACCATTAAGAGATTGAGGAACCCTTCTAGTTTCTAAAAAAAACACTTTCAAGTTTCTCTCTTAATTTTGCTCCTGAAAAACAGAATAATCAAGAGTTCGAAATGCGTTTTACACTTTCTTCACACAATTTATATTCGATTTATTTATTATTCTAGTTTTTATTTCCTGTTTATTTAAAGAACACAGGAAATAACAACATTATTGATTCCATTTGGAAAACCAACTTAAGGAGAAATTCACATTTCAAAGTATGTTTGGAAACTAGAATAGTAAATGAACAAAATAAGACGTATTTTCAAATACATTTTTTTTTATAAATAATTCATTTTTTATGGCAGTCTGGACTTCCATCAAAAGTTTATTTTAAAATATAACAACACCATGAAAATCATCTTAACATATTTAGTTTACAAAATCACTTAATATATTTTACTCTTCTAGTTTTATAATACACTTTCAATTTTTCTTCTTAATGTTGTTTCTTAAACACATTATTCACAAATTCACAGTTCTATTCCAATCAGTCTTTCAATTTGCATATTTTGCATGCGCACACCAGAGAAAATGAAAAACTCATTTTCTCTGGTGTGCGCATGCGCGTCGTTTTTTTCTTTTTTTCTCCTTTCATTTCAATTTCAGTCACCCCCTCCCACTTTTTCTCCCCTCCACGTTTCTCTCCCCCCCCCCCTTCTACACTTTCCAACCTTTTCCACTCTCCAATTTAATATCATGGGGTTCTTGGATGGGGAGTGTGCAACACATAGTTGACCTTGAAAAAAAAACGGTTCATTTATTCATTTAAATTTATATAAATTTCGACATGCTTCAAGGTTTTTGTCCTTGTTTGTACAGCATTAATCACACACACACACATACCTGGCTTAATATATATAATTATTAACTGAATAAATTGAATTCGACATATTGTTTGTTTGCCCTTCAAGGGGCTCCGTAGAACACATTTTGCAAATTATGACAAAGTTCTTCTAAAAACTTTTAAAAAGTAGATAAAAGTTTATTTTAGAAAAAAAAATATCAACACGAAATTCTTCTTAAGTGATTCAATTACCCGTTTCTGGTTTCTAAAATAAGTTCGATATCTTCTCATTAAAAGTTACTTGCTAAAACACTTCTTAATGTATTTCAATTGTGTTTTGAGCCTTTTTCTTGCAGCCTCCTCTACTTTTTAAGTATGGGACCCTTTATAACCTTTAAAAAATGCCTTCTAGTTTTTTATATATTTCCAAAAATATTCATTCACTCCTCTCTCTCTCTCTCTCTTTCTCTTGTTATAATTTACATCACGTATAACCAGCATCAAAATTATATTAAGGGAGTTGATTAAATTCTCGAGTGACGACGATATGCAAATTGATTTCAAAAGACACCGAAAATTCCAAACTTAAACGCCTACATTTTTTTTCATATATTTTTTTTTTTAAATTAAGATAACTTTTTCGATCTTTAGTTATTCTACTTTTTAAGAAGAGCAATGCAAAGAAGAAATTATTAGAAACTAGAACAATAGCTGAATCGCTTCATACTATTTTCATGTTGACATCTTTCAAAATAAACTTTTTAATAGACACAAATTAAAGTTATCATATCCGTGTAAAATTGGGTCAATTTCAAACTGACATAAAAAAAAGCTTATCTTAAAATTTATCAACAGGAAAATACTAGCAATGGGACATTCGAATCCGGCGAATCTTGGAAAATATTCGAGATTCGAAAACTCGAATCTTCGCGCTTTTTTCGTCTTTCGAATCTCTCGAATCCTAACCTTAAAAAAACTGTTAAAATTTTTGGTAAAATTAGTTTTAACTCCATTGACGTCCAATAAAAGCTTTGACTAACACAAAAACCGGCGATTGTTGCCATTTCGGTGGTACCCTGGATCACCAATATCATCACCTTGTGGCGACCCTAAGTGCCACACTTTGTTTTTTATTATTAATAATTTAATATTATTTCATTTATTTGTTTATAGGATTCTTATATGAGAGATTCGAGGATCTTTTATTATTCGGATTAGGATTCGAGAAAATTTAGGATTTATCCCAACTCTAGAAAATACCCTTAAGTGATTGAAGCTACCTTTCTAGTTTCTAAAACACATTCAAGTTCCTCTGAAGAAAAAAAAACAGAATAATCAAAGTTTGAGAGGCGTTTGTTTACAAAACCACCTTAAAAAAACTTGGATGTGTTTTAGAAACTAGAAGGGTTGTTCAATCACTTAAGAGTATTTTTCACGTTAATATCTTTCAAAATCAGCTTTCTTTTTATTTGAGTTTGAAAATGACCCAACTTTAAATAGATCATCGTTTTTAACTTTTTTTATGCCCTTTTATGAGCGTCATCCATTTCTAATTGGTTTGTTACTGGGTCTGATGTCACATTGCCCCGTCCTTTTCATTTCTAATTGGTTGATATTTGTGGTCTGACACTCATATAAAAGGGCGGAGCCAAAGAAACTCTGAAGCTGTCTACAGATGCCTGTGTTGAAGAGTGTCTAATTACATTTCTACGAGAGGAGGGCTAGTGGCGCCATCTATAATGCTACAAGGACAAAATAATTCTACTTGCATTATTATTACTTGCATCATAATTACACATATTGTACTTAGCTGGAGTGTAATTTAGCCCTCTTTGCATGCAGCGCCGCCCTGGTGGCAGTGATATTTAAGTGAACACTTCTATTCTCTAAAGTGGATAAAGGAGAATAAAACACCCCTTTACTAAGATTACTTTTCTTTGCAGAAAGAAAAAAAGGATCTTAATGTCCAAGATGTGTTTTTCCAAGTATATTATTGCCTACTTTTTGGCATCAAAAATATACATGAATCAATATTGCAACAAAAAAGAGACAGAAAATACAAAGTGCTCCCAAAACGAATAAGATTTTCTTTGTAGCTTTTTTCTCTCCATTTTTATTAGTAAAACTAGTGGGGTAACCCGTCATTAATGATGGAAGCAAAATTCACAGGCAATTGTGCACATGCGCGTCGTTTTTTCCTTTTTTTACTCTTTTCGTTTCAATTTTAGTCACTCCCTCTCACTTTTTTTCCCCTCCACGTTTCTCTCTCTCCCACCCCCTTCTAAACTTTCCAACCTTTTCCCCTCTCCAATTTAATATCATGGGGTTCTTGGATGGGGAGTGTGCAACATATAGTTGACCTTGAGAAAAAAGTGGTTCATTTATTCATTTAAATTTATATAAATTCCGACGTGCTTCAAGGTTTTTGTACAGTGTTATCTCCACACACACACACAGAGACCTGGCTTAATATATATAATAATGTTAATTGAGAAGAAGAACAAAAAATAACAGATCTGCATTTTGTCTAAAAATTCATTAACCAAATGTCTTTTAAAAATATATACATTTCAATTAGACTAAATTACAGCAATGTTTAAAAGCTACAAAGGATTAATTAATGTTTTTTTTCCTGCTTATTGCAGACAGAATATCTGTAACATCACGGGTCGATTTTTTTTTAAAAAAACAACCACTAGTCAATAGGGATCGGATTTTATATGCAATATCAAGCAAATCTTAAAAATTTTAAATTAATTTTATAGAAAGTTTTTAGGTTTAGTTTTAAGTTTCACTTTGGCTTTTAAAGTAATGTTTTAGAATATGGCCCTAAGTTAGAATTATAGTAGGTGCATATACTAAAATTATTTCATGACTTGTATAGGGCTCGGATTTTTATGCAAAATCTAGGAAAATGTTTCTGAACCAGTGGCCCAATCAGTGGCCCCATTTCTTTCAGATCAACCAACAGTTATGTTTCTTTTTTCAATCAAAAACACTGGTTAAAGGATAGAACTTTCTTATTTGACAACTGATAGTAACCAGATATCTAGCCTCTAACCAGCCTTTTTGATTAGAAAAAGCATAATTGCAGGTTGCTCTAATGATGATGATTACTTCACAATTGGCACTTGGGCCACACATTGAGAAACATTTGCTTTGAAAATCGCTTAAAATGCATTTTAAATGCATTAAAAATGCATTAAAAATTCGAGCCCTACTAATAATCATGAAATAATTTTACTATATCGTCGTTGGTTAAGAAGTGATACCATGTAACTGACATTTATGTTTGGAGCTTTTGAGGGTTTTGACATAAAAAAAATCAGAAAAAATAAGTGCATCGTTCAGAAAATGTCCCAAAATAAACAAAAAAATTATTTTAAAATATATTGACTGGTAGAGACATCTGGTGGAAGGTATTCAAATCCATTTAATGTGATTTTGCGAATATTTAGAAAGAAAAAAATTGTTTGTGATGTCACGTACGTAACATAATTTATATTAATTATGGCTCAAAAAAACGTCCAAATAATTTTATTAGCAAAAAAAAAATTGTGTAACAAAACCTTAAATTTGCATTCTAACATTTTTTGTTCCTCTTGTAAAATTTATGTTTTGTTAGTTAAGTGGTATCACTTCTTAAACGACGACATTCACCTACTATGATTCTAACTTATACTTAGTACACACAGCTGATAATTTAAATGCATTTAAATAATAAATGTGTTCTACAGAGCCTTGTGAAGGACAAACAAACAATATGTCGAATTCAATTTATTCAGTTAATAATCTAAAAATAATGAGTTGATACTTAAATACTGTATAATATTGACTAGTGGGGTAACCTATCATAAATGACGGGAGCAAAATTCACAGGCACGTGCACGTCGTTTTTTCCTTTGTTTACTCCTTTCATTTCAATTTCAGTTTCCTCCTCCCACTTTTTCCCCCCTCCACGTTTCTCTCTCCCTCATCTACACTTTGCAACCTTTCCCCCCTCTCCTATTTAATATCATGGTCATATAGTTGACCTTGAGAAAAAAAGTGGTTCATTTATTCATTTAAATTTATATAAATTCCGACGTGCTTCAAGGTTTTTTGTGACACACACACACACACAGACCTGGCTTAATATATATATATAATTTCGTATTTCAATTTTTAAAATATTAATAATAAAGTCAATTATTATTTAGTTCATGTCCTTAACTGGATTCCGTATAATTCACACCTAAACACATTTAATTTGAATTAGGGCCATATTCTAAAACATTACTTTAAGCCAAAGTGAAACTTAAGTTTATTTAAAATTCTTAAGTCGTGCATTTTTTAAACAACAGCATGCGTTTTTTTTTGTTCAGTCACCCTGTAAGAATGTCTCTTTTTATTCACTGGTGTAAAAGATTCTTTTACAATAGAATATGGAGATCAAGAAAAGTAAAACAAAAGAAGCAAAAGTTAAGAAGAAAATTCTTTAGTTGCAAATCTTTAAAAGACATCTACATTTTATAAAGGATGCTACTTTTAACCATAAATAAAACATCAGCAGTTTTGCCCAAAAGTACAAAAAAGAATGTCTCCCGTCCCCTCTTTCAACATCTTGATCTATTCTAGTTTTTATCTTTTTTTTTTCTGACATTATGTTAAAAAATACATAAGCTAAAATCCCGGTGGTTCCTCCTCCCTTTCTTTACAACCAAAAACAATATTTTGTTACTACCATTTTCCTATTTCTAAGGTGTAAAACTTTTTGTCACAACTTTTTTTTTTCTTTGTGAGTTTAAGACACTAGAAGTGTGAAGTCCAAACATCGTCTAACGAAGACTGCGGCATGCTTCACCCGTTTGTTTCCACTCGGATCGGAAACAACGTGCAACATTGATGCACGAGTCACATTTGTAGCATATGCCACAGAAAATAAAAACACTGTATCACGTTGCATGCTACACGTTGCACAATGTTTCCTCAGTGTAATTACACTGTGCGTCATGTTGCATGCCACAGTGTCGCATGCTACCTGTTGCACAATGTTTCCTCAGTGTAATTACACTGTGCGTCATGTCGCATGCTACATGTTGCACAATGTTTCCTCGGTGTAATTACACTGTGCATTATGTTGCATGCCACAGTGTCACATGCTACCTGTTGCACAATGTTTCCTCAGTGTAATTACACTGTGCGTCATGTCGCATGCCACAGTGTCGCATGCTACACGTTGCACAATGTTTCCTCAGTGTAATTACACTGTGCGTCGTATCGCATGCTACATGTTGCACAATGTTTCCTCGGTGTAATTACACTATGCGACGTGTGCGTCATGTCGCATGCCACAGTATCGCAGGCTACATGTTGCCTTGGTGTAATTACACAATGTGTCATGTCGCATGCTACATGTTGCACACTGTTTCCTCGGTGTAATCTCGGCTTTAGAAAGTTAGTTGTTTTCATAACACAGAAATAAGACGAAGTTTCAAAGAATGTTTGATCGCAAATTTTGAAATAAAGAGAAAGTACTCCTATGTTAAAATTCACGGATGGATGAATGGATTGAGGAGGAGGAGGAGGAGGACGAGGAGGGAAATAAAGGAGAGTAGAAGAGGTCACAAAAAAAATGTGCTCAGAAAAACATACAGAGATGAAAAAAAATGTCACGACAAAAATCCAAAACTTATTCCACCACATGTCATTCTTTAAAATCTTCCACACAAACACACACAACAACAAAAAGTAGAATATCTACCATTGGTGGAGACCCCAAAAGAAACCCCAATTCCATATTTTGAGTGATACGAATTGATAGGATATATTCTCCAATATAGATACATATTTTTTTTTATTCTGAACAATATTTTTTTTGGGGGGGGGGGGGAATTCAGATGAACAACAGAAAAAGTAAAATATATATAGGTGAAGTGGCAGTTGAGAAAATAAAAGAAAATCTAAGAACAAGGTTTTCCACTTGGCGACAATGGACACAAGATTTTATTTTGGAGGACATTGGACATTCTCTCATAATAAGGAAAAGAGAAAAGGTTCATCTTTTCTTTTTTTCCTCCTATATATGGGCCTCTATATGAAAATAGGTCCAATGAAATCGGAGACAGAGGAGAAAAAAAAAACCCTTAAGGACACTTGACCAAGAAAAAAAAACTACTTTAATCTAAATCCGTTCTTATTCATTTTGGTCACATTTTATTCCAAGTACATTTCCGGGTTTCTAGCCTTTATTATCTAAAAAAAAAAATGGGCAGAGAATCCTCAATAATAATAATAATAATAAGAAAGAAAAAAAAACAGGATTAAAAATAAAACACGAATGAAAATTCAGAAATGAATCGGAAAAGTGTATTCAAAACTAGAAGGGTGACTTGAATCACATAAAAAGCTCGCGAGCCAGTTCTAAAACAGTTCGCGAACAGAAAACCGGTTTAAGACATGGAGCTCGCAAACAGTTTACATCACTTTCAAAGTTTTTATTAGTTTTTAAAAATCAATAAATTTAAATAAATAAAAAACCACACATTCTAAAAACTTTTTTTCCATTCTGAAAATAATTGTTACTTTTAATTAAAAACCAGCCGGGGAAGTCTCACAGGTTTTATAAAATTTCCATATAACCCCCCCCCCCCCCTCTCTCTCTCTCTCTCTCTCCTTCCATCCCACCCCCTCTGACACCCTCTCCCTTTCGTCCATCTGAAAAATGACTGAAATGAGATTCTCACATCTTATTAACATTCAAAAAAGATGTAACTCATTTTGTGAGCTCTTTATTACTTTTAGAGATCCTCCCTACACATATTATTTTAGCCGTTGGTCATTTCTCTCTCTATCTCTCTGTCTCTCTGTCTCTCTCCCTCTTTCTCTCTCTCTCTCTCTCACTCACTCTTTTTCTCACTCACTCTCTCTCTCTTTCTCTCTCTTACTCTTTCTCGCTCACTCTCTCTCTCTCTCTCTCTCTCTCTCTCTCTCTCTGTCTCTTACTCCCTCTTTCTCTCTTACACTCTCTCTCTTTCTATCTCTCTCTCATTCTCTCCCTCTTACTCTCTCTCTCTCTCCCCCCTTCCCTTATGAGTTTCTCCCCAATATATTTCACAAGATTTCCTTATTAATAGTCCAAAATCATGTGTCAGTGTGTAAACAATATGAGAAAATATCAGTTAAAAGTGAAAATGTGTAAAAAAAACCATCACAAACACCACATACAATTTGCATTCATGTGAATATCAGAAGAAGAAGAAGAAGAGAGAAAAAAAACCTCTAAACCACATAAACATTTTAGCTGCAAGGGGACTTTTTCTAATAGAAATACTTTTGCAAACACAACTGGAAATAAAAGTGTAGGTGTGGAAGGTTCATACTAGAAAGACCATAATGCTTATACACTTTATAACCTGTTTTTTTTTTCTTCAGTTTGTGCCAAAAGAAGGACACGCTAATAAAATGGTTTAATGCATAACACACGCTAAATCTCCACCCACAAAACATCCACAAAACCCATAAAAAATCAAAGTAACAACAACAATAACAACACATAGACCACCATATATATACAGAGTTGCAACAAATTAAAGGTGAACATCAAGGGGCTTATAGCAATATCAAGCAAAATGTTGCACAATTTGTGGCCCAAGTGTGCCAATTGTGAAGTAATTAATCATCATCCGTAGAGCAAACTGCAATTACGCTTTTTTTGCTGGTTAGAGGATAGATGTCTAGTTATTACCAGTTATTAACTATAACCAGTATTTTTGATTGAAATTTAACAGAACTGTTGGTTTGATCTAAACACGGGATTGTTACTACACAACTGGCTCTTGTGCCGCAGGTTGAGAAACATTTACTTGATATTGCAATTATTAATATGTACTTCTACTATTTAAAATCAATCTCAATTTGGTCACATTCATTTTTTTTTTTAATAATAAAAGAGGCCCTTTAACAGTCACAGTCATGTAACATACATTGGCCCGCAAAAACCATCACATTTACTGAAGAGGCTTAAATGAACCACTTGAATGCACTGAGTGAATGAATATAGTAGAAGGGGTGGGGGTAGGGAGTCACATATGTTGTTATTTGACACATTATGAGAAGAAAAAAAAAAAAGAACCGAGCCAAAAAAAATAGTATCACATTTGATACAAAAACAGATCGCATTGTTGTGCAGTCATCCTGAAAGTAGGCAATCACTGACAACATGTGTTAAGGTTAAATACAGGGTGTGTCTTACTAATAACTATACCAACCTAATAGCAACCACACGGTTACAGCTAAAAGTCATCAATTTCTGTCAATATTTTATGGAAGTCTTCATTAAAATAAATAAGTAAAAACTATATTAGAACATACTCATGTAAACAAAATTGTCAATTTTGTTTTAACAAACTTTATTTTAATTATTTTTTTTAAGAAAAGTCACAAGTTTTTAGGCAGACATTTTGAAAAATTAGATTATTGCATGTAAAACATGAATACAATATACTAATATGTTCTAAAATATACTTACTTTATGATTTGAAGAAAGATTTTCATAAAATATTAACATAAATTAATGAAATATAAAAATAAGGCCTTGTTTCCATTGGGGTGAAAATTTGAACTTTTTGAAAATTTCAACCGGTGAAAAATTGAACAAACGTGGCCCCGTCTATAATAGTGAATGGGCGTGGGCAACGTTTATTCTATTTTTCACCAGTTGATATTTTCAAAAAGTTCAAATTTTCACCGCAGTGGAAACAAGGCCTAAAGTAGAAAAAAAGTTTAAGAATTGCATTTTGGTTGCTATTAATTTTGCCATAGCTGTACGAGCATAATTTTATCAACCATAAACACTAGTTAAAGGCTAATTGACAGGTCTAGTGATTGAAAAATCATAGCCTCTAACCACCCCTTTTTCTTGAATAAACTAAAGTACTGAATAAACTAAACTTGTCAAATAACCAGGTTTCTGTTCAAAATGATATACTTTTTAAAATGTTTTTCCTCTTCTTTCGAATCCACCCCTCTCTTCAATAGCTTTATAATGACCAAAATATTGAATGAAATCGATTTTTATAGTGTTATTGTTAGAAAAAAAAAATTGCACGTTCAATCAATTTGAGAAATATAAAATTTATTTTGAAAAAAAAAAGTGTTTGCAAAGAAGTTCCATCCTTTTTTTTCTAAGGAGGAGAAAGGTTGTCCAATAGTAACATACAGTATACACGTACACTGTACAGTATATGTCACATCCATTTGTTGTAATTGTCCATTACACGAAATGTATGTCCATTTGTTGTAATTGCCCATTACACGAAATGTATGTCCATTTGTTGCAATTGTCCATTACACGAAATGTATGTCCATTTGTTGTAATTGTCCATTACACGAAATGTATGTCCATTTGTTGTAATTGTCCATTACACGAAATGTATGTCCATTTCACGAAATGAACATAAATTGGGCGGGATATAGACATTTGTCCTAAATACACTTCCCCTAAAACCATTTGCTCTAAATACACTTCCCCTAAAACCATTTGCCCTAAAGCCATATGCCCTAAAAGGACATTTACCCTAAATCCACTTGCCCTAAAGGGATATTTGCCCCAGACACTTCTCCTAAAACCATTTGCCCTAAAACCACTTACCCTAAAGGGACATTTGCCCTGAAACCACTTGCCATAATCAGTAGTGTAAATTTACGTCATTTGGCGTTTTTTTACACCGAAAGACAATAAACCATATGAAAAGAGAAAACAAAAAAGTGGTTTTAGGGCAAATGTCCTTTTAGGGCAAGTGGATTTAGGTTAAATGTCAGTTTAGGGCAAACGTCCTTTTAGGGCAAATGTCCCTTTAGAGCAAGTGTCTTTAGGGCAAATGTCCCTTTAGGGCAAGTGGATTTAGGGCAAACGTCCTTTTAGGGCAAACGTCATTTTAGGGCAAGTGGATTTAGGGAAAATGTACCTTTAAGAAAAATCTACCGTGGATTTAGGGCAAATGTCCCTTTAGGGCAAATGGATTTAGGGAAAATGTACCTTTAAGGAAAATGTACCTTTAGGGTAAGTGGATTTAGGGCAAATGTCTATATCCCGCCCAATTTATGTTCCTTTCGTGAAATGGACATACATTTCGTGTAATGGACAATTACACCAAATGGATGCGACATAGAACACATGTACATATAAAGCCTTTAATAACACAATCGTTATTATAATCTCTCACATTTTTATACTAGGAAACATTTTCGTCTGTTTTTGTTACAGAAAAAAAAATCGTAACTCAAATGGAATCCAGAAAAGTTATTTACTCGAAGAAGAAAAATAAAAGATTTACTAACACAAATACTCCGGACGACCCTAAAATACTTTTTCACTTTCTTCTTCTTCTTCTTTTCCTCCTTTTTTTTCTCATTCACTTAGGTCCTTGTTTCCACTTGACAAAAAAATTATTAAACAGTGAATATTTCAACTTAAAAAGAGAGAAAAAAAATGACAAGTTTATTATGGTCAAATGAACTAATGCATTTCCATTAGTTTGGACATATGGCTGTTGGCTGGTAGAAAACTAGGGATTGGACATTCGAATCCTCGAATCCCGCGAATCTTGAAAAATATTCGAGATTCGAAAACTCGAATCTTCGAAGCTTTTTTCGTCTTTCGAATCCTAACCTTTAAAAAAAACTTGTTAAAAACTTTGGTAAAATTAGTTTTAACTCCATTGACGTCCAAGAGAAGCGCTCACTGACAAAAAAAAAACGGCGATTGTTGCAGCTATCATAGGGTTAACTTCTCAATCGCTTATTTCAACCAGACGGCGACCACTTTTTAATAACTTTTTCAACCACTTTTTTAACTATTTTTCAACCACTTTTTCAACCACTTTTTCAACCACTTTTTCAACCCTTTTTCAACCACTTTTTAATAACTTTTTCAACCACTTTTTCAACTATTTTTCAACCACTTTTTCAACTATTTTTCAACCACTTTTTCAACCACTTTTTCAAACACTTTTTCAATCACTTTTTCAACCACTTTTACAATCATTTTTCAATCACTTTTTCAACCACTTTTTCAATCACTTTTCCAACCACTTTTTCAACTATTTTTCAACTATTTTTCAATCACTTTTTCAGCCACTTTTTCAATCACTTTTTCAACCACTTTTTCAACCACTTTTTCAACCACTTTTCCAACCCACTGTTCAATATAATGGGGTTTACTTTATTATGTTAGGCCAATTGAAATATCATTTTCAGGACTTTAATTTTGTGCATTTTATAGTTTCAAATCCATTTTCAGCCGCATTTTCATCAAGTGGAAACAGGGCCTTACATACCAACATGATATTTATTCTATTTCATCTGAACTTAAGGAGGAAATGAGATTCATTTCAAACAAAAATAAAATTGGAATTTGTTTTAAAATGCAAATGTTCTTTAAACTCTCTTCTTTTTTTTTTGTATAAACTTTTCTCATAAAATTGCAGTGAATAAAATATCTATATACAGCCTCAAATTCAACAAGGAAACACAGCACTTGAACCCTCTAAACAGGGTTCAAAAATATAAATAAAATAATTCTTTTCAAAGAGTATTTTAATAAACTTTTATAAACTTCATTATTAAGATTTGTTTATCAACAGATGATTTTCGAACACTTTGATTATTCTGTCTTTTAGAAGAAAAATAAAATTCAGCCAAACTAGAAAGTGTTTTAGAAACTAGAAGAGTAACTTCAAACATCTTAAAAGTATTTTCATATTGATATATCGTTCAAAATAAGCTTTTTATATATTTTAGGGTAATTTTTTTAAGGCAGAGAATATATTTATTTTAATTATTGTCGATAAAAAAAGTTTATTTTGAAAGATATCATTAAACATGAAAATATCCTTAAGTGATTGAGCTACCCTTCTAGTTTCTAAAATACGTATTTTCTTACTTTTGCTCTTTTGATTATTCTGATTATTCTGTCTTTCAGAAGAGCAAAATTAAGAGGAACTAGAAAGTGTTTTAGAAACTAGAAGGGTAGTGCAATCATTTATACAGATATTTTCATATTCATATCTTTCAAAATAAACTTTTTATAGACCAAAAATTTAAAAAAAACCATCGTCTGCTTAAAGTTTGGTTCATTTTCAAAACTGACATAAAAAAGCTCATTTTGAAAATCAGCTGTTCATCAACCATCTTAAATATTAGGTTGGTATGAAAATAATTGCGTTTTTTTGGTTTTTTGTTTTCTTTGTTTAAATACTTGCTTGTTCAAGAGGGTTCAAAGTTGAAAGTTCAATTGTTAAATTTTCCAGACCGGAAAACACTTGAATTTGGACCACAGCATTAAAAATCTCTGGCTCATTTTGTCACTATTATGCAACAGTTGACCTAAACCTTAATTGATTTTTCAACATTAGTCTCTTTCCCACCCCCCCCCCTCTTTCATTCTATTTTTTCAATGGGAAACATTGACTGAAATCAGCGCCAAAAACATTAACATTCAACATTGGCATCTTTCCAACCGTATCATTTTCGGCCACTAGCTCAAAATTTACAACCACAGAAAACCACTTTAAAAAAAGGACCCATCATCCAATTCCACCACCTAAAACAATACCCTATTATAATGTAGGCTTATAACGGTCAATGGTATAAAGTATAGCCATTTGTGAAAATATGCTAATGAAAGAAAACAATGGAATTTAAAAGGTTACATTGCAAAATTACTTCAAAAAATCTCCACAAAGATCGCTAGCATCGTTTTTATATTCAGCCCATAGACCGGATGTTAAAAAAAAATGTCAATTTTTAAAATACACAACAGTCACGGCGGCAATATGTTTATTTTTCATATTTAAAGTTTTTCAATTTTGATAGTTCAAAGTGCAATGTGCACTTTAAATATATGTTCATCTAGTGATAGAATTACAAAAAAATTGGTAAGTGTTTTTCTATTTTTTAAAAATATTTCAAAATCGCGAATATTTAACTCTTATGTTAAACTCCATTTAGTATATACGCGCTCATAAGAAAGTAGAAAAAAACATCCATTAAAATGTTGGTAAAAATATCTAAAAATAATTTTAAAAAACCAGAAAAAAATTCAGTACGTGCACCAATTTGTTGGCTTTTTAGGTATTTTTAAGAGCATTTTAACGGATATTTTTATTACAAGCACATGCTCAATGGAGTTTAACATAAGAGTTAGAAATTCGTGATTTTGAAATATTTTTAAAAAATAGAACCGCACTTTCCAATTTTTTGTCATTCTATCACTAGATCAGCATATATTTAAGATGCACATTGCACTTTGAAGCATCAAAATTAGACAACTTTAAATATGAAAAATAAATATATTGCCGCCGCGACTGTTGTGTATTTTAAAAATTAACATTTTTTTCTTTAACATTGGGCTCAATAGAAAAACGATGCTAGCGCCTCTTTCCGAAGATTTTTCGAAGTAATTCTGCGATAAATTGGAAGTAAATTTATATTGCAAATAAATGATTCACTAAACATTCATGCAAAAAGTTTGCGAAAATCTCAAACCATCATCATCATCATCATTATATCATCATTCCAGGCTGCATCTTTTCCCGCAATTTGCAGAGTCGGCCTTATGGGTTCTATTCTCTCCACTCCTTTCGATTTTATGCCAAACTCCCAGAGACCCCCGCATGTCCCCATATCCAGTTTTATCACCATGTTTCATGCGTGTTTGGGGTTTTCTTTGCCAGTTTTAACAACCATGTTAAAAGGATTTTCAAAAAAAATTTTAAAACAACTATAAAAAGTTTATTTTAAAAGATTTTTTGTTATGAAAATACGTTTCTCTAAAGGAGAATTCACGTCCATTGTGTAAAATCTTATGCTGAATTTTAAATTTTTTAACATTAATTTAAACAAAATTCATCTTTATAAAAATATATTTTGTAAAGTTTATTGTTTTTATATCATAAATAAATATAAAAAAGCTGCCAATTATACCTTCGACACACATGCACATATTAAACACGTTCTACAGAGCCCTGTGAAGGGCAAACAAACAATATGTTGAATTGAATTTATTCGGTTAATAATTATATATATAATATCCCAGGTCTGTATGTGTGTGTGTGTGGAGTAACAAAACCATTGAAGCACGTCGGAATTTATATAAATTTGAATAAAAGAACCGTTTTTTTTTCTCAAGGTCAACTATATGTTGAACTCTTCCTTTGGACCGTGTAGAAGGGGGGGGGAGAGAGAGAGAAAAGTGGGAGGGGGTGAGGGGACAAGGTTGGAAAGTGTAGAAGGGGAGAGAAAGAGAAAAGTGGGAGGGGTGACTGAAATTGAAATGAAAAGTAAAAAAAGGAAAAAATGACGCGCATGCGCACAATTGCCTGTAAATTTTGCTCCCGTCATTTATGACGGGTTACCCCACTAGTCTCAAAATATTGAGTTAATACTTAAATATAATTATGTAAACTATTGACAAAATATTGATTTAGTATTTTTCAATTTAAAATATTAATAATTAAAGTCAATTTTTATTTGGGTTCATGTCCTTAACTGGATTCCGTATAAATCACCTAAACACATTTAATTTGAATTTATTTAGCTCATGTGTGTACAAGGTATTAGAGACATCAATTTTGAAACTAACTCAAAACAATGGACATTCCAAATAAATAAATCTGTTCGTTTTTTCTACAACAATAAAAGACAAATAGACAAAAAAAAAAGGGGGAGGAAGATTCCTTTTGGATTTTTAGAAACAAAAAGAAATGATTCTTTAAATCGAATGAAACAAGTCTGAAAATGGTAAAAGGCAAATCAATAACCGAAAAAAAGAGAAAGGAATTTAAAAGAACCAAAATAAACAACAAACAAACACAGGGCGCTAAAAGGACCTGGTTTCCATATGCGTGAAAAAAAGCAGCAAAAAGTTTATAATACATTTCTGCTTTCCGCTGCGTTCAATGCTTTTCAGTTTTAGTCTATATAGGAGACACACAATAGGATGTACAGTCATAAAGAATGATGTATTCTTAAGAACGTCTTTCTATTGGATGATCAAATTTAATTCCACCATGACTGGAAAAAAATAATTTCACCATTTTTTCTGCCTTACTTTCTGCCAAATAAATAGAACAGGATCATAATTCAATTAAATTAGATAAATTTAGAGATAGGACGAATCCTAAATTTTCTCCAATCCGAACCCTAAAAGGTTCTCGAATCTCGAATCCTTCAAATATAAGAATCTTATATTATTCATTAAGAAAATACAAATAAATGAAATAATATTAAATATTAAATTATCAATAATAAAAAGCGCAGTGATCCGGGTCGACCACCGAAATTGCAACAATCGCCGGTTTTTTTTTGTTAGTGAACGCTTCTATTGGACGTCAATAGAGTTAAAACTAATTTTGCCAACATTTTTAACAGTTTTTTTAAAGGTTAGGATTCGAAAAAGATTCGAAAGACGAGAAAAGTGCGAAGATTCGAGTTTTCGAATCTCGAATATTTTTTCCGGATTCTCTCTGGATTGGAGGATTTGAGGATTCGAATGTCCCATCCCTAGATAAATTCATTTTTCAGTCGTATTTTCTGCATGTAGGATCCAAGCCCAAAGTCCCTCAATTTAGCCTCAACAACAACCAAAAAAAAAAAATAGAACTTTTTTTTTTCGTTCTCAGAGCTTAAGAGACCGAATAATAAAAAGAAATCACCAGTCTGAATAGAATAGATAATTAGCGTAACAAGACTCGAGAGTGTTCTCCCATCGGATTTTTACAATTTTCAATATATGGAGAGAGAGAAAAAAAGGACTCTTAAAAAAGCATCATTTGAATGTTCGTTGTTAATCAAGCTCAATATGCTAATAAGGAATAGCGGGGGGGGGGGGGGATGAAGTTCCAAAGAAGAATGAATTCCATGTCTGCTAAAACTTAACATTGGATTCTTCTTTTTTTTTAAGAAAAAAAAAGTAATCAGTAAAGGATTTCACAAAATGAAAATAGAACAGAAAAAAAATAGCAAATGAAAATTTTAGAAGAAAAAACGTCCAAACATTTTTTTTTTTTTAGAATTCAGACAAAAACAAAATGGAGTTTCATTAATCCAAGATACATCTATATAGTGACGGGTAAGAAGTGATACCATGTAACTGACATTTTTGGTGTTTTGGAGGTTTTAGCATAAAAAAAAAATCAGAAAAAATCAGTGCATCCGTTCGGGAAAATGTCGCAAAATAAACAAAAAATTATTTTAAAAGATATTGACTGGTAGAGACATCTGGGTGGAGGGAGGGAGGGTGTTCGAATCCATTTAATGTGATTTTGCAAATATTTATAAAAAGAAAATTGTTTGTGATGTCGTCATTGTAGGTAACATAATTATATTAATTATGGCAACAACAAAAAATGTTATTAGCAAAAAAAAAAATGTGTAACAAAACCTTAAATTTGCATTATAACGTTTTTTTTTTGTTTCTCTTAGTTTTGAATTTTGAATTTGAATTTGAATTTGAATTTGAAAAATTACTCTGCAAGCAGCCATAAAGGCCTATGGCAGAGGGACAAGAGTCCAAGTGCAGCATAGAAAATGCATTGTCAAAACCAGAAAATATAAAACCCTAATGATATAAACCCAACAACAATTTCAATATTTTTAATGCTGCAAATATATGCATTGTCAAAACAAAACAAAATTATGACTCCCATAAAATACGTTTTTCCTGCACAAAATCCCCAGCAAGCGAGTTCCATTGTCGAATCGCCCTCGGGACAAATGACCAGTTACGTGACCAGTTACTAGTTACGTGGTGTCACTTCATAAATGACCAATAGATAGCGGTAGCTTCAATTAGAGACCATTTTCGCCTAAAACACGAAAGTAAGGAAACGAAAATGGAATCTATACTACAGTGTATAATACTGAAAGTTTATATATTTACTAGTGGGGTAACCCGTCATAAATGACGGGAGCAAAAATCACAGGCAATTGTGCGCATGCGCGTCGTTTTTTCCTTTTTTTACTCCTTTCACTTAAATTTCAGTCACCCCTCCCACTTTTCTCTCTCTCTCCCCTTCTACACTTTCCAACCTTTTCCCCTCACCCCCTCCCACTTTTCTCTTTCTCCCCCCCCCCCTTCTACACTTTCCAAAGGAAGAGTTCAACATATAGTTGACCTTGAGAAAAAAAACCGGTTCATTTATTCAAATTTATATAAATTCCGACGTGCTTCAATGGTTTTTGTTACTCCACACACACACACACACACAGACCTGGGATATTATATAGATAATAATTTGTCTGAAGACGCCATAGAAATCGGCCATAGAATAGAATATGGCCGATTTCTAGACCAACGCAACTTATTTCAAGTCGTTATGTCGTTCCCACCACGAGTTATGGGCAATTGGCATTATGATTATTTACTGTATGAAATTTTTTGGCTTCATTTGTATTTACTACCGAATTGTGTGTATTAAAAAATTATGTTATTTCCCTGGGCGATTAGAAATCGGGACGAACAGATGTTGGTTCCGCCCTTTTTATGACGAACGGCAACTTCTAATTGGTTGGTTAAGCAGTCTGACGTCACATGCTCCGCATCCTTTTCAACGTCGAACCACACAACAAACCAATTAGAAGTTGCCGGTCGTCATAAAAAGGGCGGAGCCAACTTCGGTTCAGCCCGTTATTTAATTGTCTGTATAAACGTCAATTTATTATTATTACTTTTATTTTGCAGTTTATTTTCTATTTTCCTAAAGTGACGCATATTCTAGCATATTTTACAGAAAGAAAGAAAAAACAGTTCTCTAAAAACAATTTTGCACCATTTCTGAATTTTTACTTAAAATAAAAACTTTTGGTGTTTCTAATAAATAAAGGTTTGAAGCTTTTTTTTTTTGTATACCGCAATCATAATCATAATCAGTTAATGAGTAAGAGAACCGAAAAAAGAGCATCTAACATATAACCAGTGTGTGGGTAGAAGGACTTTGAGGAAGAGGGGGTTTAAGGGTAAAGAGGGGTTTAAGAGGAGTCTAAGAGGAGTCTATCATTTTTAATCATTACAGATGAACACACACAAAACACAATGGGTGAGGAGGGTACAGACAAGAAGACACTGAACTTGTTTCTTCCAATATCACGTTTAGAAATAGAAATTCCACAATCACTAATTGAGAAGAGCCAAAAAAGCAGAAAAAAAAATGATGAACAGATGGTTTACACACAGATTCTCATTAGAACCTTAGAAAGGAACAACGAAAAAATAAGTAGTTTGGGTATTTGAGTGATAAATGTTGCAAAAGCGCCCATCTATGAAGTATATTACAGGGGTGTTCAAAAAGTCAGAAACCAATAGGACAAACAAGTTTTGCCAGAGCCGGCCCTGGAGTATGCGAGGCCCGAGGAAAAAAAATGTTTAGTCAGCAGTGCGGGGTTCCTGAAAGCATTCTCCGTGTCGCCAGCTTGGCCAAATAGCCCCAGAATAAATATTCGACTACTTGACAGCCGCCGCTTTCCTATTCAGCACACTCTCTTGGTACGAACAAGATTTTAACATAGAAGTCTATGAAAAATTTGCCTGCATTTGTTGCTGTTTTCTCATAAATTACTCGCACAATTATTATATATATAATATCCGAGATCTGTGTATGTGTGTGTGTGTGTGTGTGTGGACTAACGCTGTGTCGGAATTTATATAAATTTAAATAAATGAATGAAGAAATGAACAGCTTTTTTTTCTCAAGGTCAACTTTATGTTGCACCCTTCCCATCCAAGAACCCCATGATATTAAATTGGAGAGGGGAAAAGGCTGGAAAGTGTAGAAGGGGGGGGGGAAGAGAGAAACGTGGAGGGGGACAAAAGTGGGAGGGGGGACAAAAGTGGGAGGGGGGACAAAAGTGGGAGGGGGTGACTGAAATTGAAATGAAAGGAGTAAAAAAGGAACAAACGACGCGCATGCGCACATCAGAGAAAATGAAAAACTCATTTTCTCTTTCAAATATAAAAAGGGGAGGGGATAATAGTAGCAAAATTAAACTACAGTTTATCACGGGCAATTGTGCCCAGCATTAGAATTTCTTTTGCTCCGCCCTTTTATGAATGTCATCAATTTCTAATTGGTTTGTTACTTGGTCTGACGTCATAAAAGGGCGGAGTAAAAGAAATTCTAATGCTGGGCACAATTGCCTGTGAATTTTGCTTCCGTCATTTATGATGGGTTACCCCACTAGTTATATATATATATATTAAGCCAAGTCTGTCTGGCGATGTGTAACGCTGAGAAGGAAACGTCCTTCATTTGAATAAAATAGTTAAACTAGAATGTCCCGTCATACATGACGGGTTACCACATGACGGGTTACCCCACTAGTTATCAATAAAAATGGAATAAATATCAATTGATTGTGGATCTCACGCAACCCACTGCTGGAAACCACTGCTCTGTATGGGCTCTTAAGAAGCAGAATTTCCAAAACTGGTTGACAGAAAACCCACATTATTTCCCTCTCACAGCCACCTTTAATTCTCATTGGCTACAGATTTTTTCGGACAACCCTGTAGCGAGCGAGACACCCTACCATTGATCTCATGTTTCACTTTCACTTTCTCCCATCAATACTTTTTCGAAGAAGAAGTGATTTTCACCCACTTTTACCAAACACTAGAAAACAGATCATTAGTAAACATGAGTCGATCGAATATCATATGCTCCTAGTAATATACAAAGTTCCCCCCCCCCCATCTCTCTCAAGTGTGAAGAAGTAAAGTAAACTTTACAGTAACCCAAAGTAAATATAAAAGTATCAATCAATGTCTTCAGAAAATCAAACAGAAAAGAGAGAGAGAGAGAAAAAGAGGGAGGGAGAGAGGAAAAAAAGACATCAGGTTTAACCGTTTAAAATCAAATTAACAAGGATAATTAACTTTAAACACTACTAATTATAGATTTCTGTGTGGGGACTTTTCAATGAGAACCAATGTAATTTCAATTTTATGGTGCTCTGGATGGCTATTACACAGGCATGAGACAGGGACACGTAAACGTTTGCTCCGCCCTTTTATGAGCGTCAGTTGAAAAGGGGCGGAGCATGCGACGTCAAACCAGATAACAAACCAATTAGAAGTTGCCAGTCCTCATAAAAAAGACGGAGCAAACTTCTGCGTGTTCCTGTCTTTACTTGCCTGTGCTGTAACCATCTGAACGATTTTTTTTGAACGATTCTCTCTAACTGAGACGACGCCAAGGGTTGGAGGTGGAGGCTAGCAATGATGTGAAGATAGCGAAAAAGTATAGACAAAGAAGCGGTGAAATAGCAAAAAGTATAATGCAATTGTAGCAGATTACAGAAGCAGAGCGCGCAGTGCAAAATAATTTTCTGCAGACTGCCTAGGCAATCTGCAAAACAACCAACTTGCTAGTGAATCTGCAAAATTCAACACCTAAAAATGTACTGAATTTTGCAGATTCACTAGTTATTTGAGGTCTAGAAGAAGCAATCATAAAAAAAGACGTGTTCTTTACAGACCACAACCCCCACATGTTGTTTCCGGATGCTACTTTTCTATTTTCTTTACAGATAATAGCTTTTTCTTTCGTTTCCGAATGCACCCAGTGGGTTGTATGTGTGTTTCTGATGAGGATATAGGGGTTTGTTGATCCTCCAGTAGTGTAGATAGGGGGCGGTTGGCCACGGGCGGCATATTTTTTGGGACGTCACCAACAAAAAAAAACGGCCTAAGAAGAAAATATGAAATTTTTTTTCGCTCGCTGCCCTCGCGGAATAGTATGTATCTAGGGATGGGATATTCGAATCCCGCGAATCTTGAAAAATATTCGAGATTCGAAAACTCGAATCTTCGCACTTTTTTCGTCTTTCGAATCTTTTTCGAATCCTAACCTAAAACAAAAACTGTTAAAATTTTTTGTAGAATTAGTTTTACCTCCATTGACGTCCAATAGAAGCGGTCACTAACAAAAAAAAACCCGGCGATTGTTGCAATTCCGGTGGTCGGACCCGGATCACAGATATCACCTTGTGGCGACCCTGAGTGCCGCACTTGTTTTATTAATAATTTAATATTATTTCATTGATTTGTATCTTTCTTAATGAATAATATAGGATTCTTATATCAAGGATTCAAAGGATTCGAGAACCTTTTAGGATTCGGATTCGAGAAAATTTAGGATTCGGATTCGGATTCAAGAAAATTTAGGATTCGGATTCGAAAAAATTTAGGATTCGTCCGAACCTCTAAATAAAACGCATTTTTTTTTTCAATATTCAATATTTCATTAAATTATCAATTATTCTCCATCTGTTTACAGATTTTTTTTTTTGCATTGCAAATACATAATATATTCTTCGTGTGATCCCACAGACACACTGTTTTTAATAAGACAATCAAATGCAATAATAAAACCAATTAAATTAAAAATGATATTTATACCCAATTCACAATAAAATCGAGACTGACAGATCGAATCGGTCCATTAGCCTCAAAAGATCAGATCCGTCAGATCAGATTGGATATAGTGAGAGCATGCGCGCATTCGCTTTGCTGCTGTCGTACCTGATCCCGTTCGTGAACGGCTAAAACGGGAATCTGGGGATTGTACGAGATCAGATCTGCAACCTCTCGCAATCTGATTGTGAATGGGTACCTTAAGGGCTGGTTCAGACCACGAGGTTAAATTACCTTTCTAATGAAGGTTAATACATATATGCTGTAATACCTTGTACTCACACATGAGTTAAATGAATTCAAATTAAATGTGTTTAGGTGAATTCTACGGAATCTAGTTAAGGACATGAACACCAAATAAAAATTGACTTTAATTATTAATATTTTAAATTGAAATACTAAATCAATATTTTTTATATATTATATTTAAGTATTAACTCAATATTTTCAGATTATTAACTGAATAAATTGAATGCGACATATTGTCCGTTTGCCCTTCACAGGGCTCTGTAGAACGTGTTTAATATTTAAATGCAATTAACTGTTTATGTGTGTCAAAGGTATAACGTCATATTTTACTACGCATGTGTAGAATACAGCATCACTGGTGTAATATCTACAGCGACTGGTGCTTTTAAATTGTGCACACGTGCAGTGCCTTTGAATAGTGCACACGCATAATGAATTTGAATAGTGCACACATGCACACTGCGCAGTGCTTTTAAACAGTGCACATGCGCAGTACCTTTGAATATATCACATATGCAGTGCTTTTCAATAGTGCACATGCGCAGTGTCTTTGAATAGTGCACATGCGCAGTGTCTTTGAATAGTGCACATGCGCAGTGTCTTTAAATAGTTCACAAGCATAGTGAATTTGAATAGTGCGTATGCGCAGTGCATTTAAATAGTGCATATGCGCAATGCATGGGTATAGTGCACATGCGCAGATTCATACCTTAAGTAAAAATTAAACTCATGGTCTGAACCAACGCTTTACTGTCAAAATATTTATTTCAAATTAGAGAAAAAACACATTTTTATAATACCTCTCTCCCTCTCTCTCTCTCTTCTAATAAATGTTTTAAGAATCAATTCATACAACAATTTCATATTCACATCTCGTTGCTTTTTTTTTTTCTTCATATATATATAAATTGTATTACTCATTTTTTCTTCTCTCGACATAATAATTAATAATAAAACACCCTGACAAGTAGAAGTATTAACACAAACAAATATTTAACCAAAAGTAGAGAAACAAGATTGAAATGACATAATCATCTAAAGAAAGACAGAAAAAAAAAATAACACAAATAAGAGAAAGTGAAACAAAAAACTGCACACAGAAAATATGCAGAAAAATGAATAATAAAACGTTAACTGGAAACATACGATCAATTCTGGTTTGTCAATCCTGGCTTTTCAATTCCAATATTAATCGTTTGTATGTGGTGAATTTCAATCTTGGCTCGAACACAATTTGGTTCGACCAGAACTTCACTTTTTTTTTTTAATTTTAACTGAAGGAAACTTGATTATGATGTTTGAATTTGAAAAATTACTCAACAAGCAGCCAAAAAAGCCTATGCCAGAGAGACAAAAGTCCAATTGCAACATGCGAAATACATTGTCAAAACCCTCAAAGATAACAAAAACCCAATAAGCAATTGCAATGTGTTAATTAAGATCCTCTCTCATCAATATTTTAATGAAGTGATTGGAGCTACACTTCTAGTTTCTAAAAACACATTTCATTTTGCTCTTCTGAAAGACACAATTAATTAGTGATCAAAAATCAGCAACTTCATATAAACAATTATAACAAAAATCCACCACATAAGCCTAATACCTTGTAAACACATGAGTTAAATGAATTCGAATTAAATGTGTTTAGGTGAATTTATACGGAATCCAGGTAAGGACATGAACTCCAAATAAAAATTGACATTATTATTAATATTTTAAAAATTGAAATACTAAATCAATATTCTGTCAATAAGTTTAGATATTATATTTAAGTTTTGTGATTATTAACTGAATAAATTGAATTCGACATATTGTTTGTTTGTCCTTCACAGGGCTCTGTAGAACACGTTTATTATTTGAATGCATTTCAATTATCAGGTGTGTGTACAAAGTATAAAACAATGATCAATTTTGGTCAGGATTGACAAGCCAGAATGTGATCGTTTGTATCCAGCGTTACAGAAACTCCTTCCTCCCCTCAAAAGAAAGAAAGAAAGAATGAATTATATAATAAATTCATGTTTTATCATTCGCAATTCATAAAAAAAGCCATACGTATACACAATTGTATAGGTACAGTGTATATACCATAAATAGAAGTTGCATTTTCCATTGATTTCTTAACAATTGTATTGCATTATATATTACTGCAATAATGTGTGTCTTTTTCTGAGTCAACGTTTTTTCCGTTTCCTTTAAAAAAAAGTAAAGGAATTCCATCTCAAATAGGAAAAAAAAAAAAAAGGTTATCATCTTCGAAGAAGTTCCTTTCTTTCTCTTTCCATACTTATTTCATTGTCAATGTGGACAATCCGTTATTCCGTACATTTACTAGACAATGTGGTTAAACTAACAACAATTCGATAGTTAACCTGCACATTTAAAAAGCCAAGAAATCTACAGGCATCTGTAGACAGCTACAGAATTTCTTTGGCTCCGCCCTTTTATGAGCGTCATCAATTTTTAATTGGTTTGTTACTAGGTCTGATGTCACATGCCCCGCCATTTTTTATTCTAAATTGTTGATATTTGGTCTAACCGCTCATTAAAAGGGGCGGAGCCAAAGAAATTCTGAGGCTGTCCTACAGATGCCTGTCTACAATTGTGGCCACAAGCTGAAAAAACGCCAAGTGAAACTGCAACTGAAAAAGACAGGCAGTTCTGCTCAGCACTAAAATATCTTTTGCCCCGCCCTTTTATAAGCGTTAGACCAAATATCAACAATTTAGAAAAAACAATGGCGGGGCATGTGACAGCAGACCTAGTAACAAACCAATTAAAAATTGATGACGCTTATAAAAGGGCGGGGCAAACGAAATTTTAGTGCTGGGCACACACTTGCCTGTCTGAAAAAAAGGAATTTATCTTAATTTAATTCCATTCTACATATTCCATTCTAAACCCACCGAAAATGTGTCTTGAAATGTTTTCTATTGTAAGGCCTTGTTTCCACTGGATAAAAAACTTGAACTATTTGAAAATTTCAACTTTTGAAAAATTGAACAAACTTGACCTTTGCCTATGATAGTAAATGGGCGGAGGCCACGTTTCGTCTATTTTTCACCAGTTGAAATTTTCACTCCAATGGAAACAAGGCCTAATATGCGAGGAACAATTGAATGATGCTATGGAAAGCAGAAAATATACAGGAAACGTTTTTTCTGATTTTTTAATGCATGTGAGAACCTGAGCTTAGGACCAAGATCTCACATGCAGAAGTTTACAAATAGAAATTGGCAGAAATTAGCCAGAAAAAAAGGTGACATTATAGATGTCTATTCTGCCAAACAGAATTAGATGTTATCAGCCAATAAGAAGCAATCTTTATAGCTAAAACACCTTCTAGTTTCTCTTCATTTTTTTTGCTCCTCACAAAATAGCAGAATAATCAAAATTTTGAAAATCAGCTGTTCATGAACCATCTTAAGGTAATTTTAAAAGTGTAAACGGGGCTTCTCGAACTCTTTGATTATTTTGTCTTTCAGGTGCAAAAATGAAGAGAAACTTGAATGTGTTTTAGAAACTAGAAAGGTAGCTCAATCAGTTAAGCATATTTTCATCATTTCAATCTTTCCAAATGAATATTTTATTTTAACGTTGAATCACATTTTCAAACTGACATAAAAAGCTTATTTTGAAAATACCCTTAAAAGTGATTGTGCTACCCTTCTAGTTTCTAAATCACTTTCTATAGTTTTTAGCTTCATTTTGCTCTTCAGAAAAGACTGAAAAATCAAAAAGTTTGAAAATCAGCTTGATTGTGTAGCAGATTTACAGCAAGAATTTGGTCGGCGGGTGTTTTTTTTTTGCACATTGTCTAGTGAATAAGTAGAATGACGAAATTTCTCAATTTGCCTATAATATATAACAGACACGGACACAGTATAACAATGAAGAGAAAAAGAAAAGAAACAAGTCTCCCCCCCCCCCTAAAAAAAGATATTTCTGCTTACAGTGAAATCGATTCTAGAATGCGAAATATAAGAAGAAAAAAAGTTGAAAAGAGAAAAGAAAATTACGAAAAAGTAAAAAAAAAATGCAAAAGAAAGGAACGAAAAAAATCATAAAAAAAAAGGTGTCACAAAATATTTTCATATTTTGTCTTCCCTTTTTTTGTCTTATTTCTTTCTCTCTCTCTCTCTCTCTCTCTCTCTCTCTCTCTCTCTCTCTCCGCCCCACGATTTGATTTCTTTCCATTTTTTTTACATAAAGAAATCAGCTTCAAAACATTTGCATAGAAATTTTTCTCAAAAAAAATAAAATCTAATTTGGATTTAGTTTCCGTAGTCAATTTTCCTCGTTAATTTCAAATTTAGAAGAGAGAGAGAGAGAGAGACATTAGAAATTGCAATAGAAAAAATATTATAGAACGAAAAACGAAACCAAATATATAAATAAATAAATAAATAGAATAAAACGCTTTCCATTATACGGAGCCTCATAAAGGACATGTGAGATTTTTTTTTTAAAATCGCGACAAGTCGACTTTATTCTCGACACAGGCATCTGCAGACACAGGCAATTAGAAATCGGGACAAACAGAAGTTGGCTCCTCCCTTTTTATTGACGACCGGCAACTTCTAATTGGTTTGTTGTGTGGTTCGAAGGTTGAAAAGGGCGGAGCATGTGACATCAGACTACATAACCAACCAATTAGAAGTTACGTTCGTCATAAAAAAAGGGAGAAGCCAAATTCTGTTTGTCCCGATTTCTAATTGCCTGTTCTGTAGACAGCTTCAGAATTTTTTTAGGCTCCACCCTTTTATGAGCGTCAGATCAAATATCAACCAATTAGAAGTTGCGTTCGTCATAAAAAAAAGGACGAAGCCAACTTCTGTTTGTCCCGATTTCTAATTGCCTGTTCTGTAGACAGCTTCAGAATTTTTTTAAGCTCCGCCCTTTTATGAGCGTCAGATCAAACATGAACCAATTAGAAGTTGCGTTCGTCATAAAAAAAGGGCGAAGCCAACTTCTTTTTGTCCCGATTTCAAATTGCCTGTTCTGTAGACAGCTTCAAAATTTTTTAAGCTCCGCCCTTTTATGAGCGTCAGATCAAATATCAACCAATTAGAAGTTGCGTTCGTCATAAAAAAGGGCGAAGCCAACTCCTGTTTGTCCCGATTTCTAATTGCCTGTTCTGTAGACAGCTTCAGAATTTTTTTAAGCTCCGCCCTTTTATGAGCGTCAGATCAAATATCAACCAATTAGAAGTAATTGAACTACCCTTCTAGTTTCTAAAACACTTTCCAGTTTCTCTTAATTTTGCTCTTCTGAAAGACAGAATAATCAAGAGTTTGAAAATGAACTCGTCATAAAAAAAACAAAAGGTTTTTCTTAATTGATGCTCATTGAAAGGCAGATAAAAGAAAAAGAGTAATTAAAGAGTTCCACCGCAAGATGAAAAATGCACTTTAAAATTCGGAAATTCTACAAGAATTTCTCGTTCATTCCGATTTTAAGAGAATACAACCAAAAAAAAAAACTAAATTATTGAAGATATTTTAAATGATTATATTTTTTTTGCTCAATTGTTATTTCAATGTTTGTAAAAGAGAACCGAGAAAACAAATCAGAAATTTGTTATTCAAGAGAGAAGATTTTTGATATTTTTATCACCTGAAGCAACCTTATTACGTCTAAAAAAAATGAAAAGTTGAAAATTTAAGACGAGATTTTCAATATTGTAATAATAAAAAAAAAAGTTGAGCACAAAAAATAGCTTGAAAATGATCATAAAACAAAAATCTTCAAACAAAATTTGGTAAAAACAAATCCCCCCCCCCCAAAAAAAAATAATAATAAATGAAAAGAAAATTGCAATGATGTCAAATTCAATTCATTTCTTTTTCAACACAGAAGGTGCCATTTGAAAATACCATGCAGCCTAGCCGTAATAATATGCTGTGAACATCCTCAAACACGCAAAGCCCAGGTTACGATTATACGACTAAGTGCGGTTCAAAATCAGCAATATGAAATAATTGACGACAAAATGACGTAATGTCATGTCATTTTGACGTCACTATTTCGTATTGCAGTTTGTGCCGTTCATCACTGGTGCATGAAAAGTTCAGAAGTTAATTAGATATGGGACATTCGAATACTCGAATCCCGCGAATCTTGAAAAAAATATTCGAGATTCGAAAACTGGAATCTTCGAAGCTTTTTTCGTCTTTCAAATCCTAACCTTTAAAAAAAACCTGTTAAAAACTTTGGTAAAATTAGTTTTAACTCCATTGACGTCCAATAGAAAGCGTTTCCTAACAAAAAAAAACCCGGCGATTCTTGCAACCCGGAATCACCAATGTGATCACCTTGTGGCGACCCTGAGTGAAGCCACACTTTAATAATTTAATATTTAATATTATTTCATTTATTTGTATCTTCTTAATGAATAATATAGGATTCTTATTTGAAGGATTCGGGAGATTCGAGGGATTCGAGAACCTTTTATGATTCGGATTTAAAAAAAATTCAGATTCGTTCCACCTCTAGTTTTTTTCTAACTCCACGATAATACGAATTAGCATCACAATGTCTAATTGAATGGTGCTTAACGCAGTACAACAGACGTGAACAGCCGTATACTAAGTCACCCAATTGTCAACTGCACCACTTTTTACTCTTTTTACGGAGCCCTGTTGAGGACATTAAATATTTTTTTATCTCGTCCAGACGAGATAGTAAGTCAGATCAGAATGGAAGGATGATATCGAATTAGTTTAACACTGTACTAACATGGGTGCAGAACAACAATCATTTTTTTTTAAATCGAATCAAGCGATTTTTTTTTACATTCTGGGGGCTGCGCCCCCTAGACCCCCTGCAACAAGCTTAATTTAACGTAACACCATCTAAATCACCGATATAAAAAAAGTATAGTGTTCCTCCAATTCTACATGCATTCTGTTTCGGGTTTTAGAGTTACCCTACAATGTCCATCCTTTCATCCAGACCCAATTACAATTACAAATAATACTCTGCAAGCAGCCGGTTGGCCTATGGCTCGTCCAGACGACTTAAGTCGGGTTCACACGGAATCGTGAATTGGACGAGAACACGCCCAGTAATGCACATGTCACACTACTTGCTTATTCAACACCGAAGTTTGCAACCATTTCCAGTTCACACTGAGTTCTCCAACGACCATTTACGTTGTCTCGCGAGTAGCTGTTCAAATGGCAGAACGAGAAGCTGCGACTGAAGCGGTCTTTGTCACTTCGGCAGGTTGGAGCGAGCAAGTCCCCACTTTTCAAGGTCGTGTACGACCGCCCACTTCCACGACCACATGTTCACATCAGGTAGTGATCACTACTGCTAGTCTACCGGTAGTGCTCTCTCTCTCTCTCTCTCTCTCTCTCTCTCTCTCTCTCGCCCAATTCACGACTCAGTGTGAACCCGACTTTATAGTCCTTGTCCGGACGAGATAAAAAAAATATTTCATGTCCTCAACAGGGCTCCATACTTTTTCAATGAACACAACTTTTTTTTTCACCAACTTAATCTCACTATAGAAACACACTGATTCATTGCAATAGTCATCGGTTTTCTCTCTTTGAAGAAGATCAAGTTTTTCTTATATATTTATATTTAGATATATATTTATATATAAAAGGTGTATTACTCTTGTGCTACTTGAAAAGACAAGAAGAAGAATAAATCTTAACGTTGAAATAAAATATTGTGTCATGTATCAAACAGAAATTCATTCATCAAGAGAACAGAGAGAAAAAAAATAACCCTCCCTCAAATGATGCGAAAGATGAATCCAAATGACAGGAGACAATCTTTCAACAACAAAGAAACTCCTCTCTCCTCCAAAGAAAAAAAAACCCCTTTAATGTCCAACATAACCCTTAAAACAGTAAAGAAAAATCCTCTTATGTTTCAATCTGTTTTATGAATTTGCTCGCGTAGAAAGAAAGAAAAAAATGGAAAATGCAACTTCTACTTTTTTTTTAAACTAGATACAGTATATTCGGACACAAATAACGCTTTTTGGTGTCCATCCGGATTTTTCCTTAAAAGTTTTTCTTACCAAGAAACTTTTTTTTTTTGCAAAACAAAAAATACAGCAAAAACCCTAAGTAAATTTTTTTTTTTTTTTAAAAAACCAAAAAGACTGGTTCGAGGCTTAAATCTAGAAGAAATCATGGTTAGTTTTTAGAAAAACTCTAGCCTCTAAACAGTCTGTTTAATTTGAAAAAAAAAATATCACTTTTTGCTTTACTCATTAGTAAAGTTTTTTTTTAAAAACCAAGAAGACTGGTTTGAGGCTTGAAGAAATCATGGTTTGTTTTTAGAAAAACTCTAGCCTCTAAACAGTCTGTTTAATTTGAGAAAAAAATATCACTTTTTTGCCTTACTATTTATTAAGTAAGATTTTTTTAAAAAACCAAGAAGACTAGTTTGAGGCTTAAATCTAGAAGAAATCATGGTTAGTTTTTAGAAAAACTAGCCTCTAAACAGTCTGTTTAATTTGAGAAAAAAATATCACTTTTTTGCCTTACTCATTAGTAAAGTTTTTCTTAAAAATCAACAAAACTGGTTTCGAGGTTTAAACCTAGAATAACTCATGGTTAGTTTTCTAGAAGAGCTCTCTAGCCTCTAAACAAGTCTCTTGATTTTTGTCTTACTCCTCTCTCTCTCCTAAAGTAAATACAGACCTATCTAGGATAACGTCCACCATATTTTTTGTGTAACCCACCACTAGCACCACCCATTTGGTGATTGGACGACATAGAAGTCGTATCGTACATTAAGGGCTGCCGCCCTTGACCAACAGCTTCGGTCTGTTAAGAAATACAAAAAAAAAACACAAAATAAAAAGAATGAAAGAACCAAAAATAAAAAAATAAAAGTATGAAAAATTTACAAAGAAGAAAATGTTTCGAGAGAGAGAGAAAAAGTCCCTTAAAACTTAAATGGAGTGAAAATATGGCAATGAACTTTTCGTAGAGATCACATTGAAAGACATTGGTTTCTAAGGAAAAGTAAGAAGAAGGGGGGAATTTTCTAATGTAGACAACAAGCCCAGTCAGCAACAAACCAAATATAAAGAGAGATAACCAGAAAAAGAAGGGGGGGAAAAAACCCGAAAAACAAATCTCAGCCGCTCAAGTAGATTTATTTATGTAGAAATATCTGCCATAATGGAGCAACTAACGTCATTTAGAAAAATAAAAACTAGAATGAATAAATCTGACAATAACCCTAAATATATATATATATATATATATATATATATATATATATATATATATATATATATATATATATATATATATATATATATATATACAAAAAAAAATAACTGAATAGTCCCATAAGAAATAAACTTGACTGTACAAATATTCCACGATTCCATCTCTGAGGGTTGGACTTAGAGGATAAGTTACCAGAGATGGAAAATTAAGAGAACTTTTTCCAAGAAAAAAAAAAACCAGCAAAATATCAAAATGGCAGAAATTAAAAGTGCATTAAAATATTTGCATATAATTAAGTCGATTGCACTTAAAAATTAAAATACCGGTTTTTTCCCAGAATTTTCCTCCCCGAATTCTCTCTCTCTCGAAAATGATGTTTTCATTCCCAGTTTTACAATTTTTACTACTATTTTACAGTTTATTTTGAAAGATATCAATATGAAAATTAGTGATGTGCCATTGAAATATTTCACGTGAAATATATGTGAAATATTTCAATGGAATGAAATTTTTTTTTAAAAAAAAATGTGAAATTTATTTAAAAACATTTGTGTCCAAGACAGGCATCTGTAGACAGCTTCAGATTTATTTTTTGGCTCCGCCCTTTTATGAGCTTCATCAATTTCTAACTGGTTTGTTACTGGGTCTGATGTCACATGCCCCGCCCTTTTTTATTTCTGATCGGTTGATATTTGGTATGGCACTCGTAAATGGGCGGGGCCAAATAAATTCTAAAGCTGTCTACAGATGCCTGTGTTTCCAAGTACTGAAACCATAAACCATAAAACAATGGTGATTGTAATTATTGGTTTATAGGAGTATTTTAAACATGTTTAATTTTACCATTTGCGTCATTTTTGGGTCAATTTTTTGTTCAATGTTTATGGAATCTGTTTCATTTTCTTCAATCATTTTTTTTTTTAATAAATGGAATTTTTTTCATGTTCAATTTTGGTAAATTTATTACAAGCGTAATTTCATTCAAACACTATGTCTAATTATTCTATAATTAAAATTAATTATTCTAAATAATTAGTCACATTATGTGAAGAATAATCATATATACAAGTAGTATATAAAGTTAATGTAAACTGATGCATTTATCTTAGTTTTATTTCATGAATTTCAATTAATTTCACAACTTTTCATAAATTTCATAAAATATTTCAACAAAATAAATTTCATGAAATTGCCCCATCACTAATGAAAATGCTCTTAAGTGATTGAGCTACCAATCTAGTTTCTAAAACACTTTCTAGTTTGTTTGTTTTTTCATCTTAATTTTGTTCTTCTGAAAGACAGAATAATTAAATTTCACAAAATCAGAGCTGTTTATAAATCATTTTAAACTTCTAATAAATATTTAAAAATGAATTTCAATGTTCCAATGTTCCTGAAATGCTTGAAAAAACACCACTGAACTTTGAAGAAATCTCTTAAGTTAACTAAATTAGTTGAATTTATTAAACCCATTGGGAGATTTCTCCATAAGGTCCAAACCATGGAAAATCTACTCTCAAAAATAGCAACTTAGGTAGGGCATTGGCACACAGACGACTTTCAAAAGACTTTTTTTCGGCAACAAAATGAAGTCGAAGATCGCTTGGCTCTTGGCTGTCGTCATTATGTATTTTCTATGAAAAGGCACTCCAACCCTGGCACACAAGCGAATTTTAACAGTGTGCCAAAGCTGGGTGACGTCTTTCCATAGAAAATACATTGCAACAAACCCCTGAACTCCAAAAGTTCTTTTTTTTAACACAATTTTGTCTGCGCCGGCAAAACGTTGTACAAAATGTCGCGTGTGGGCCCAGCTTTAAGAAGTTACGAAAACACATTAAGAGGCTACATCGCAAAATTACTTTGAAATATCTCCACAAAGAGCGCTAGCAACGTTTTTCTACTGAACCCCTAGACCCGATGTTAAAGAAAAAACGTTAGTTTTTAATATACACAATCGCAGCAATATGTTTATTTTTCATATTTAAAGTTGTCCAATTTTGATGGTTCAAAGTGCAATGTGCACCTCAAATATATGCTGATCTAGTGATAGAATGACAAAAAATTGTTAAGTGTTTTTCTATTTTTAAAAACTATTTAAAAATCGCAAATTTCTAACTCTTATGTTAAAGTCCATTGAGTACGCCCAATTAAGAAAAAAACTTCAATTAAAATGTTGGTAAAAATACGTAAAAAAATTAAAAACCAGAAAAAAATCAGTACGTGCACCAATGTGTTCACTGTGGTTTTTTAAAATTATTTTTACGTATTTTTACGAGCATTTTAATGGATGTTTTTTCTTATTTGGGCGTAACTCAATGGAGTTTAACATAAAAGTTAGAAATTCGCGATTTTAAAATTTTTTTTTTAAAAAAATAGAAGGACACTTACCAATTTTTTTTCATTATATCACTCGATCAGCATATATTTAAAGTGTACATTGCACTTTGAACCATTAAAATTGGACAACTTTAAATATGAAAAATAAACATATTGCCGCCGCGACTGTTGTGTATTTTAAAAATTAACATTTTTTTTTAAACATTGAGTCTAAGGGCTCAATAGGAAAACGATGCTAGCGCTCTTTGTGGAGATTTTTCGAAGTAATTTTGCGAAGTAGCAGCCTCTTAATAAGTTGCAAAATTTGCAACCGAAATTCTTCCTCGCCATCAATTCTTAATGACCTTTTCTTACCTTGATTCCTTTCTCCATAGAAAGAAACGCAAAGTAGAAAATAAAAGACAGAAAAACAAACCCCTCGATGAATAAACATTATAGATAATTAGGGCTCGAATTTTAATGCAACATCAACCGGAATGGTTCTCAATATGTGGCTCAAGTGTCAATTGTGACATAACAATCTCGTTTAGATAAAACAAAATTGTTCTTTCTAATTAAAAAAAAATGGTTAGAGACTAGAACTCTAGTTGACAACTGATAGTAAACAGACATCTAGCCTCTCTAAAAGCATAATTTCAGTTTGCTCTAATAATGATGATTTATTCCTTCACAATTTAGCACTTGGGCCACAAATTGAGAAACGTTCCGCGGTTGATACTGCACCCTATAGATAATAAATAAATAAATAAATAAATAAATACAAGTGATTGATTGAATTTCATTCTTGTACGAATAAAATATCCACCGCCAACAAAAGTAAGTAGCAAACAGCTTAGATATTATATTAAACATGAAATGGGAATAAGAAGCACAATTTTCCCACGAGAAACGAACAACCAAAAAAAAAAACAACAAATTCCAATCTGTAGAGCCTTTTATTTTGAAGAAAAGTGGCTCAGGTGGTTTGGTTTTAACTTCATCACACTGAAAACAACTACGAAGAATTAAGCCCCGGGTTTCTCTCTCTCTCTCTCTACAAAGTGAAATTTACGAATAACTTACTCCCATAATGTTTCAAACGGGTTTTTCTAAAATTAAAGATTTACTATTGATTCAATGGAGGTCATCAGTAGAGGCCAAACACGTTTTGCATTAAAACTGCATCAAAACTTGGGGATTCGAGATTAGAAAACTCGAATCTTCGCACTTTTTTCGTGTCTTTCGAATCTTTCGAATCCTAACTTAAGAAAAAAAAACTTGTTAAAAACTTTTTTAAAATTAGTTTTAACTCCATTGATAACGTCCAATAGAAGTGTTCACAAACAAACAAAAAACCGGCGATTCTTGCAATTTCGGTGGTTATCCGGATCACCAATATCACCTTGTGGCGACGCTGAGTGCCACAATTGTTTTTTTTATTATTAATAATTTAATATTTAATATTATTTCATTTATTTATATCTTCTTAATGAACAATATAGGATTCTTATATGAGGGATTCGAGAACCTTTTAGGATTTGGATTGGAGAAAATTTAGGATTCGACTCAACTCTAATCGAAATGCATAAATAAAAGGCACACACAGACCACTTTTGTGGTGGACGTTTTGACGTTTTTCTGTCTAAATTTTACAAAAAAAAGTCTTTGAAACATAGAATTAGCCACTGCAGTGGCACTATCCGGGAAAATAAATATCTATTCAGTCACCTTCTTAATCAATTTAACCAAAAATGCACAAATTGCATAATATTTAGCCTCTATTTGCGCAGAGAAAAAAAGGGGGGAAAAAAAGGAAATTAAATTTCTGAACCATAAACACATGAAAATTAATTAATTCATGGTCATTGTGCAAAATCAGACATTATGTTATTATTAGCTCAAAGTGACCCCATCATCATTCAAGACTATAATGTGGCCATTTGTAATCAGAACAACAGCTGTTACTCTTGACCAATGACCACACATTTTTTGAAAATCCATCTAGATTCTAGAAGGAAGAGAGAAGAGTAGAGAAAAATCTTCTAATTACTCTTCCAGTTTATAAGCTCCAAATTAAACCCTGTGGATGTATGTGAATATCTAGTAAAATCTGAACAATTACAGGTTTTAACCGAAATCGCGAGCGAATAAATTTGCGTTGCCGCAGGAACAGAACAAAAAAAAACACATAATTTACTTTTCAAATGCAACATCTTCCGTAAATTGAAATCTATTATCGATAATGAACAACAAAAAAAAAGACCCAACGACTCATCAAACGACAACGAGGGTTGGAGGTGGAGGCTAGCAAGTAGCAATGATTCCAGTTGATGGAGTAAAGTCGGTTTGGTGGCGACGGTGAAGGACGTTAATTTGGTCTTCGGCGCAATGCCACCACAGCCACGTTCGACACTCTTTAATTTAAAGGTCTTAATAGTTAGCCTCCACCTCCAACCCTCGTTCGTCGTCTGCGAGATGATAAAATGAAATCGCCTGAAATGAAATAAAAGTTCGAGACGAGTAAAACCATATGTTCAACAAATGGAGCTTAATGAGATACCTCACTTCTCTCCCCTCGAGAAAAATCTTTCTTATTCGAGAAAAAATTCTCGTTAATTATTATCGACTCGTGATCGAACGCGAGTTGACGAGAACCAAGAACCCGAAAAGCGACTACGACGATCGAATTTTGAAACGGGAAACCTCAAAAAAAAAAACGTATGGAAACACACAAGTGGCAAAAACCCAAACCCTGTAATTTGTAACCACAGCTCTCGAGAATAATAAAAGCCGTATAAAAAGAATCACCTAATCAATGCGTGCAATGACGCACGTGAAAACGTGTGACAATTCAACACACAATTCATTCTCTTTTCTCTCTTTCTATACTTATATTGTGAATGGATTGCATTTGTTTGAACGAGCGAAGACAAAATTAATGTTCTACGGTGGCACGACACCTCCTTGTCGCTCCTTGTCGTACGTTGTAAAGTTTGTCATACACAGGCAATTAGAAATCGAGACAAACAAAAGTTGTCTCCGCCCTTTTTATGACGACCGGCAACTTCTAATTGGTTGGTTATGTAGTCTGACATCACATGCTCCGCCCTTTTCAACGTCGAACCACACAACAAACCAATTAGAAGTTGCCGGTCGTCATAAAAAGGGCAGAGCCAACTTCTGTTTGTCCCGATTTCTAATTGCCTGTTTGTCATACTGGAACACAACCCATACTATCCTTAACTCTACGATTTGTCTGTCCATCAGTTAAATGATCGTGTTCCTTATCTGCCTGATTGGTCTTAAGACGAGCGAATGTTTTGCGTCAATTCGTGTTTTTATCATCGAAAGAAATTATGACTCAGATGCCACCAGCTGCGTAAATTTACGAAGACATCGATGAAATCATTCTTCTCCGCAAGACTCGATTTGTTCACTAAAGTTCGGAACATTTAAAAAATCGACAAAAACAAGTATGGAGTTTATTAGAAACATCTTTTAAACGAAATTCAAAATATTTTAGAAATTAGATGAATAAATTAATAAGGTAGTTACTTTTTTATGATGATTTTTTTGAAAATAATCATTTGATGGCAGTTTTAAGACACCGATAACGATCAAAAAGACGAAGATCGGTGTCTTGAAACGGTCACAAAATGCTTATTTACAAACAAAATGCTTATTTACAAACAAATTGTTACAAAAAAGTAACCACTCCGTTAAAGTATTCATCTGGTTTCGAAAACAACTAAAATTTTGTTTCAAAGATGTTTCTAAAAAGCTCCATACCTGTTTCAGTAAATTCGCCCTATGAAAAGATGTCGTACAGACGTAACTTCGTCTAGGAACACGATTTTGTAAACACAAACCTCAAGGCCTAACTGGCACTGTTAAGAATCTCCTTCGCAACAAACAGTAAATTCACACAATCAAAGAAATTCTTATCACATTTTTTCTTGCTAAAAAAAAATCACTTTATCACATGGCTGAAAGAATTGCCGCAACTTTTAACGAAAATCCATCACCCGAAAATGTCAATTACGATACAAATGGGATAAAAAGATAAAAATCAAATTTATTTGTGTCTTACCTTCCCCACTTCTTCAGAAGATTCGCTACCAAACTGTTGTGGCGAACCGCTTCGAGATGCTGGATTAGCAACTCTCGATTGACCAATGGTCATGGTTGGAGTTACGAAGTCCATAGCGCCGCCGTCAATGTCAGAAACTAAAAAACGAAAGAAAGATAACAAAAAATGTCATTTAAAACGTTTTTTTAAGCAACCATTGTAAAATATGCAAAATGAAAAAGAACAACTGGAACAGAAATTTAGTTATTCTGCTGCGTTTTCAGAAGCAGACTAGAATACGAGAGCTCTCGTACTTTATTTAATTTTAATTAAGATCATTTTAAGATGTGACTGTTCCTCGAACTCTGATCTTACTCTTCATTTCAGAAGCAACGTTACGAATTATGTGAAAGTATTTTAGAAACTAGAAGGGTAGCTCAATTACTTAAAGATACTTTCATATTAGATATCTTTTTAAAAATAAGTTTTTTTTTATGTCAGTTTGAAAATGACCCTACTTTAAGCAGATGAATATTTTTTTTTACCACAAAACGTTTATTTTGAAAGATATCAACATGAAAATACTGTTAAGTGATTCAGCTAAAGTTCTAGTTTTTAACATACTTATAAATTTCTCTTTAATGTTGCTCTTCCGAAACACAGAAATAACCAGAGTTCGTAAATCAACTGATCATAAAACATTACCAACCGCAATTTCAACTTACACCCTTCTTAGCAGAATTACAACACAGAAAATCCCCTTTCATTGGGAATCCTCTGTTCAAGAGGGTTCAAAACTGAAGTTCAAGAGCCAAGTTTCCATTTTTACTCACTTTTATTTAAATTCATAATTTGATTGTTTGTTTGTCTGAAATATTTGAAAATAATTCACGCTGCAAGAGATTGAACCCATGACCAACATTACACACACTAACCACTACAGGTTTTCACACAAAAAAACATGTTTTTTGTTTAATTTTCTTGTTGAATTTGAGCTTTTAGGGTCCGTATTCTTAATCACTACTTAGACCAAAGTAAAAGCTAAACTCGTCAACTTTTACACGAAACTTTGAGCCATAGTTTTAATGATTACTAATTCAAAACTTGTGCTAAACTTAACAACTTTTTTCCTATCTTAACTTTTTTTCTATCTTAACTTTTTGACTAAGCATTCATTACAACATAACTCCCAACTTAAAAAAAAAAAGCTCAGTTGTGAATACGGCTTAACGTTGTCGAAATAATACCAACCAAATGTTGTTGTTCTCTCTCTCTATCTGTAAGACAACCAAAAGATAAATTGAGTTTCATTTTCCATTGGGAGCAAAAAAAAAAGAGAGAAAACCGCACAAAATAAAAATTCAAATATTGAAGTGCATATAGAGGGAGAGAGAGAGAGATTCCATTTCATTCTCTACTTCAAATATCATTATTTTATCCTAAAATGACTTTTTTGCGTGTTTTACTACCAACAACAACAAAAAAAACTAACAGAAAAATGCAGTTCAAGTGATTGATCACCGGGTCCTGAAATTAACCTGTAGTCATAAATGTTAAAGTCATTTCTAGTCTCGCCGTTATTGCAAGCATTTCCAGTTTTCTGATGTGTAAGCAAAGCAAACTCTCCCTTGCAGGCATGTTTCCGCTTCAGAGTCCTATTAATGATTGCTAAGTCAATGGTAATGGCTAAACTCGCGAACTTTTTACAGGAAGTTTAATGTAAAGGTTGATCAGTTTAGCAATAGCTTTAACTTAACCTTTATCCTTAGTCTCATGAATATAATTAAAAAATAAAATTGTAAGTATTTTTTAGAAACTAGAAGGGTAGCTCAATCACTTAAGGCTATTTTCTGGTTGATATTTTTTAAAATAAACTTTTTTTTTATAAACAAAAACTAAAAAACTATCACCTGCTAGCTCGTCGTTTGGTTAAAATTGAATCATTTTAAATTCTACATAAAATAGTCTGAAGTGATTGAGCAGCCCTTCTAGTTTTCTAAAACACATTCGAGTTTCTCTTCATTTTGCATCTGAAAGACAGAATAATGAAGAGAGACGATTACAGATTCACAGCTTCCCCCCCCCCCCCGCACGCTAGCTTAGATCGGATCAAAAACGCCACATCGGATCAGAACAGAACGAATCGATTTGCCAGAGAGGGAATATTTTGACTGAATCCGAAAGATTCCTAAACCATGCGCGCATACACTGGCTCAGCGTGCAAACTCTCCTCACTATTCGTATCATCCAATTTTAAGATACATATGCTCTGCTGAATTCCGATCGCCAGTTTTGACTTAATGTGCGGACAAAACTCGTTTCCGTTCGTAAGGGTTCCGACTTCGATCCGATGTAGTGTGCGGATAGCTTAAGGCAGACCGCATACCATGTCAGAACGGAACTGTCGGAATTGGAACTCTTACGAAAGAAAACGAGTTTTTGTCCGCAAATTACGTTGTTAGTTTCATAACCATTCGGAATCAAGTCATAATATTCTTTGTCTGCAAACCGATTCGTCCCGACGTGGCGTTTCCGATCCAATCGAAGCTAGTGTGCAGGCAACCATTGAAATGCTTGTTATCAAAAAAAGTTCCGACTCGTCCCATTCCGACCGTTCAGTTCAGAACTAGTGTGCGGCAAGCCTAACTTGTTGCTTTGAAATCACGAGTTCAAACAGCTTTTATTTTTCGGTATTCGTGACATAACGGCTACGAAAATTATAAAGGGAATTGGTCATTTTTATCTGTAGCCCCCCCCCCCCCAAACACATAACTAACTGCATTGATTACCATTAAAACTAAGGTGTTGCTAATGGTTACCACACAAAAAATTGCAGCAAAATCCAATTTCATTTTTTTTAATTCCCATTAACCAAAAAAAAAAAAATTCAAATTACGCCCCCCCTCTCCCTCTAATAAAACTTACTACACATGCAATTACAGTAGATGAATATCATAATTCTAATAATCCAAAGTATTATTTTTTCATATTTTGAAACTAAACACACGTTATGTTTTATGAAAAATGACATTTGGATGAAAATTATCTCTTGAACTGAAAAAAAAAAACTCTCAAGGTGATTAAGTAATATATAAATAATCCATAAGTGTGTTATAAAACAAAGTGCGACTAATGGCTTTGAAATATATATCAGAAAAAATGTAGCCAGAAGAAGAAGAAAAAAACTCAAAGAGTTTTTATTATTATTATGAGAAGAGTAATTAACTAATCACCTTCCATTTGTTTCTTTATAATTAAATTTTAATTCAGCTAGATTTTTTTTTTAATTTGAATTCAGGTTTTTAGAAAAATTTCACTCTCTCTCTCTCTCTCTCTCTCTCTCTCTCTCTCTCTCTCTCTCAAACAATTTAAGATATAACTGAGAGAAGATTTCTTTGATTTTTATGAATAATAAAAGGCCTACTTTTAAAACGAAATTTAAAATGTATTTTAATATAACGGGATATAGACAAATTGCCCTAAAGACAATTTCCCTAAAACCATTTGCGCTAAAGAACATTTGCCCTAAAAATATATATAAAAATATAATAAAAAATATGTAAAACAAAAGAATCCTCTTCTCCTTCTGGAAGAAAAAAAGGCTTGACTTGTTCATCCCATTTTTGTGTATCCATTTCATGATTGGTGCTTTGAGTTGCTAAGCTTTGAAAAGTTGAACAATTTCAAAGCTAGCTTCATGCTCTGGCGAAGGCAAAAACCTGAAGCTCTGACGTCATTTTTGAAGCTTCGCAGGCTGCTTTGCTGCTTAGCAAGGGAGTATAAAACCAACCCTTTGCATATACAATATTATTTAATTTTTGTCTATATAATAAGTTTATTTTGAACGATATCAAAAACATGAAAATCCTCTCAAGTGATTGCGCCAACCTTTCAAGTTTCTAGGTTCTCTTAATTTTGTTCTTCTGAGCGACAAATTAATAATCAAACGAGTTCGAAAATCAAGCTGTGTTCATTGTGAAACACAGCTTAAACTGCCCAGCAAAATTTATTCGAGTTAGAAAAAAAGACAAATGTTGATTAAAAGCTGGGTTTTTATTATTTCTAGGCAACAGCAGTAGCTTACTTTTTTTTTCAAAATTTAGAAATGAAATAAATTAACCTTTTGCATTCAACTGCAAAGAAATCTGTAACTTTCAATTTCTTTTTCTAACACTGATTGAAAGGCCAATTTTTTTTTTGTCTTTTCAACTAAGTCGAAAGCCCCCAAAAAAATGTTGTTCGTGTGTGTGTGTGTGGTGGAGTTGGATACATTTAATATTATATAGATAGAGATGCTTCTAATACAAGGCATTTGTTATATATATATTGAATGAGATGCCTTCGAGATGAAAACAATATGTTTTATTGGTGACTTGTGGTGGTGTTGGTGATGATAGTCTTCTTATTTTTTGGCCTTTTCCGAAAAAAAAAACCCCAGATGGATGTTTTATTTTGCTTCTCATTTCCATTAGAATTGCTTCTACTCAACTGACGTTCCAATTTATACTATCTTTTTGTATACAAAAGAGAGAGAGAGAGAGAGAGATGGAGTGGTATTGGGTTGTTGTTTGCCTCTTTTCGGGCATATCTCGTGTTGCATTTATTAAATTCAAAAGACTTTGTAATGTAACGTAGATATATCGCCTCCGAAGTCGAGAAAGAGAGCAACAACAAACAATTTGATGTTGAAGTGACTTGAGGCATTTCAAATTGTGACAAGCTTGTTATAGGTTAGGAGTTACGAACTCTGGACAATTTTTTTTTGAATAGAATTGGGTTTTAGTCTTTTTTTTTTTTTTTTTCTTTCTCCACCTTCTTTCTTAAAGGTACATGTTGATGCCATGGAAACCCTCCAAAATGTATTTTAGTGTTTTTGATGAGTAAGTTTTTTTAGACCTTTTTTTCTTGATTTTCAGATTCATAATGGTCTTATGCATAATCATGAGTCTGAGCGGAAACAATGCTTAAACGTGGGCCAATGCAACACGAATGCAGCAAGATATTAATTGTTTTTGCAATATTTCTGAATGTATAAACAAAGTTTTTGTTGTGAAGCTCATTACAAGCTTTTATTTAAGTTGAGATGATCGTTTGTCCGTTTTGCGTGGACTTCTGCTATTTCTCCTATTTTAACCAACTTCCCCCATAATCACCCAGAGAGAGAAGATATTTTGTACACTGCAACCTCTCACTAGGTGCGAGCTGTTAATCTTATCAAAGTTTGACGGATCCTCCTCGAATGACCTGTCCAGGATCCGCCGTTATAGGAGGGAGTAGGGTACCTTAAATAACATATTTTCCAACAAAATAAAACAAATTACACTCCTGTAGTCCCCAAAACCTAAAACATGTCTTTGTAGAAATAAAAGCTCGTACCGAAAAACGTAGTTTTATATATTTACTTGTTTTGCACCTTAAAAGATAGAATATAATCAGGGTTCGAGAAGCGTTTTACAATTTAACGAAAACAAATATTTTGTTTCTCTCTCTCTATCTGTCTCTCGAGACATTTTTTTTTTTTTTGGATTTGTTTCAAAAATGTTATTTCTTCGAATCAAAATGTGCATCCAAATTAAACGCACACATGAATGAATTTCAGTTTCAGTCTCTGAATATAACTGAGCAACAACAACAGTAACAGCAGCTTCAGCTCAATACTTGCAAATTAATCTATTGTAGAATTTTGAAGTATAAAAATGTCTCTCTTCTATTCGGTTGATTCTTCTCGACAATAAAAAAAAAAATTCGAGCAACCAAAATAAAACCCATATGACAATGTTACAAATTGAAGCAGGTTGCATTTGATATGAAAATGAAGACTGAAATTACAATAGAAATAAAAAAAAATAGAAGCCGACAAAAGGTTACTAAACTTATAACCTCGATATAAAACCAGAGGGAAAAAAAAAGTATTGAAGAATCAAATGGAACTGTATTAGAAAACAATATTACAGTATGTCTCTCAAACAAGCGCCCCAATCTATTATTTTATATATATTAAACTTTGTCTGTCTGTGTATAACGCTATACAAACAAGGACAAAAACGTTTAAGCACGTCGGAATTTCTTTAAATTTAAAAGAACCGGTTTTTTCTTCTCATGGTCAACTTTATGTTGCGCTCTCCCGATCCAAGAACCCAAATTAAACTAGAATTTTGTTCCCGTCATTTATGACGGGTTATCCCACTCGTCAAAGTATATTTTTTTTTAGTGGCACAAACTATCGTTTAAAATTAAATATCTAATAAACTATAAAAACTACACGTTTGAAACTTAAAAGTGGTCGTTAAGGTGATTTTAAAGTGCAGACGCACCTAGAACACTTGATTATTCTGTCTTTCAGGTGCAAAATTAAAAGGAACTTCAATGTGTTTTAGAAAATAGAAGGGTAACTCAATTAGTAAAGGGTATTCTCATGTTCATATCTTTTAAAATGAGCTTTTTACGAGCTTGTATGTGAAATTCAACATGGCAGATGATAATTTGTATTTTGTTTCACTAAAATGTTTATTTTGAAAGATAGCAACATAAAAATACCGCTTAAGTAATCGCACTACACTTCTAGTTTCTAAAACACATTCAAGTTTCTCGTCATTTTGCTTCTAAAGGACAGAATTTAGAGGGGTGCGCGCATATACGCCCTTGTAAACTACCTTTGGAAGCAAAATGAAGAGAAACTAGAACGTATTTTTATAAACTAGAAGGATAGCTGAATGGCTTAAAGGTATTTTCATGTTTGATATCTTTCAAAAATAAACTTCAATACTTCAAATATCAGTCATCATAAACCTTCTTAACAACATACCAAAATGTAGTTACATAAAAATGAAATAAATTGGTAGAGAATTAAGTTATTGAAATTTAAAATCCTGAAAAAGAAAATTACAATTTAAACGACTTTTTTAAAAAAAATCAATAACTTTTTTAATTCTTCACAAATTTGTTTCATTTTTTAAGAACTACATTTTGATATGTTGCTAATTACCTAGTACACACATCTGATAATTTAAATGCATTTAAATAATAAGTGTGTTCTACAGAGCCCTGTGAAGGGCAAACAAACAATATGTCGAATTCAGTTTATTCAGTTAATAATCTCAAAATATTGAGTTAATACTTAAATATATAAACTATTGACAAAATATTGATTTAGTAATTTCAATTTAAAATATTAATAATTAAAGTCAATTTTTATTTCGGTTAATGTCCTTAACTGGATTCCGTATAATTCACCTGAACACATTTAATTTGAATTCATTTAACTCATGTGTGTACAAGGTATAACAATCAACTGAAGTTTTAAATTTGTAGCATTTATTATTTCTGTGATATTTGATTTTAAACGATTTTAGTAACGGTGCCATACTTTATCCTTTGACTATAGATTGTGGCATTATTTCTGAGACATACTGTATAAAGTAGAAAAGAATAAACAGCTTGTCATTCAGAAGCTAGAACAACAAAGAGTGACGAAGCCAAAATTAACGGAATTTTAAAGTAGAAATTCACTCTTCCAAGTTGAAGTCGAGTAAAAAATGTAACTTGAGTTGGCTATGGATAAAAAAAACCCTCTTAAGACTAGAAAAAGAAGAAAAAACCTGTATAAAGATACCTAATAAGACCTTTGTTGCTCTAAAGAGTAGCAAAGTGTCTTATATATTTGAAGAAAAACAAATAAAATTGGGATCGATACCGTGGATACATGTGTGGATGGATTCCAAAAGTTCTGCACATAATTCGCGGGATTTGATCTAGGATTCGAATATCACATCCCTATATTTAACTATTTTATAAGCACTTTAATATTGTTTGAGTTCTTGGATCGGGAGAGCGCAACATAAAGGTGACCATGAGAAAAAAACGGTTCATTTAAATTTAAATAAATTCCAACATGCTTAAACGTTTTCGTCCTTGTTTATACAGCGTTATACACAGACAGACAGACAAAACTTAATATATAATATTATCATCCAATTATCAAAACTTTTGATAAAAACAAATGATTTAAAGAACTTGGCACCGTAACGATTGCAACGCAACAAGAAAGAGAAAAAAAAAATCAAACTCTCACCTGGAGCAGGAACGAAATACTGTGTCGGCATTTGCGTCACCGCCTGCGGAACGATCGAGGGAACGGAAGAGTTAACGGGAACCGTATTACCACTGAGCACGTCCACATAATTTTGCCTCATCCCTGAAACAAACCAAAAAAAAAAGCGATAAAACTAAAAACAAGATACCAGAAAAGGCCCCGTAATCGATTGTTGTACCTCGACCATGTTTCAGTTTGAATCTATTGCCCTGTGCAGAAGAAACAGGCGGTAAACTTGTTGGCACTGACGTTGGTCCGGTATTATTAAAAGAAGGGGCAGCGTTAAACGCCATTGGATCCTGAGTTGGGACACCACTAAATGGTTTCGGTGGACCTTCGAGAGTATGAGGCAACAGATTAAAGCAAAACCGTTTCCGAATGATGAACGGGTTTAATCGAAAAAGAACTCACTCGAAGTGAGTTCCATGTCTTTCGGAGGAGCAATGGGCCCAGCATTATCGGCCTCATCCTCGCCTTCTGTGTTCATCCAACGCCCCGCATCTGGATCCCACACAATCTGAAATCCATGGCCAAAAAAAAAAAAATACCGCAAATATGAGTTTAATTCGAAGAGAGGATCAGAGTCGTTTTCGCTACTAACGGCTGGATTTTTGTCCTCTGGAAGTATCATTTGATTCTTAGGCTTCAATGAAAAGCGGCCAAAGATTCCACCCAACCAACTACCCTGTTTTACTTTGGTTTTCTCGATTGACAATGGCTTTTTTGTACTATCCGGCTTGGACAACGCAACATCATTATTAGAAGCTGTCGCTGCAGACCAATCACCAGATGATTTCCTTTTCTGATGATCATAACTATGACCGGAAGTCATGGACAAAGAATTCTGAAGAAACACATAAAATCCCCACCAAAATATAGAACGAATTGAAAAAGACAGATACAAAAATATGTTCGAAACGTTAAAAAAATATTACGAGATGAGTATTGCGATTGTAATTTTTGAATGTAATTTGATAAAAGATGTGCTAAAGGAATTTTCATGACATCTTTACGAATCGACTTTTTGTGTAAGGCGTAAAAAAGCCCCTTGAAACTCATTACTTTGACTTTCGAAAGCTACAATTAAAGACAAATTTACACGCGTTTTTAAAAACTAGAAGGATAGCTCAATTACTTAAAAACGTATTTTCATGACCATATTTGAAAATACTGCTTTTTATGTGAACTTTCAAAATAACCCAGAAAGCTTTATTCAAATATCAAAGTTTGCCAAAAAAAAAAATTTCACTAAAAATAAATTTAATGGCAAATTTCGTTTAAGACAGTTTGTTCCGAAGCAACACTAACAAGATATTTAAAGTGTTATAAACTAGAATGGTAGAGCTGACTCACATAAAAGTATTTTCATGGTGATATGTTTCAAAATAAACTTTTAATGTAGACAAAAATTTAAAAAAAACTCAAAACTCTTCAAACTCACACCAAAAGCTTATTTTTTTTTAATTTTGAATAATTACTCTGCAAGCAGCTCAGAGGGCCTGTGGCAGAGGAACCATTAAGTTCAAAAAGCAGCACATAAAAAAACATTTATTCCCTGCAGTATACCAATAACCTCATTTAAATATATAATAAGTTCAATTGCAACATAATAATACATGCTTTGTTTAATTGTTGTACCCCTGAATATTCCCCTCATTTTAAAATATATCAATATCAATATGAAAATACCTTTTAAGTGATTGAGTTACCCTTCTAGTTTCTAAAACACTTTCAAGTTTCTCTTAATTTTGCTCTTCTGAAAGAAAAAAATCAACTAGAGTTCGAAAGGCTTTACAATTTAAAACTGCCTTGAAGCAGCTTTTTTTTATGAGGGCTCGGATTTTTATGCAAAATATCAAAAGCAAATGTTTCTCAATTTGTGGCCCGCCAAGTGCCAATTGTGAAGTAATCTTCATCATTAGAGCAACCTGCAATTATGCTTTTTTCTAATCAAAAAGACTGGTTAGAGACCAGATGTCTGGTTATTACTTATTGTAAATTAGAAAGTTGTAACCTCTAACCAGTGTTTTAATTGAAAAAACCTTTAATCGTAGGTTGATCAAAACAGGATTGTTACTTCATAATTGGCACTTGGGCCACAGATTGAGAAACAGCTGCTTGACATTGCAAAAATATCCAAGCCCTGGCAATTAATAATTATATGGACTGTTTATAAAGAAAAACTACAATTGTTAAAATAAATAAGTGTAATTAAGCAAGAATCATTTATTATTACTATTATTATTAGTAGTTTATTACTATTATTATTATCATTATTATTACTATTACTATTATCATTATTATTACTATTACTATTATTATAGAGTAAAGACATACAACGGGGAAAAAGTTTGGTTGCCATCAGTCATTATGCGCATGCGTTTTCAGAAGTAAAGACATGCAATTCCAAGCAACACCGATGTCGATCGTCTTGTCTCCTAAAGCAGCATTTTGCCACTTCCTCTCGGAGTCCAGTCTCAATCGTTCGTGATCCAAACAGAGATCTGGATGGCGACAGCACGGAACATCAACTGGAAAAGTACGACAGCAAGAAACTCCGGTATGCTGCATTCCACGATAACAGCGTCGGCCATCGCGATAAACTCCTATGACGCCCCCTTGTTCGGCCAAACACGAGTAACACTGTTTCGTAAGTGGAACGTCGACGGGAAACGTCCCGGAGAAAACCAAAGGTGCCTTAGGTCTTGGTTCGTACGGAATGTAACCGCGATATGTCGTATCGGAAGCAGAAATTCCGCCACGAACCGGTTTTCTTTCGAACCCTCTCAAAATCGGAATGGGTGGAATCTTTACAACGGGAGGCTGATCGGCAGTTCCGTTGTTACGAGGTTTCTCGGACGAATAGTTAGTCTTCGTAACGCAAATTTTTCCCCACCCGAAGAAGCAAGATAAGGACGATGACAATAGAAAGAATGAAATGAAATGGTAGAAAATTGGAAGGATCGGAAAGAAAATCAGGGAAAGAGGAGGGAAAGAAAGCACCAATTAATGCTGAAACCACCACCATCACCAAACAACAACAACAACAAAAACATTTCAAAGTTCGTAACGAACAAACAAACAAACAAACAAACAACTGAACAAGCAAGAACAAAATCCAATGGCAACCAAACTAACTTTTCTTTCTAAGAGAGGTCAAAGGAAGTTTACCTTACGAGTGCTGGCTCCGTAATAATCCGTACTATCGCGACGTGTCAACGGTGGAACGGTGTCGTGAACGTTCGGAACCGCACCACCTCCACCAACACCGTACTGATTTTGTTGCGGCTCCTGATAAGAACCAAGAGGCTGATGCACAATTTCTACAATAATAGGAAGAAAAAACACACTTAAAACTTTTTATAAGTCGGCCATTTGCAAAGACCTCTGTGTTATTCTGTATTTCGAAAGCAACATCAAGAAATAGAAAGTGTTTTAAAAACTAGAAGAGTAAATGAATCACTTCAGATTGGATTTTCAAGTTGACATCTTTCAAAATAAACTTTTTATGATAAACTAAGAGCCCCAGAACGAGGACCCCTTTTACGTGGTCGAGTTCGACTGCGAAATGAAATCGACGTCTTTCCATGGCAATAACGTGCCAAACGTAACCCAGCCATCTGTAATATTTTGCCTTCGAACCCGACCAGTTTAATTTTATGTCGGCGTCCAACCTGCCAGCAGTTGGAAAGTGGTCCTAATGTAGTTGAATAAACTGCAAAAAGTGGTTGTTGATAGTAAGACTCGAGTGGTTGGTTCCAGCCACACATGCCAACCACATTTTGTAGCACGTCACGACCACTAAAAGACGTTCGACTATAAAACAATCGCATTTCGTGCGAAAGGCACTTTTAAGAGATTCATTTGCTCTTTTAGTTTCCAAAACCATCAACATTCCTTTTTTAAAAAATTTCCAAACTCAGAATAACGGAAAATTTTATGGACGGATCCACATCAAGCTAACAAAACAGAAACTGAAGTGTTTCAAATTGTCTCCAATTTCACAAACTATTTCCATGTCCCGCCGCATGTCGGTAAATATTAAAACGTTTGTGTTTTGTCTTGGTATTACACAACATTTTATCAGACTCTTGTATGTGCAGTTGCAGACAGTTAGTATTAAAACAACAACAGAACAGTTGCGTAGTTTACGTAGGACAGCTTTCGAAACAAAAACAAAACCCAATTTGTTCGTATTGTGTCACAAATTTGTTGTGGTTTTGTCTAGAGTATACTTCTGACAATTGTTTCAGGTTTGTTTTGTTTTCAAAATCAGGTTTTTCTATCATTTTGGTTGCGTTTTTGTCTCGAAATCATGTTCCACCTTTGTGGACGAAAAAGGCCTACCGCGCGCACTAGCTTTTAAGCGAAGTTTTGTAAAACAACGAGAGAGAAAAGCTTAGACAAGTTATGATACAAACCTCCTCCACCACCACTTTGTATCACAGGTTGCTGACCACCTCCGTAATTTGAATACACATTATTTTGTTGCTGATACGTTTCACCATATCCCTGATACTGTTGTGAATCATTCGCCGAAGTATTCAACTCCGAATGCGAATCTTGCGAGTCTTGCGTGACTGAATTAGAAAACTGTTGAACGTTGCTAGCCGCTTGTTGCAACGATGTGTTCGTAACACTGGCATCGACACCGGAATAATCAGCGTACGATGACGGAACAGATGACGGTTCGACATGAGATTGATGTTCCGTGAGATCAGGATACTGTTGGATCGTTCCCTCCTTCACGAAACAAAACAAAAAACATCGTCCGTTAACATTAAATAGATTGGCTAGCAAAAAAGAGTGCGACTTACAGAAAAAGCGTTTAAAATGTTGCCTAAATCGCACAACCAACTTGGATTTCCCATTTCCTCTGCCTGACTGTAGTAAGGATCGTAATACTTCAGGCGATAACCGAGCTTTTAAAATCAATAGAATACATTTCTGATGTTTAAACTCACTGCTGATAATTGAACTCTTTGATTGTTCTGTCTTTCAGGTGCAAAATGAAGAAAAATTCAAGAGTTTTATAAACTAGAAGGGTAGCTGAATAACTTACAGGTATTTTAATGTTGATCATCATTCAAAATAAACTGTTTACGTCAGTTTCAAAACCACCCAACTTTAAGTAGACAATATTTTTTGTAAAAAAAATTTAGTTTACAAAAAGTTTATTTTGAAAGATATCAACATGAAAATAACATGAAATGAATTAGCTAACGTTCTAGTCTCCAATACACTTTCAAGTTTGTTTTAATTTCGCTTTTCAAAGACAAGAAATTAAGTTCGAGTTCCACGGATCTTCTAGTTTCTAAAACATTTAATTTCTCTCTATTTTCTTTAGTTCTAAATATAATTAAACCTGATAAACACGATGCACCAACTCGGCATTAAACTGTGCCGGTGCTTTCTGTATGGTCAATGCGATAACTTCACAGTAATGAAGCGCCTCCTGAAATTGCCCGAACTCGGCCAAACGTATCGCGTATAAGTACTTGAAAACCTTTAACAAAAAAACAAAAAAAAAAGACGGTCAAACAAAGAATTATGTCGTAACGACAAGCGACCCACTTGAAGACTCGGAAGAATAAATTGAGGATTAGCGAGTGATTGAACGTATTCGTAAACTTCGGTGCATTGAATAGCCTCATTGGTTGCGAACCGAATAAACGGCAAACTGCATTAAATAAATATTCAGAATCATTTAAATGTCTTATCATGAAGAAATTTATATCAAATAGGCTTTTTTTCTAACAAAAACGACTGTTTTGAGGCTATTTATCCACAAAAAAATTACTCCTAACTAATACAACTAGAAAAATACATTTTTCAGAAAAAGATGTCTTCCTGTCCCTAACTAGGTTGTTTGACTTTAAAAAAAATGCCATTTTCTGATTGCATTAATGCATGAACACCCTTCAAATTTTAGCCTGTAAACAGTGCTTTTTGTATGAAAAACGCTTATTTTAATTGAACCTATGATTGGATCCTATAAGTACTAGCTTAGAAGATTTCTTAGCAAATGTTCCAAAATCCATTTGAGCCATTAGATAACAGAAATGAGACGCGTGTAGACAACCACGAGCCGCTGTTAAGTATCGAAAAATAAAATTAGAAATTTCATTCCTAAGTTCATTAAAAAAAAACGACTTTTCGTCGGTTTTCTTAAACATGTCCATAAAAAAAACTGAATTCTTATCAACGACGCCACAAATACCTAACGTGTCTCCGAGCGCTACGACACTACGACGATCTAGATCTGGACGAGGACTACTGTTGGATAAAATCATCGCTAGATGAGGTCTCCAGTCTCCCCATTTCTCGTCTGCAATACACTTTAAAAAGTCATTTAAAAAAAAAAATGTCAGTTAACCGATTAAAATACGATTCGATAGAATAAAATTACGGTGACTGCAGCCGGCTGTCGGCCAGACATCAACTGATATAAACTCTGAAGAGGATCGTTAAGTGCAAGAGAATTCGCAAAACTAAACAACAACAAAAAGTTTTATAAAGTAAATCACACTCGTTTTAAGAACTTAAAAGTAAAAAAAAAGATGAAAAGCAACCAACCGAGTCATAACCATAGCATAAGTACGAGTATCCATCTTCGAAGCGAGGAACAGAGCGTGTCCCCATAACCTATGCTTCATGGCCCATTCTAAGGCGTCCTGAAACCCAAGAAATACCAAATCATAGCACAAAATATTAGCAAATAACATTCAAAACCTACAAAAAAAAATCAATTCACAAACAACCTTCTTATGACCGAACAGAAGAAACTCTCTAAATTTCTTAGTAACATGTTCTTCGCTTGATAACGTTGATAAATTAGTGGCCGAGAAATCTCTCGTTATGACGACACCTTCGTCCGGCGAATTGATATTGCTGTTTTCGCCAGATTTATCGACGAGTTCGGTTTCGAGCGACATGTTACTACCGACTGAATCTGGATCGCTAAGTAAAAGTTCGGCAATATCTGTACCTACGACAACCTAACAAACATACGAGAGAAAAGAACGGTTAAAGAAAAATATCGCCGCAAATATAAAACGTGGTACAACTAACTCCGTTCTGTCTTATCAGAAGTACGAGAAGCTCCCAGATGAGAACGCAAGACTCTCGATCGGGAATCGACGCATCTTCTTTAGCCTTTCGAACTTTCTGAAGGCAAAACTGAATCACATCGTTCTTGTGTGTGTCGCAACGTATCAAAGGACCCGGAAAATTCTCTAGTTCCTTGGCAATTGGGTCGTTACTAAGGACACTCTTTAAATGGAAAGATCAAAATTGATTTCTTCAGAAAAAGCAAAAGCCAACAAAACTTAATTAGCAAAACGCAGACCTGAAGATCACAAATTTCAACTTGAGCCACATGACCATCTGCTATATTATTAGGTGGAACGATAACTAGTTGTCCGGAATCGTTAAACGTCGCACGGACATGTGGCGTCGAGAATTTTGCTGGAGTTAAGCGCTGTGGCGGCGTCTCAACATAGCCAGTTTGACTCTGATTGAATTCAACGACTTGCGACGAATCTGTTTGATAATAACTAGATCCGTCGTACGGATATATGGTGGATTGGTCAATTGCGCTCGGCTGCTGAACGGTTTCACTGGGACTATCTCGATGAAAAGCATTTGACATAGGTTCACTGAAGTGCAAACAACATTATTTTCGAATCTTTTCTCGAAAAAAAATCTATAAATTTTAAAACAGAATTAACACTAACCCTCTGCCAAGCTGAGAATCATCAGTGACAGAACTTCGTCCCGAATGTACGCTACGTCTGTCGTAATCTTCGTAACCGTACTGACCTGCAGCAGCGGCTGCGTAACGACTGTAGTTTGCCAAAGACTCGTAATATGCTGTATACCGAGGATCGTTACCATACAATTCGGCATAATATCCATAGTTATAACTGTTTGCGTTATAGTACGGATTAGGATATTGGCGAGGATCGTATCGAGGATCGCGAGAATATTGGTAATAGTTTTCGTAACCTAAGCGCAAAGCAAATTAAAATAAAAGCGTCAAGTAAAAATCTCAAATCTCTTTATATTCCAAGCATCCATTTTTCTCTTTACCAGCGTAACGCGGATCTCTGTAATAATCGTATTCGGGGGCTTGTCTTCTCCTACGAGCATCCTGATCGGATTCGTATCCACCACGAGACGATGGCCTCGGAGGTTGTGGTGGTGGTGGTTGTCTACCGTCATCGGGTAAGGGATATTGTCTCTGATCGGGATAACGAGGACGGATTGAATCTCTAGAATCGTAATCTTGCGTCGAAGATCGACTCGAAGGTCTCGATCTATCTCTATCACGATAACCATAATAAGGATCGTCATGAGGAGCAGAAGGAGGTTGTGGAGGGTACGAAGCTACATCGCGACTCCGATCGTAATCTCGACTACGATCTTCCGCCCATCGTCTATCGTTTTCCGGTGGATAATCGGCCCTTCGCCGCCCGCTACCTCCTCTATCTCGATAATCCCACCCCTCATCTCGACCTATCGAATACCGACGACGACTTTCCCAAGAACCTTGCGGTCCTTCACGATCGTCTCGCGGTTCAGACCACTGACGACGTCCACGATCTAAAACGAAACAATTGAACTGCTGATTTCCAAACTCTAGGCAATCTGCAGTTTCAGAAGAGCAATCTTAAGGAGGAATCGCAAATGTGTTAGAAACTAGAATGGTAACAGAAACAATATATTCATGTTAATATCTTTCAAAATAAACTTTTTGTGGACAAAAATAAAAAAAATAGCATCTGATTAAAAGTAGAAATCGGTTTCAAAATAACATAAAAAGTTTATATTGAAAGATATCATGAAAATGAGCTACTCTTCTAGTTTTAACCCACTTTTCAGGTTTCTGTTAATTTTGCTACAAAGTATGAGGCGCGTTTACGTATTAAAACAACATGAAATTCAAGTTACTGCAAAAAGTACCTTGATCTGGCAAATCTGGATAAGGACCGTGACGTCGATTAACATCTTCCTCAGGTCTGGACGCAACAGAATTAGGAGAAGAAACATCTCTCGTTTGAGACGCCGATTCTCCGACACCTCGAAGAGATCGTCGTAATGAAATTCCAACATCTTCTTCGGCAGCAGACTGACCTTGAGGTGCAGCTCTACTAGACAGGTCCAAAGGAATGACATTCGAAGTTTCTTGTTGACGAAAAGGTTGTTTCTGAACGCTTTCGAAATCGCGCTCGCTAGTCATCTGAGCGTCTAATTTCAAGCAGTTAACATCACGCTCTACACCTCTCGCACTGAGTGGTTCCTCCTTCTTAGATGTAGGAGTGGAAACAAGCCCAAGTGGATTGTCAAGAAGTTCCTGTTGATGACTAAGTTGCGGCACCAAAAGTGCTCCCCCTTGAGGTGGCGCCGGCGATGGCTGTGGCTGTGGCGAAACAACAGCCGGAGCCAATACCATTTCGAACCCGCGCTTCAAATGAGAAACATTAAATAAGAAGTTTTATGAACAGGTGATTTTGAAACTCTGGTTAATTCTGCTTTTGGTGAGTACGCTTTTAATTGTATAGCTTTTTTCTCTTCAAGGTTCTCTTACCTTCCCCTATCTTTCTATTTCTTTTTATAAAGTAAACCTCGAATCTCTTTTGCGTAATGCTTCTAGGTCATTTGGTTAGAGCATCCTGTCGGTTTAAGGATGTGAATTTGGTCTCTAATGCAAGAGCCGAACCGCCCATTACTCTAAAGCTGAGTATTCCCCAAAAGAGCGAGCAAGAGCAAACATTTGCTTGCGCTCGCCGATGTTTGCTGGTGTTCCCTTGAAATGCTCACCTTGCATCCATACCGTAGCTAATATTCTTTTTTTGCAGTTGCTCCATCGTTTACAGCACTCTAAACTGCACAAGCATTTCAACAATACAATAATCAACGTCCACACTAAACAAGCACAAACAGTTCTTTGATGTACCGCCATGTACACGAGCGAGTGAATGTTTGCTTGCTCTTTCTTGGTCGCTATTTTGGTGAATTCCCGGCTTAATATAATCCTCCAATAGCTAGTCTCCACCGCCAACCCGCGCGGTCATTTAAGATAGATATAGCCTTTAGAAGGTCATGCAACTGTTGCGATCGTGGTGCTACTCCAAAAGAAATTAGCTCTTAGTCAAAGTAGCGCTATTTATTGGTTGTATGTAGAGCTCTTAGCAGAGCTACCTCTACGAATATAACTTGGAAATAAGTTTGCTCGAAACAAGTTTCGAGCCTTTCGAAGCCCTTTTCAATACAAAAAGCACAAAAAAAAAGAACAAACAAAACTCAAAAAATAAAACAACAAACTTACAACAGAAACAAGATCGGGATTTTCCCAAAGAGCTGTGCTTGGCGAACCCCCGATAATATCGCGAGTACGCTGCCGTGCGACAATTGAGTGCAAAGTGGACCGAGTGGGAATCAAAGTTGACTGAAAGTACCAAGGAATAACCAAAAAAAATAGAAAAAAAAACCCGAAAACCAAACAAAAACAACAAAAACATCACAAAGCACAAAAGCAAACTTCTAATTTAAAAAACTGAATCCATTACTAACCTTTCCGTCTTCTGAGAGATCAGTATCGAGTGGTCGTTCTACGTTATCGGGAACAGTCTCCAAGTTGGCGCCTTCCGTCGTAAGAGGTACGTCGATATCGTTATTAATCGGCTGTTCCGAAGCGGATTCAACTCCATCCGGAATCTCCTGCTGAAATACGGTCGAAGAAGTTCGTGACGGTAATGGCTGAAACGCCGAATTCTCGTGAGACCAAAGTTCGGACGTTAGTTTCGCTTTCGAATCGATAATTTCCGCATTCTCCGCTAACGGAACCGAGCTTTTTGTAAACAGTATGAAAACAAAGAACTTAAACTCAGATTATTCTGTCTTTCGGAAGCGAAATTACGAAACTTTAAAGTGTTTTAGAAACTAGAAGGGTAGCTCAATCCCTTAAGGGTATTTTCATGTTAATATCTTTCAAAATAAACTTTTTATAGAAACAAATATAAAAAATCGCCTGCTTAAAGTGAGATCATTTTCAAACTGACATAAAAAGTTTACTTTAAAAGATATCAACATGAAATTACCCATAAGTGATTGAGCTACCCTTCTAGTTTCTAAAACAATTTCAAGTTTCTTTTAAAATTATGCAATTGCCACTTATCAAAACGGCATAGTTTTTTTAAAAAACTAGAAGAACAACTGAATGAGGTTATTTTCCCAATGATATATTTTAAAAAATAAACTTTTTCATGTTACGACCGAGGCTACGGCCATTTCGATTTACAAAGAATTTCAAGAAATACAAACCTCGAACTCTCCAAAGCTGTCTCTTGAGCAACCGAAGGCAAAACCTCCACGTTCGTCGCACTCTCTTCGTCCTCGTCGACATTCGAAGTCTCATCTTTCACCTCTTTAACAACTTCCTTATTGGCTGAAATCAAAGCATTCGGCACCGACAACCTACGAACGAGTTTCGAAGGCGAAACGGAAGCAGAAACCATTTTCCTATCGGCAAGAATCGGTAACGATTCACAAACTTCCGAAGAATCACCGATGTGATCCAACAAACGATTCTGAGGATATGATTGATGAAGCGGATGTTTCAACTGATTCAGATGTGGGTGACTACGAGACGAAAGATGTAAATCTTCTACAGCCTGCGATAAACCACTGAGCGAAACCAAACTTGTCGATTCGTCACCGTAAAACGAGCCGCTAAGCAACTCTTGCGAACCTGCTACAGATCGGTTATAAGTCATAAGGCTCGAATTACTGATACAAGAATCGGCTCTAATATACGGAACATGATTCCAAACACTGAACGGTTGTTCCCCGGTGAAAGTGGGAATGTTATGCTGATCAATAGCACCTTCGGTATCCACTTCGGATCGATTCGAACGTGAAACATCACTCTCGGACATCGTAACCGGTTCCCTTTCCTCGGACGTCCGACTGAAGAACGTCGAAACAGTGTTATCATCAACATATTCGTCACGTGCCGCGACTCCGTCAGCTACATTTGCACTCGCAACACTTCCGACAACTTCCGTTCGTAACTCGATTCCGTTCCCGTTAACTTCGTTTCGATCGACGATCGAAGTTTCTCCGTTCGTTTCGTGAGCAGCTAAACTTGTAAAAGAAACTTGGCTACTCGTTACGTGACTTTGATTCCACGCGTTTGAGTTCTGCGATACGACAGACGAAGTTACGACCGATTCTGAATCCGACGACGTTTGAATTCCTCCCGGCCAAACGTAAGACGTTTGTTGTTGTTGTTGTCCCGAGTTCCAGCCTTGATATCCAGTGAATCCTTGATCGTGACCATCGGGAACTTCTCTAGGTTGTTGATTCACCTGAGATTCAAAACTATTTTGACCGGAAACGTCAGAACTTTCATCTCCAGTCCCCCAATTCCACGTATCGTTGAAACTACTGTACATCGAAGCCTTTAGAAGAAAGAAAAAGCCAAGAAAACGTAATTTTAGCCTCGATAAAACCAAAGTAACTTCCGAGCCACAATTTCTAAAAAAGAAATTAACAATTTTTTTCTTGAAATTCGATCATAACACGGTTAAATTACTTGTTGTTGGTCTTGAGAAACATTCCAGGTCACTTGTGGGGTCTGTTGTTGTTGTTGTTCGTACATCGGTTGACTGTTGTAGTGCTGTTGAGAAGCAAAAGACGACGAAGAAGAAGTCGAAACCGCCGCATTGGACCAATTGTATGCATTCTGATCGTATCCTCGTTGATTGACAACGTTCGGATCTTGATTCGGCCAAAGATTCTGCTAATTAACCAAAAAAGAACTAAGAAATGATCCTTATGGGTCACAAAAACGGTTTTTTAAGTTCTACTTCTTGTTGGTTCGGCTGATACGAAACGTTTAACGGTTGCTGTTGCGCCATTTCGTTAGGATTGTACAGTTTTACTCCTCCGTAGTTGGCATCTTGAGACCATGATTGGTTATTTGAGGCCATGGTTGATGAAGGAGGAGCAGAAGAAGGATTAGAAACTGAAGTGAAGGTTCCTGGTGGTGTTTCAATACGTCGAGCACCAAGTAACTTGCCTCGTTGCATTGTTTATCGAACAAAAACGTGGTATTCACTATTGAAATGAGATCAAAAAAGAAGAGAATTAAAACATCAGCGCGTCTATAAAACAAAAATATTTCAACAAGCTTTAAGAATTCGTCATAATACTATCAGAAACTTGCAAACACTCAAAGAAATTTTAAGTTTACTTGGAAAAATCGGCATAAAAGTACTAGTAACTTTCAAAAAATTTGCTTAAAATCATTAGTAACTTTCAAAAATTTGCTTAAAATCATTAGTAACTTTCAAAATTTGCTTAAAATCATTAGTAACTTTCAAAAATTTGCTTAAAATCATTAGTAACTTTCAAAAATTTGCTTAAAATCATTAGTAACTTTCAAAAATTTGCTTAAAATCATTAGTAACTTTCAAAAATTTGCTTAAAAACATTAGTAACTTTCAAAAATTTGCCTAAAACCACTAGTTACTTTCAGAAATCTCGAGAAAATTTGCGGAAATCGAAATGAAATAAGAGATAATCCACCGAAATCTGTAGGGTAAAGTAACTTGCAAAAATCTGCAGAAAAATTCATAGAACTTTCAAAATGTATAGAATTTCTTATTTACAGAAATTCTAAAGGAAATAAAAATAATCCACTGAAATCTGTAAGAAAGTGCAGAAAAATCTTCAAGAAAACTGTCAAACAATTTCCAGAAAATGAAAAAGGAAATAACCAAGTGATATCTACAAGAACCTGCAGAACATGAAAGTAACTTGGAAAAATCTGCAAAAAAAAAAAAGCAGACCATTTTTTAGAAAACTATCCAAAAATTATTTTAAAAAACATGTTTTTTTTTTTGTGATACTCGCTTTAATGAAAAAGGACTAAAAATTAAACTAAAATATGTTCTTGTCTTGTTGGTGTAGTGGTTAGTGTCTCAGGCTCTCAGCCCATTGGGTTCCAATCCTCGTGCAGTGTGAATTGTATTTTCAAATATTTCAGAAGGTGGCGGTGGACAAAAACAAACAAATTATGAAGTTAAATTAAAAGCGATTAATAATAAAAACTGCAAGAAAGTTACAAATTTCTTTGTAGAAAGTTGCAAGAAACATTAAGCCTTGTATCCACTTGTTGCGGTTTAGCGTATCATATCACCGTTGCGAAACGTAGGCCTACCCGTATCATTCACTGATACAGATACGGCAGGGTGGCAAGTCATTTAAATCACATTGATTTAAATCATGATTTAAATCAAATGATTTTTTTTAGAAAAAATTTACATTTATTTAAACATTAAAATTCTACAATAAAAATAAAACAGTTCCCGGCATTTTTTCTCTTATGTTTATAAAATAAAGTCCGGTGGTAGTCCTTTCATTAATGCAGTATTTTTTTCGGGAAGATATACTTGAGGAAGTATCCCCCAATTGTCTGGTGGAAATCAGGGACAAATACTGTAGATGTAAATAGTAATAGTAATCTATTTATGAACCTCAGAGGTAAACCATGTTAAGTCACCTAAATTTTTACAGTGGAGTCATTTGAAAGTTTTTCTCTTCATTGAAGGAATAGGACTTAACATGGTATACCACCATCTAGCAGCCAATGTGTAAAACTGTGGACTTACCACTGTTTACCGCTGATAGAACTTGACAAACTGTTTTAAAAAACTTAAGTTTTACATCTTATGAAGATGTAAAAATCGTGTTTTTTTTTAAAGTGACTTAACACAGTTTACCTCTGAGGCACTGATCTGCTTTGGAAACTGAAAAGGCTGCAATGCAAAGCTTGTGTTTACATGTTCAGAATGTTAAATTAAAAGTGCTTGAAACTTATTATTTTGAAATTTGAATATTTATTAACATTTTTTTCTTGTTTTGCAATTATTTTACTAACAACTTAACAATTAGCAATGTTATTATTCATTTTTGCAAACATCGTCATAAAAAAAATTTAATATTTCATATAAATGAAAAAAAATAAAAAAAAAATCTTGATTTAAATAAAAAAAAAATTGATTTAATTGATTTTTTTTTTAAAAAAAATCATCAATGCGTTGCGTTTCAAAATGCACGATACGAGATTGCGGACGTCCCCGTTTCATCTGGTTTCATTTCAACTGCCGAAATACTGTCCTGTCGTAACTTACTCCACCGCGTATCATATCATTTCTTTGATGTGACGAGGGAAACCCCCCCCCCCCCCCCCCCCGACAAATGACCGATTGGGAGTTTGTTGCGTTTCTTTGTATCATATATTTTAATAAAGAACAACGCTACGCTAGCTGTATCCATTGATACGCAGAAATGCAACAAGTGGATACACTGCTTAAGAAATGATTAAAAACTTAACAGAAATCTGTAAGAAACTTGCAAAAAAAAATAAGCAAGAAATCTAAAAAAAGAAAATCAGTAATGTATAGAAAACCTACGAAGCCCTGTTGAGGACATTGAAATAAATAAATTTGACTCGGACTCTTTCAAAATCTCGACTGACTGTCTCGAGATCTCGACTTACTGTCTCGAGATCTCGACTTATATTCTAGACTTACGCTTCAAATCACTGTAAACATCTGCAGAAGTTAAGTACTGTTAGGTTAGGTTAGGTACTTAACTTCTGCAGATGTATACAGTGATTTGAAGCGTAATTCGAGATCTCGAGACAGTCAGTCGAGATCTCGAGACAGTCAGTCGAGATTTTCAAAGAGTCCGAGTCAAATTTATTTATTTCAATGTCCTCAACAGGGCTCCGTAAAAACCAGCAATAAACACAGTAATCAATAAAAAAAAACCTTTCAAAAACTAAAGCTGAAATGTACGAAAATTGTGTAGACTTTAGTAGATTTCCATGACGGTTGACCCACTAACCCTGAAAAGTGACGAAATCAAGTGTCCCTTTACGTGGTTTTTCCAAGTCAATTTCTAACTTCCGGTTACAGAAATAATTTGCTAAATTTCACTTCAAACACATAAACTAAACTAAAAAAAAATCATAAAACATCAAAGTCCAAGTTGTGAAATACATTGATATAAATCAATAAATCGGGTTTTTACGTAACAAGAAAACCGTAATTACGTTAAACATATGGAGGGAGAGGGGGGGGGGGGGGGGGGGTTTAATAACAAGAAGCGTTTTCAGCGCAAGAAATAAGACATTTTCAGCTTGTTAATTCATTCATGTTATTATAATCGGCAACAGAAACTCAATTTGCAATGATTATATCGAGCAACAGCTTTGTACTTACGTTAAAATAAACTAAGAAGTGAAAAACAAGCAGAAAAAAAAAACGACAGCCATTGAAATCAATAGAGGCCGGGGATAAAAACACGCTTACGTGGTTCCCCTATTTCGTCTTCCATACGACGGAAGTGACGTAATGGAAAACCATGTGTTTCCATATCATCACACAGGTCTAACTCCGAGTGTTCAAAACAGTATACATCTATATGAGAAATGAGCACTCCGAGCTAACCATTGTCATTTCTTGTAAATTGTAATGACAAGGGGAACGACACAGGTTGGGTAGATTTCGTAAAGAATGACAAGCTTGTTTTAATTTTTAATCCGCGTATTTACTGGATTTTCAGAATTCAATTTTGTTCTGGCTGTCCAGTAAAACGCAGATAAAAAATTAAAACGGCTTGCCATACATACGCTCTGCTATGAATCTCGGTGAATCTTAGTGAATCTCACATACTTTTCTTTTATGTCGTCCCCCAAGAATGATAATAGTTTTACATTATTTATCGATACAACAATAAATGCAATATTGTTGAGAAATCGATACGGCATGGAAGCCCGTTAGGAACAACTTTCTCACCGTTTCTCTTCAATACGATTGATTTAACACTTAAATACTAATGATTTACTGCCTAATAATATTTGAAAATGTTCCAATATTATTGATACGTTGATCAATATTATATAGATATGTAAAAAAAAGTTAATATATATCCCAAATGAGCTTCCATAAATATGTAGCAATATCGACCGACTAGATATCGATATTTCGTATCGATAGTACTATCATTAATTTCTTCTTGAATTTATTTTCTGAGATTTTTAGCGAATAAATTCAGAATTTTTCAATAAAAACAATCTTTTAGGCTGTATTGACTTCCATATTTCGTTATTTTTTATCAAACATTAGACTCGATCATAAGTAAAAAGCGTTATTTTGGACGTTTCTGGTGGTATTGACCACCGGCTAATCATTGACTTACACGTCATCCGATATAAACACATGTTATTTTTTTAATATCAACTGCTCGTCATTAATTTCGTTTCTGTTTTCGTTAATATTTGTGGTTTTTCATCTTATTTAAATAAGTTAATAACAATTAGAACAAAATATGGTTCTAACAACAATGATAGCCAGAGTAGCCGATGGTTTACCATTAGCTGCTTCTGTACAGGAGAACGAACAGGTTAAAAATAACATTATTTTAAAGGGGGAATCTATGGGAATTACATTGCAAAACGGGATTGTTTACATTTATAGACGTTCAAAGGAGTTACATTAAAAGTTCTAAGGGGGGGAATGTGGATACCTATAATACGTGGACGTTCTCTAAACGTTTACATGCCCTACAGAACCTTTGAGGTGTGTAAACGTTCCGCGAACGAACTGAACGGCCCGAGGGAACTGTCGACGGTCCGAATATTTGTGAACTTCTTAAGGGGACTAGAGATGTTCACACCAGTCTCGGGAACTTTCTAAGGGCGGAGAGAAATAATTGTAGACGCTCTGAGAGGACTGTAGACGCTCTGAGAGGACTGTAGACGCTCTGAGAGGACTGTAGGCGTTCTGAGAGGACTGTAGGCGTTCTGAGAGGACTGTAGGCGTTCTGAGAGTCTTGTTAACATCCTGGAAGTATTGTAGACGTTCGGAGAGACTCAAGAATCGTCTTGCAAAACTGTAAACGTTCTTAAGGGACTGGAGATGTTCACACCAGTCCGGGAACCTTTTAAGAGTTGTGGACGTTCTGAGAGAACTGTAGACGTTCCAAGTATCTTGTGAACGTCTTGAAAGTATTATAAGTGTTCTGAGATGACTTTATACGTTCTGAGAGTCTCAAGAATCTTGCAAAACTGTAATCGTTCTGAAGGGACTGGACTCACTGGAGATGTTCACACCAGTCCGGGAACCTTTTAAGAGAGTTGTGAACGTTCTGAGAGGACTGTAGACGTTCCGAGTGTCTTGTGAACGCCTTGAAAGTATTGTAAATGTTCTTAGAGGACTGTAGACGTTTTGAGTCTCGAGAACTTCTAGCAAAACTGTAAACGTTCTGAAGGGACTGGAGACGTTCATACAAGTCCAGAAACCTTTTAAGAGAGTTGTGGACGTTCTGAGTGTCTTTGTAAACGTCTTGAGAATATTGTAGACATTCTAAGAGTCTTGTGGAACTGTAAACGTTTTGAGGAGACTGTTGGTGTTCACACCAGTTTGTGGACTTCTTGAGAATATTGGAGACATTCTGAGAATGTTGTGGACTTCTTGTTGAACTGTGAACGTTCAAAGAGGAATGTAAGGTGTTCATTCCAGTTTATGAACTTCTTAAGGGGATTGTAGACATTCTACGAGGAATGTGGACGTCCAGAGAAAGACAGTAGACGTTCTGGAAGTCTTTTGCACGTCTTGAGAGTATTGCAGACGTTAATTCTGAGTATTGTGGACGTATTGGGGGGGGGGGGGTTGATGTAAACGTTCTACAGGAACTAATATTCACCCAGTCAGTAAACTCTTTTAGAGTGGATTGTAAAGGTTCTGAAGGGATAGTAGACGATCTTGGAGGCCTCGTGAACATTCTGAGAGGACTGTAGAACGTTCCGAGAGGCTTGTTGATCGTCTTTTAAGTGACTTCAGACTAAAATTCCTATATGATACCCGTTTTTGAATCGAATCTCGATCCATCAAACAAGAAATATAATTTTTGCTTTGTTTTTTTCTAGTCCGAAAAAGATTACATGGAATATCAGAACCAAGCAAAACTATTATTTCGTAAGCTAAATAATCAATCTCCGGACAGATGTAGTATCGAGACGGGACCTTATATGTTTCAGTAAGCGAAATAGTAACCAGTTGAAACACATAAAAAACGGGCCAATGATTTTCTTTTTTTTTTTTTGCTTCTTCTTAAAACAAAAAGTTATCTGATTGAAAATGGAGTTTGCTATTTGGTTTTATGCGACAAAGCTTTTTCGAAACGTCTTGCGTATTCGTATTTGGAAGACCTACAGACTGAATTCAATTCTCAGCACGGACGTAAAGTGGTCACGGTATCGAGACCTTACATTTTCATCGAGTTCGGTTTGTTGTTTTTTTTTATAAGAATAAAAGTTTACGAACCTTTCAAGATTAAAACCCGTTTTTTTGTTGTTGTTGTTGTTTTTTCTAGACACATACATTCAGAAAGCGAAGAAAAGAGTGATGGATTCCAGAGGAAGAGTTCACCTATCGACAATTAATTCAGAATTACAGGACGTTCAAAGGATTATGGTTCAAAACATCGATGATGTTTTACAGCGAGGAGCCGCTATTTCCGGTTAATCGAGAATTTATATGAAATTCTTTGCGTTAAATTGTTTAAAGTGTGAATGCGCCTCGAACTCTGATTTTCAGGAAGAAAATTAAAGATAAATTTGAGTGTTTTAGAAACTAGAAATGTAGCTTAATCTCTTAAGCTATCTTTTAAAATAAAACTTTTAATATTAAATTTAAAAATGTCGAAATGTTTAATTTTTCAGACATTAGATTATTTTTTTACTTTTTTTTTTGGCCCAATTTGAAGGGGAAAACGGAAATGAAGGACTTTGAAATTGCCATAAAAAGTTTATTTTTCAATATATCATCATGAAAATCACTTAAGTGATTTAATTACTCTTCTAGTTTCTAAAATACTTTCAATTTCTCCTTAGTTTTACTCCAGAGTTTCATTAATCAGCTGTTCATAAAACATCTTAATGAAGAAATTGAAAGTGTTTTAGAAACTAGAAGGGGTGGTTCAATCACTTAAGGTTATTTTTCATGTTGATATCTTTCAAATTAAACTTTTTATGTCAGTTTAGAAAATGATCCCAACTTTAAACCGACAATATTTTTTAATAAGTTTATTTTGAAAGATATCGAAAACATGCAAGCTACCCATTCTAGTTTCTAAAACACTTTCAAGTTTTTCCTTAGTAGTTGGCTCTTCTGAAACTTTTAATAATCGTGATTTTGTTATCGTTTTCTTTACCTTTTTTTTAGTGTTGGACAACAAAGCGTCAAATCTTTCGGTTCTTTCGCAGAAATACAAGAAAGATGCTCATTACTTGAATCTACGTTCGACTTATGCAAAAATCGCAGCTGGTTGCGTTGTATTCTGTGTTTTCGTTCTCTATTTCTTTGTATTCTAAATATTTAGGGTGTTTCATTTTTTTTCAAAAAAAGAAAATCAATTATTATTATTATTAATCAAATGGTTGTTTGTAATTTGTAATGACTTTCTTTTTTTTTTTCAAATAAAAAAGTTATCTGTTTCGATAAAGCGCTACGTTTACACCTTGTTCGATAAATTGTTAAACTGACTTTCAACATCAAAACGTCACTTGAACTCTATGGGTGGGTCATGGTCAATGCTGTCCGGTCATAGTACGGTCCTTCAGGTCACAGTAAGCTCGTTTGGGTCATGATCAAGCCTGTCGGGTCATATTACGGTCTTTCGGGCCATGGTCAGGGCTCTCGAATCATGGTGAAGTCCTCCGAGCCTTGGTCAAGTCATTCAAGCCATGGTCAGTTCCTCAAACGTAAGGTCAAGTTTCTCAGGTCATGCTTAGGTCTCTTATGGCCCTTAAGTCATGGTCAAGTAATCTAAGACATAATCAGGTTTTACAACCTGTCTCCAAGTTAAGTTTCTCAGGTCACGGTCCAGGTCTCCAAACCATGGTCAGGACCGACCTTAGACCTTGAGTGGTCTAAGGTCTGTTCTCACCATTCACTTTCAATTGAAAATTTGGAAGAGTAGTTCTTTTGAACTCCACATAGTGGCGCCACGGTCTCTTCAAATTATACGGCGAAAGATAGCTGTTGGGAAGGGGTGATAGGGTAGTTGCATGAACTGCAAAAAGTGGTCGAATAAAGTCCACTCCAGTGGTCGGCTTCGGCCACACACTGACCACTTTTTGCAGAAGAAGCGGAAGAATTTTAATTGTAGGTTTACTCTAGCCTCTAAACAGTACTTATTTGAAGAAAAAAAAGCATAATTTATTTTTACTTATTAATATAATTTAAAAATATAAATTATATTTATATTTTTAAATTATATTAATTAATATAATTTAAAAATATAAATTATGATGATGAAAATAAACCATTTTTGAAAAAAGGCTAGATAGAGTTTAAAATGTACCTAATGAATATTTAATTTCCTTATTACATATAAATATTAATAGTTTTTGTCGAAAACTAAAAAAAAGAACTTCTTAAAGAATGTGATTCAAGGAAGTTAATTAACACAAAACATTCTTTTAAGCAAGATGAGGTTTTTCTTTGCCTAACACCTAATTTGCATAATTTACATAAATATCATATAAAACCGAATACCGCCAACTGTTAATCTAGTTTTAAAGTGTAAACGCCCCTCGAATTCTTGATTAGTAACAAGCCTTTCAGAAGAACAAAATTAAGAGAATCTTGAAAGTGTTTTAGAAACTAGAAGGGTAGCTCAATCGCTTAAGAGTAATTTCATATTGATATCTTTTAAAATAAGCTTTTTATTTGAGTTTCAAAATTACCCAACTTTAAAAGCCAACAATAATTTTGAAATTCTGCGCTATTTAAAGAGTTTATTTTAGAAAATCCTTTTAGTTTTGCTTTTTGACTTTTCTAGTTTTTAAAAACACTTTCAATTTCTTCTCAAAGTTTGCTTCTTAAAAGCTTGAAAAATCTTCCATCTTCAATCTTCCACCAATACAGTAAATTCACATAAGTCTATTCTACTTTGTAACAACTCTGGTTATTCAAATCAGGTGCAAAATGAACGGAAACTTGACTGTTTTAGAAACTAGAAGGGTAGCTAAATCACTTCAGTGTATTTTCATGTTGAGATATCTTTTAAAATAAGCTTTTTTATGTCAGTTTGAAAATGATCCCAAGTTAAAACAGACAATATATTTAAATTTTCGTTTTTTCTTAGTAAAAATTAAAGAGAAACTTGAAAGTGTTTTCGAAACTAGAATAGTAGCTCAGTCGCTTAAGGGATGTATTTTCATGACGATATATTTCAAAATAAAACTTTTTATATACAAAAATAATGTCTGTTTAAAGTTGGGCCGTTTTCAAACTCACCTAAAAAGTTTATTTTAAAAGATATTAACATGAAAATACAATTAAGTGATAAAACTACCGTTCTAGTTTTTTTTCAAGTTCTCTTTATTGTTGATTCTGAAAAAAACAACAGAATAATTATAATTCGAGGGGCGTTTTACACATTAAAACCACCTTTAAAAAAAATTCATATTTTTCAATTACTTATTAACCAAATTCCATTTTTTGTAAACTTCCTTTTTTTTTTGGTTAACCCTTTGAAAAATGAAACAATACTAACTCTCAGTATAATAATTCCATAAAATTGGTTCTGGTCATCTATCTCTTTTTCTCCTTCACATTTGAAATTCTCATGTGGGCCGTCCCGAATTAAAAAACCGGTCCAGTAGAACCAATGTGGTCATTGTAACAAAAGAATAACAATTTTTTATTTACTAATTTTTAAAAAGAGGAAGGGGGGGAGGGGAATTTTCTTCAAAGAAATGAATCTTTTTTCTTCATCTTTCTCCCTATTTGTTTGAATAAATAAATTCCATTCCCTTTTTTTATTATTAAACCACTTTTCCTTTTTATAACAAGAACAAATTTATTCAAGTACAAACCTTTCACTAGAACTAGGTATGGGACATTCGAATCCTCGAATCTCGCGAATCTTGAAAAATATTCGAGATTTGAAAACTCGAATCTTTGCGCTTTTTTTCGTCTTTCGAATTTTTCGAATCCAAACCTTAAAAAAACTGTTAAAAACTTTGACAAAATTAGTTTTACATTGACGTGCAATAGAAGCGTTCACTGACAAAAAAAACCCGGCGATTGTTGCAATTTCGGTGGTCGAACCGGATCACCAATATCATCACCTTGTGGCGAATCTGAGTGCCATTAATAACTTAATATTTAATATTATTTCATTTATTTGTATCTTCTTAATGAATAATATTAGGATTTTTATATGAAGGATTCGAGAGATTCAAGAAGATTCGAGAGATTCGAGAACCTTTTAGAATCCGGATTCGTCCCACTTCTAAGTTTTTACACTTTCAAAACCACATTAAAGAATTATTTACAATTTCCAGCCAACAAAAAACTTCAAAGTTCACGATAACTGATAGAAATTCTTTCAGACAGGGGGTCGGGACTCGGAGCTCCCGTGTTCCCTCCCCCCCCCCTCCCTCCCAGCCGGGCCTCCTCCTCCTCTCCTCCCCCCATTGTTCAAGTTTTACAAATATAATATAGGTTCAATAACAGGTATATTTTCTGAAATGCACGTTTAATCGTGAATTTTTCTTTCTTATCTTTCACCAAAAACCATTTTTTTTTTCAAAAAAAAAAAACTTCCTTTGAACTTGACAGCATTTTTCTGTATCTTTTGTTGTTATTGTTGCAATTTTTTGTGTTTGGTACCTTTATCACAATTTGGTATTGACATATTTTATTTTCTATCCTCAAACAAATAAGCAAAAAAGAAAAAGAAGATACGAAGAATTTTTTTTTCTAAAAAGTAAGAATGGACATTAAATACGTTCATAATACTCTTATTTTTCCTTTCTTCTATTAAAAATCGTAATACCTTGTAAACACAAATGAGTTAAATGAATTCGAATTAAATGTATTTAGGTGAATTATACGGAATCCAGTTAAGGACATGAACCAGATAAAAATTGACTTTATTATTAATATTATAAATTGGAATACTAAATCAATATTTTTGTCAATAGTTTATATAATTATATTTAAGTTAATTAACTCAATATTTTCAGATTAATTAACTGAATAAAAATTGAATTCGACGACATATTGTTTGTTTGTCCTTCACAGGGCTCTGTAGAACACGTTTATTATTTAAATGCATTTAAATTATCAGGTGTGTGTACTAGGTATAAGAGAATTTATGTTAAGTGCATGATATTTACTTTTGTTTTTGTTAATTGAAATAATTCAAATGTTGTTGTGTCCAGTCCAAATTTTTTTTTTCACATGTCGAAATCATCTCTCTGTAATAAAATATAATAAGAATTATTATTATTATTGGTTCACTCTCTCTGTCTGCTGTCTGTGAGAAAAGTCCTATTTCAAATTGACAAGTTCAATTTTTATCTTTTTTTTCTGTTATTACCAGTTCGTTATATTCTTGAACATGTCTCCTAATTGCCGAAGCATCGACCCAAGTTATGAAATCTTCCATTGGTCTGAAAAGACAAGGTGAAAAAAGATAAAAAATTTTTTTCCCAAATTCTGTTGTTATTTTTCTGCAGTTTATTGAAGAATAACAAAAATTAGATTATTTTTTACTTTTTTCGTTCAAATTAAGGTAAAATTGAACTATTGAAGACTTTAAAATTACCCAATAAAAATTTATTTGAGATAGACATTTGCCCTAAAGACACTTTCCCTAAAGCCATTTGCTCTAAAAAAAATTGCCCTAAGGGGACATTTGCCCTAAGGATACGTGCCTTAAAGGGACATTTGACCTAAAAGAACGTTTGCTCTAAAACCATTTGTCCTTAAGGGTCATTTGCCCTAAAGGGACGTTTGCCCTAAAACCATTTGCCCTAAAGGGTCATTTTGCCCTAAAACCATTTGTCCTAAAGGGTCATTTGCCCTAAAACCATTTGTCCTAAAGGGTCATTTGCCCTAAAACCATTTGTCCTAAAGGGTCATTTGCCCTAAAACCATTTGTCCTAAAGGGTCGTTTGCCCTAAAGGGACGTTTGCCCTAAAACCATTTGTCCTAAAGGGTCGTTTGCCCTAAAACCATTTGTCCTAAAGGGTCATTTGCCCTAAAACCATTTGTCCTAAAGGGTCGTTTGCCCTAAAACCATTTGTCCTAAAGGGTCATTTGCCCTAAAACCATTTGTCCTAAAGGGTCATTTGCCCTAAAACCATTTGTCCTAAAGGGTCGTTTGCCCTAAAGGGACGTTTGCCCTAAAACCATTTGTCCTAAAGGGTCGTTTGCCCTAAAACCATTTGTCCTAAAGGGTCGTTTATTTAAATCATTATCAATAGTTACTCTTAAATAATTACTCTTCTAGTTTCTAAAACATTTTCAATTCCTTTAAGTTGGGTTTTAAGTGTAAACGTCCCGTGAACTTTAGTTATTGGCTTTCATTAGCACAATTAAGAAAAACGTGAAAGTGTTTTAGAAACTAGAAGGGTAGCTCAATCACTTAAGGTAGTTTAGGAGAAGAAAAAAAACTACAAACAAAAAAAGATCGAAGTTTTGTATAATTTTAATCCTCAGGACCAGGTGTGTGCCCCTCAAAATTACAAAAATCAGTCAAAAAATTGTTAACAACAAAATATCACATTTTTCGGATTAAAAACCCTCATATTGAATTTTGTACCAAAAAGCCTCTCAATTTGAGATATTGTCCGAAAAGAGAGTAAGGGTCAGTTTTGAAGGGAGGAGGAGAGCTCAGTGATGGGTCAATTATCAATTTTAATCCAACAAAAAATTAGCATACGATTAGTATGCGCACCTTGGTCCAGAGAGGTTTGAGAGAAGGAGAGAAAGACCGCCCATGGTATAATGGATGGGGGTGAAAGGGTTACATAAGGCAATTATGTAAAAAACCCATAACATCCATTGATGTATAATGGTCAATGGCCGGACTTTTGTGGCCAAACGCGGTTTATTATTTAGAGAAAGAGGGAGAAAGATAAAAAAAAATCTCCATTCTTCTTCTTCCTCCCCCTTTTTATGGATAAATATGGAAATCACGTCCAGTAATGATGATTATGATGGAGTTATGTCTTTTTTTATGTGACTGGACGGACGGATGGACATTCCAGTTGACCAAATATGAAAAATCCTTTCATTTTTCGTATTTTTGTTTGTTGTTTTCTCGAGGAGGAGGAACTTTACTGTCGGTAAAAAAAAATGCAGCCATGCATTTAACTCACCTACAACATTAACTTCCTAAACCCCCCCCCCCCCCCTCTCTCCCCCATTAAATTTACCTTTTTTATAAATTTAATTTAATAAAGTTAATAAAGTTTCGAATAATCATTTTTAAACCGATTATGCTAAAAGTATTTTCCTGAGGATATATTTTAAAATAAACTTTTTAAAGCAGTTTGAAAATTATCAAGTTAAATAATGTTAAAATTTAATCAGTTTTCAAATAATTTACTATGATAATAGATGGGAGATTCGAATCCCGCGAATCTTGAAAAATATTCGAGATTCGAAAACTCGAATCTTCGCGCTTTTTTCGTCTTTCGAATCTTTCGAATCCTAACCTTAAAAAAATTGTTAAAAACTTTAGTAAAATTAGTTTTAACTCCATTGACGTCCAAACGAAGCGTTCACTAACAAAAAAAAACCGGCGATTGTTGCTATTTCGCTGGTCGCACCGGATCATCAATTTCATCACCTTGTGGCGGCGACCCTGAGTGCCACACTTGTTTTTTTATTATTAATAATTTAATATTTAATATTATTTCATTTATTTGTATCTTCTTAATGAATAATATAGGATTCTTATATCAAGGATTCGAGGATTCGAGAACCTTTAAAGATTCAGATTCGAGAAAATTTAGGATTCGTCCCACCTTTAATAAAAAGTTTATTTTAAAAGATATATCCATGAAAGTAAAAATAAAACTCAGTTAAATGATAAAATTGGATTTAAAAAAAAAGTGTATTTTAAAAAATACCATCATAAAAAATATTTTAATTTTATTAATAATGTTAAAATTAAATCATTTTCAAACAAATTGTTTATTTTAAAAGATATCTTAAATAAAAAAAAATATAACGTTCAATATAAAAGCTGTCATAAAGATGGAAGAAATTTTCATAAAATACGTTTTTTATGACAATTTGTTTAAAAATTATCAAATTTTTACAACAAAAAAATTTAAAATTGTAAAAATTTAATAATTTAAAAATAAATTGCCAATAAAAAGCTTACTTTAAAAGATGGCATCATAAAAAAAATTATTAAAAAAAAAACAAAATTACAATAATTTGGCAATTTACAAAGAAATTGCCATAAAATGTTTATTTTAAAAGATATCTTTTATAATAAACATAATTTTATCAAATTCAACCCACTTTTCTAAGTTTCCTTCTTTCCTTGTTGGAAATATACTTGAATTAAAAATATAATCTTTTAGCAATTTTATATCCGAACCACTTTTTAATGCTAAGAAGGCTAAAAACCTAAGACATTGTGTTATACTAACCTCGAAATCAAAAATGCAGGATCCATTACAATTTCCGGACCGACTCGAATGTGTCCCTGTTCCACAAACCGAGTTGCATCCTTAATTGTTTGAGACATA